>OY987255.1:53143582-53519233 GCA_963920725.1 Rhamphomyia laevipes | reverse complement strand
AAATCTAGTACGTTTGCAGTTAACCCTACTACAATTGACATTACTGACACTCTAGATACAAGAATGTAAGATTATATAATTTTAGTATTATTTATTAGTTTTAGTCGCATACTACTATTTATAAAGGAAAGTATTTTTAAAAAATGTTTATTTTTATTTACTCACCTGGGCATAGCTCCTAAACGGCTTGACCGATTTAACAGAAATTTGGAACTTAAGCTCGTGCTATGATCCATTCGGTTCCACATAATTTTCAAGACCCAGGGAGGGGCGGGGGTTGTGCCTATTTTCAAAAAAGTCATGTGGGGTATCAAATTAAAGGTATTGATGAGTACATCACGTTGGGTAGTGTTTCGGGTAACTGGGACCAAGTGGGGCCCCAAAAAAATGGGGTCAAAAATGAAAAAAAATCATGTAGGGTATCAAATTAAAGGTCTGGAAGAGTAGATATCTTTGGGGAAAGTAATCGTAGTATTTGGAGCAACGTGGGTCATGTGGGGGCCTGAAAAATTGGTCACGTGGGGCCATAAAAATTCATGTTTTCTTCACCGGAGCATACCTCCTAAACGGCTGTACCGCTTTAACTCAAATTTGGAACTTAAAATTGTGCTCTGACCCATTTGCCGCCACATAATTTTCATGGCCGGGTGATGGGGCGTGTCAGGGGGCTATTTTCAAGAAAAATATGTGAGGTATCAACGTAAAGCTATTGATGAGTACATCTCGGTGGGTAGTGTTTCGGGTAACGACTACCATGTGGGGCCCCAAAAATGGGGCCAAAAATAAAAAAAATCATATGGGCCATCAAATTAAAGGTCTGGAAGAACAGATATTTTTGGAGCAAGTAATTGTAGTATTTAGGGGAACAAAAGTCATGTGGGGGCCTGGAAAATGGGGCCCAAAAAAATCATGTGGGGTATGGAATTAAAGGTCTCGATGAGTACATCTCGTTGGGTAATGGTTCAGGTAAAGAGCGCCATATGGGGCCAAAAATAAAAAAAATATACATATGTATATATAAATATATTGTTACATCTACACCAAAACCAATTTTTCCATAAACTAGATCTAAACGTATCAAATTTAAATTTTTCAAACTAATATTTTGTTTATTGTAATCCAAAACTTTTATTAAATTTAATTTTATCAAATTTTTAATAAATTTTCTATTCCTTTATTTTTCTAATGAATTTCAGAGAAAAAATAAATAATAAGCAGATAAAATTTACAGATAAAATTTATTCTAAGAATTTATAAAATAAGATTTATAAAAATAATTTGTCCACAATTAACGGATAAAATTCATTCTTAGAATTTATAAAATAAGATTTATAAAAATAATTTATTCCGCTGAATAAACAATTATGTTTATTCTATTATGTTTCTAATTCTAATATTATTAGGACTTGAATTTGAAAAGTACAACTCAGTCTGTATCGATGAGTTAAAAGATGAAGTCCTAAACTTAAAATTATTTTTTATTGTATAATAAAAAAGCTAAGTTCTAAATTTAAGTTATTTTTTTGTATTATATTAAGTTCAAACTATTTTTTAATAAAGTTTAATAATTATTTTTTTTATGAACAAAAACGTTTTTTGAATAACAAAACTGGCGCAGTCGGTAGGATCTCAAGAAAAGAGATCCAGTGATAAAGAAAAACGTTCAAATAAAAAGAAAAAAATCGAACTTAAATAATAAATAGTTAAATACTAAATAACAAAATAATAAATAAAAAATTATTTTTTGTAAATTAATGGAAGACGAAAATACTTTGGATTTTGAATTGTTTAAACAGAATAAATTAAATATAACTGTAAATTCAAAAACACATTTAATAAATAACTTAATAAAAACTCTAATTAAAAACGGTTTTTTACCAAATAATTTGAGTTGTATAATAGCAAGTTATGAAATGAACTCTTTAAATTACAAAAAAAAAATAGTTAATTAACTCTTTACTGATCGGACTCGATAAGAAATTTTAAAATAAATAATTAAATAAAAATAAATAATAAAACGAAAAGTTAACAGAATCAAAATGACTATAGAAATAAATAACAATGTTAGTTCTTGGTCTGAAATGAAATCTGTTCTTTTAAATAATTTCGGTGATAAAAAATCAGCCTTACAAATATTCGATGAATTAAGGCATGTTCAATTTACAACAAATAGTGTTGATCTGTTTAAGCAGATAAAAAATATTTTAAGAAGATTAAATAATAAAATAAAATCAGAGCCCGATGCTCATTTTACAACACAAGCCAATATTCAAACAGGTTTAAAAAAATTTAAAGAAAAACTGCCTGAACCAATGCGTTCAATTTTATTTTGTAGAAATCCTTCAATTCTTGAAGATGCTATGGATATCTTGTACGGAAGTAATTATTCACATTTTTATCCATTTAGGAATAAAAATTTTAAAACTAGCAATATTTCAAATAACTACAAAGAGAAGAAAGATTATTATAATTATAACTTCAGCCCTAATAGAGATAATAATTTTAATTTTAATAAAGATAATGCAAATTTTAACAAAGCAAATCCAAATTTTAAGCATTTTAATAATTATAATAGCCAACAGGTATAATAATAACAATAACAACCAAAAACATAAAAATTTTCAAACTAATCGATCTAATAATTTCCGGCAAAATACCCAAACAAATAATCAATATAATTCATCTAATACGTTAGAAACTCAACCCGAAGTAGCAAATTTTCTTTTACCAGCCTCGGAGTCCCATTACCTTATATAAAAAGTCAGTCAAAAGGTAGACCATTAAAATTTATTATTGATTCTGGAGCGTCAATGAGTTTAATAAATCCAGGAATTTGTAATCCAAAATATCGGACTATAATTCCACCTATTAATATTAAAAGTTTAAATAGTACTAGATCATGTAATCATCTAATGACTATTGATTCCTTTCTTGAATTTGACTCAAATAATCAAATTAAGTTTTTAGAATTAAACTTCCATAATAAATTTGATGGGTTAATAGGAAAAAATATCCTATTACCTTTACAAGCTCAAATTGATTACAAAGAAAATGTTCTTAAGGTAAATTCAGGGAACGAAATTCCAATTTTCTTCAGCGAAAATGAAGAACTGGAATATTCCGTACCAGTACCATTAAAAAGTTTAGAAGCGTTTCAAAATGAAATATTTCTAGATGAAAAAAACATTAGATGTGATCACTTAGACCTAAAAGCTAAACAAGGGCTTATGGAAGTTCTTACTAAATATGATAAATCCTTTTATCATGAAGGGGATGACCTTTCCTTCACTTATGAAATTAAGCATACAATAAATACTATTGATGAAATTCCAATTTATACAAAATTATATCGATACCCCGTAATACACCATCAAGAAATTAATAAACAAATAGACGAAATGCTTAAACAGGGTATCATAAGGCATAGTAATTCTCCTTATTCTGCACCTATTTGGGTTGTACCCAAAAAGAAGGATGCAACAGGCCAACAAAAATGGCGCATTGTAACTGACTATAGGAAATTAAACAACGTCACAATAGACGATAAGTATCCTATTCCTAATATCGATGATATTCTAGATAAATTAGGTAGATCCATGTACTTCACTACACTCGACCTAGCCAAAGGGTTCCATCAGATAGAAATATCGGAACTTGATATAAAAAAGACCGCGTTCAGCACAGATAGTGGTCATTATGAATACTTAAGGATGCCGTTCGGATTGAAGAACGCACCTTCTACATTTCAACGCCTAATGAATTCTGTTTTAAAGGAATTCATAGGAAAAATTTGTTGAAAATACAGCTTGATAAGTATGAATTCATGAAGCAAGAAACCGAATTTCTCGGTCATATTGTTACAATAAATGGTATAAAACCTAATCCTAATAAAATCGAAGCAATTACTAAATTTCCACTTCCAGCTACTCAAAAGCAAATAAAATCATTTTTAGGTATGGTAGGCTACTACCGAAAATTTATTCAAGACTTTGCAAAAATTGGTAAACGTTTAACTCAGTGCTTAAAAAACAGTAATACAAAAATTAATAACAGTAATCCTGAATATCGTGAAGCTTTTAATAAATTAAAATTACTTATTATCTCAGATCCTATACTTGCATATCCTGATTTTACAAAAAAATTTACATTTCGCTATTGGCGCTGTTTTATCACAGGAAAACCATCCTATATGTTATGCTTCACGAACCCTCAATGAACATGGATGTAGGTACTCCACAATCGAGAAAGAGTTACTAGCAATTATTTGGTCAGTAAAATATTTTCGGCCGTATCTTTATGGTAGAAAATTTTTAATACGTACAGATCATAAACCTTTGCAATGGCTTCATAATTTAAAGGAACCAAGATGGAAGATCAAATTAGAAGAGTTTAACTTTGATATTGAGTACATTACTGGTAGAGCTAATAAAGTCGCTGACGCTTTGTCAAGAGTTGAAATTAATGCGAATGAAGCTGAAAATGATCAAGCATTTTCAACTAACGCTACAATCCACTCATCTGGTAAAGATAATACCGAACATATTCCTATATCTGAATTACCTTTAAATTTTTTCAAAACTCAAATAATTATTGAAAAAAGTTCAACCGAAAACACAGAAATAAAAAAAAATCATGGTAGAACTAGAACAATAATTTTATACTCAACAAATCCAAATGAAGAATTTTTTATTGAAATTTTTAGAAATCATATTCCCAGTAAAGGAATAATAGGAATTGAAATTGATGACATTCAAATTTATAATATTTTCCAAAATACTTATTTAAAATACTTTTCAAAAAATAAATTGTTAAAACTAAATAAATCTTCACTTTTATTGGAAGATATCACTGATAGGAGTAATCTCCAAGAGCGTATTTTAGAACAACACCTTAAAACAAATCATAGGGGTATAAATGATGTTTATTATAATCTGAAAAACCAAATTTATTTTTCCAAACTCAAAATAGAAATTAAAAAGGTAATATATAATTGTCATATTTGTAATTCTGCTAAATACGAAAGAAATCCCTTAAAATTACCTTTAAAAATTACTGAAACACCACAAAAACCGTTAGAAATTGTTCATATTGATGTATGGTTTAAAACCAGGGATGGTAATTTCGTTCTTTTTATCTGTTCTTTTTTGATAATAAATATAAAGTTCAGAACGAAAACGAATTTTTCGGTCTTCAAATTGTAAAGTTCCTCGAACGATATTTGTTTCATAACAAAATTTTCAAAAGTTCTACTAAAGAACGAAATTCCTGAACTTTATTTGTGATAAGAACGATATTTTAGAACTTTATTTTTTTTTTTGTTCCTGAAAAGAACTTAAAGAACTTTATTTTTTTTTGTTCCAAGCTATATGTTTTCCTGTAAATTAAATGGTTTAAATATATTAAAAAATATAAAACTTATATTTTGTTTCAAACATTAAAAAATAAAATTTTTGTTGAATTTATTTATTTATCTGGAAAATTAAATCTTACAAGCAATATATTTTGAAAATTTTCGGTCGTTACATTGCACGTTGGTAACTTAATATAAATTTTAGTGCGGAGAAGCACCTTTCTACACTCAGCACCAGGAAGTGAATTTTTTTTAATGGTGGTAAACGTCGATGCGTCGTTTTTCATTCTAAAACGTTACAACATTTGTGGAAAGTCGCATTGTTTGGTTTATGGTGAATTTTTCAATTTCATTATAAACCGCACGTAAATTGCGATTTTCAACCAATATTGTATCATTTGCTCAGAAATATTCATGAAGAAAATGTTCTACCAACGATTGATCGGAATTTTCATTGAAAGCAAGAAGATGGTCACTATTTGCATATGAAATAGATGGCATTAAAGAAACTTCAGAATTACTTCCATTTTCCGCATTTAATATAAAGAAAATAATTAAGTTTGCGCGATCGCGGTAGGTAACAACAATATAACTGATATTGTGATATATTTTACAATTTCTTAAAATCCAATTATAATTCATTGAAAAATTGTAATTCATTGAATTGCATAAAAACAATACAAAACGAGAATAATTATTGTATTTGTAAACTTACAAAATTCCACTGGAAATTGCCCTAAAATTGCTATACAAAATAACTTACTCTTACTTCTGTAATTACGAATAATAATTTCAACAAATTAAACTTTTAAAATTTAAAACCAAATTAAAATAAATTTATTTTCAAAAGTTCTTCTAAGGAACAAAATTATATAATTTTATTTTTGATAAGAACGATAATTTAGATCTTTATTTTTTTTTTGTTCTTCTAAAGACCGATATTTTAGATCTTAATTTTTTTTCTGTTCTTCTAAAGAACGATATTTTAGAACTTTATTTTTTTCGTTCTTTTTTTACGTTTATTTTGTGAACTTTATATTATGTTCTTTTTCGGTTTGGAACCCTGTTTAAAACCAAAGGTAACCCGTACTTAACTGTAATTGATAAATTCAGTAAACATGCTCAAGTAATCCCTATAAAATCTAGAAATTGGATGGATTTAAAAAATGGGTTGTTACAGTACATTGGTTCTTTTGGTAAACCAAAAAAAATAAAAGCTGATCAAGAGAAAGGTTTTAATAGTTTAAATTTCAAAAATTTCTTAGCAAACGAAGATATTATTATTCATTTTACTACACCTAACAATCATACCAGTAATGCCGATATAGAAAGATTCCATAACACTCTCAATGAACATCTTAGAATATTAAATTTTATTGAAAAAGAGCAAGGTTCACCTTTAGATGAAGATTCAGTAATTAAAAGCCTTAAGGTCTATAATGAAACTTATCATTCCTCTACAGGCAAAAAGCCAATAGATTTCCTAAACGGAACAATTAACCCTGAAGAATATTCCAAAATTCACCAAAATATGCTAAAAAATAAAGAAAAGCTTATTAATAAAATAAATGTCAATAGAAAGATAGGTAAACCTTCAAATTACTTAAAATTGAATAGAGTTACCAAACTCCAACCGTACCATAAAAAATGCAATATTGTAGATTCAAATAATGATCATTTTAAGATCAATAAAAAAAAGGTTTAAAATATCAAAACTAATGTAATTTCTTCACTATTTCAGGAATATTTTTTATTCTATTATCAGTTACAACCTTATGTCTGGTACATGCTCCAAATTCCTCAATTGAAATATTTGAAATACAAACAGGAAACGGTTACAAACTGTTCAAAGAATCCGATGTTAAAATTATTCTCCAATATAAAAAAATTATGCATATTATAAATTTAAGCCAATATGAAGAAAGTATAAATAAAATTTAGCTTAATATAATAAAGCTTCATGAAAATACTCAAATTCCTTCAGGCCTTCTTCATAATTTAAAACACTTGTTAGAAGAATTGAATAGTATAATACCACATCATATATCCAAAAGAGGATTAATTGATATTGCAGGCAATGGTCTTAGATTTTTAACTGGTGTTATGGATAATGATGATCGAAAAGAAATCCAAGAGCATATTCAAATAATTGAACAAAATAGAAGAAGCATTATAAAAAACTTAAATGAACAAGTTAAAATCAATAACCAGATTTCAGATCAGATAGAGAACATTACGAATCATATAAATGTAGTACAAAGTACAACTTCAAAAACAATAAATCAATTTGGTGATAATATAAATGAAATCGAACGGGAATTAAAAATTTTTATAGTTAAAACAGAGATAATTGAAAGTATTAACATTTTAATGAAAGAAATATCAAATATAAAAGAAATAATCTTAGCAAGTAAGATAGGAATTTTACCGCGAAACATTTTATCACAAGAGGAAATTGTAAATTTTAATATTACCATAGAAAAGTTACCTTATATAAAAAACTATGTACTTTTTAAAGAAAAATTAATAATATTCGTATTATCTGTACCGTATTTTGTAAATAAATATTATTACAGAGCTATAATTGAAACAATTCCTAACAAAAATGATTCCTTAGAATTAAGTATTAAAGTTGATAAAGTAATAATTAACAAAAAAAAATATCTTTAAGAATTTAGTTAAAAATTATATTTTAAAAAATGAATTAATTTTATACGATGATTTATGTATTGCAAATTTATTAAATAATGATGAAATGAAATGTAATTATCGTAAAAACTTAAACACAGAAATCAATTATCAGTATTTCTGATAATATTGTAGTTACTAAGAATTTTAAAAAAAAACAATTGTTATAAATAACTGTGGGCAACAATATAATTTTAACATTAAAGGAAATAACATAATTAAATTCACAAATTGTAAAATTAATATTGCATCATTTAGTAAGGAAAATTTCATAACAGAATATTACAGTCAAATTTTACCAGAAATAGAGCGCAACATAACCATAGATCAAATCGAAAATGATTTAAAGTTACAAGATTTACATTTTCAACACATTAATAATACCAGGATTATTGAAGAAGTTAAATTTGATGGTACATGGAAATGGTACACAAACTTATCTATAAGTTTTGTTTTATATAATAAGTTTAGTTATTATTGGTCTTTACCTATTTTTGCGCACAAATACAGGAAATGTAAATATTATAATGGAAGAAATTCGTCAGGAGTCGAATCAAAAGGATGGAGGTGTTACATCTACACCAAAACCAATTTTTCCATAAACTAGATCTAAACGTATCAAATTTAAATTTTTCAAACTAATATTTTATTTATTGTAATCCAAAACTTTTATTAAATTTAATTTTATCAAATTTTTAATAAATTTTCTATTCCTTTATTTTTCTAATGAATTTCAGAGAAAAAATAAATAATAAGCATTTTTAAAGCATTTTACTTTGTCCACAGTTAACAGATAAAATTTATTCTAAGAATTTATAAAATAACGGATAAAATTCATTCTTAGAATTTATAAAATAAGATTTATAAAAATAATTTATTCCGCTGAATAAACAATTATGTTTATTCTATTATGTTTCTAATTCTAATATTATTAGGACTTGAATTTGAAAAGTACAACTCAGTCTGTATCAAGTTAAAAGGTGAAGTCCTAAACTTAAAATTATTTTTTATTGTATAATAAAAAAGCTAAGTTCTAAATTTAAGTTATTTTTTTGTATTATATTAAGTTCAAACTATTTTTTAATAAAGTTTAATAATTATTTTTTTTATGAACAAAAACGTTTTTTGAATAACAAAACTATATATATATATGAGCCGTTAATTTTGCAACTGGCATAAGTGACTTTTCGCAAAACCTGAGTTTTTTTCGCGAAATATGTTATATTATAGTAAAAATATATAAACAATATAAAAATTCTACAGTTTTTAGTCGGTCAAATATATTGTGTAAAACTTAAAATATTTGACCGACTAAAAATATGAAATAAAAAACAAATAAAAAAAAACTTTTTTAAAAAATACTTTCCTTTATAAATCGTATAATGTGACTAAAAATTAATAAATAAGAATACTAAAATTATATAATTTTATATTCTTGTACCTAGAGTTTCAGTAATGGCACAGACAATCTATATAACAGACCCACAAGTCTTATATAAGAAAAACGACATTTTCATATTTTACTTAGAAATAAAAATACATTTCTAATGGCTCGGCATCTATATGTATTTGTCTGTTTCTATTATATTACTCTCCAATTTATCGCATAATTTTTTTTTTTCATTTTCTATTCTCTTTTTCGTATTATTCTCAATTTGTGGAATGAAAATTATTTTTGTAAATGAATGTAAAAAATCGAAAAAAACCCATGGGTAATAAATGCGCGGTTGGTTCTTGTAGAATTGTATGTTGAATAAAGTTTTTTTTATTAAATTTTTGCTGTGAAATTCGTACACTGAATTCAATTAGTACGATTGCAATATTTTTTTAATTTTTTTTTTAAATATATATTTTTGAGGATTAGACCTACGTGGGCTACCTCGTTAAAAAAAGTGCATTGGTTATCCTACCTCTTAGGTGATGTGGAAACGGACGACAAACGGTTTTAAGCGCATTTTTTAAAAGTGCACCACCCACCAGGTGCAAAAATTGATAGCGCCGGTGATTTTTCTTAAATAATAAAATTAAAATCTTGAAAAAAGGTTTCAGAAATAGAACTTATTGAGTATTTTGAAGAAAAAAAAGTTTACATCGCACGGACAGACAGACAAAACGATAACATAAGTGATTTTTTTCTCAAAAAAATCGTATAAACATAAACTGATGATAAATATAGAAAACATTAAAAGTTATGACCGACTTTTATTTTTTATTAGTTCAAAACTAAAAAATTATTACATTTCATATTTTGTAATTCATTTAAGAAAATTTATCCAGTATACAAGTTACGTGTCGTGTCAAGCGTAACATAAAAAAATTAACAAAAAATAAATTAACACCAAAAAATAGTTTTTTATAAAATTTAACAATACTAAATTAATTTTTATTTATTTCGAACCGAACTAGTTGAGTTTTACATCTGAACTGACTTTAAATTATTAATTTTATTTTACATTACAAAAATATTAACATTTTTAAAAGGAATCATATTTCTTTAATCCATGTGAAGTTATCATGTGAAAATTCTGTGTTGACAATTTTATTAATTAATTTTATCATATGAAATTAAATATGATTTCCTTTAAAAGTTTTACACAATTCGTGAGAAAATATGAATTTTTAAATTATTATTATATTTGATACTTTTATTTAAAATGTATTTTATTTTTTAGAAAATAAGCTTAATTCTATATTTTTAATGTTGAGGGTTAGCAGAACCCGTAACTTCTCCCCCCTTAGATGAAATCGACGGCAAAAGAGATATATTGGATGTTGATTTCGAAGCGGTGGTGTTTGCTTGATTCTCGTTGGTTTCAGGTTGATTAATTACAATTTTTGGTGAATACTGATGATCATTTTTATTTTTGCATTTTTTCACCATAATGATTATTATTATGATGATGGTAATTACAATGATTGTTGTTGTGCTTGCTGCAGTATATGTTATTATTTTATTGTTGTTTTGAACCAAGTTGATCTGTTGCATATTTTCCAGCGAAAGGTTTTGTAGTTTTTTCATTGTTAAATTTTTACTAATACTTTGCACTACAACTTCTTCAAGTGTTGTTGATAAAATGTTTGTGTTATCCCAAAATGATATTTCATTATTAAGATATCTGATATGATTGATTTCAATGAAGCAATTTACAAATTTAATCAATGCCATTTTTATTTCTATATCTTTTTTCGTACAATCAGTTTTTAACTTTACTTCGTTTCCACCAACAATTAATAGATTTCCGTTTTCCAACTGTTTAATATAATTTTTCTCATCAACTTCTATAAAATTGCATTTTGCTTTTAGGTGCATTATCAATTTGGTGATGCATTTTTCGTCAACATTGTTTTCCAAATTCGCAATTTTACAAAAATATTCATCATTGATATTCATACATGGCTCGTCAAAAAATTGATGTTCATGTTCGTTCAGCAATATGTAAGAAAATGGGTTGTTTATTAGTAAGGTATTATTTATAGGAAGTTTAATAATTTTATGATATGTGAATTTTTGTGGGACAAATTTTGGAACAGTAATAATAAAAATAATATTGTTGTCTTTATACAAAACATGAAGTCCAAGAAGTTGATAAATATTTTCTTCAGACTTCAAGTTTATTTGATTTTCTTCGAAAGACTTACGAACATATTCTAATTCTTCTGAGCTAAGGATATGTTTAGACAATATATTTAATTTAGCGAATGTCATAGCTTCTGTAATTTCCATTAAATGGTTTTGTAAGAAATCCATGTCAAATATAATTTGAAAGAAATATTGTTCAAATGCAAAACTGTGCCCAAGCTGATTTACTTGATTATCAATCTGTTTTTCAAATTTGTTAATATGATTTTCTATTAACAGCTGTTGATCGTTAATATGGTCAGTTATGTTTTTAAATCTCTGAATCATTTTTTCATTTAACTTAATTTGATTGTTTATTTGATTATTAATATTGATTTGGTTTGTTTTTAGGTTTTCTAAATGGTCATTAATATTTATCAAGTCTTGATTATGAAGGTTTCCAGTAATTGCATTAATTACAGATCCCAAGAAGTTAATCGCGCCTCTTTTTGACCTAATTTTGGGTTTAATACCGGAAAGTGTTGAAATAAGTTTATTATATTTATTTGTAAGTGTAATTTCCATATGTTTATTTTCTCTTAAGTTAAAGTTTATTCTATCAATATTATTTTTAATGAGACTGATATTTTCTTCGTAATTTGTAATATTAATAATGTGCAATATTTTATTGTAACCATCATAAGCTCTGGCTGGACCATTTTCGATCGCGAGTAGACCTTGGTTTTCACTAATCGGCTGAATTTTCATCCATTGCCCGAGAACCATCTGTAGGGTCCTGAAATGTATGATAGTTTTTAATATTTTGTTTATGAATGGCCCTTTCTTTAGTAAGAATTTTAATTTTTTGATCTTTTAAATTTTTATAAGGTAAAAATTTCTTAAATAACTTGTTTCTATTTTTATCTTTTTCATATACAATTCCTCCCTCAGACATTTTTGGTGGATTTACCCTATTTTCATTAAGTTTTTTAATAACTTGATTTTTTTGTTTTTCATTGTTAGTAAAAATAATAATTTTTAATAAATTATAGTTTTTAACATGTTCATTTAAATAATCATGTTTATTATTTTCTGAATTCGGAAATAGATTATTTTTGTAATAATGACCAGTAATAGCTTCAAATGGAGTCATTTTTATACTTGAATGTATTGAATTGTTATACGTAATAAGGGCTTCGTTAATTATTTCTGACATTGATTTTGATTTGTTTTGATTGAAAATTATTCTTATAATTTCTGTAAAAGTAGAGTGAAACCGTTCTACAGGTGAATTCCCAGTAGAATTTTTTGCACAAGAAAAATGATGTTGTATATTATATAATTTTAAGAAATCTGTGAAAAGAGAAGATTTGAACTCTAATCCATTATCAGAAATAATTTTTTTAGGTACACCATGGTGTGAAAAATAATGCTTAAGAACTTCAATTAGGTTAGCGCTATTTCTATTATTTAAGATATAGGCTGCTGCAAATCTTGTGAATTTGTCTAATATTGTTAAAACTTTTTCTTTGTTGACTGAATATATATCAACATGAAGTATTTCTAAAGGTTCTTTTGGACTTTCAGTTAATTCGAATTTTAATGGTCTAGTTGACCTATCATATTTGCAAGTTGTACAAACTTCGCAATTATTTATAATTTTCAAAATCAAATTTTTCATTTTAGGGAAATAATATTTCCTTTTAAGCTTTGAAAGTGTTTCATTTACTCCCCTATGATTAGATTTTACGTGGTAATCACGAATTAAATCTTCTTGGTTATCTCTTTCGGATATATTTTCTAAATTTTCAACACATCTAATTAATTTTAGTTTTGCGTTAACGAAATACTTTGAGTAAACGTCTTGAACTTTTCTAAATATATCATCTGTAGTAAATATTGCAGTAACTTTCTTTGTTTGGGTATAATCTTTTATAATTTCAATAATTTCATCTTCAACCAGATTACTATTAATTTTAAAAATAAATACTTTTTTTGTTTTAAACAAAATTTTAAATTTAGACTGAAACTTATTAATATTTTCGCCTTTTTCAATAATTAACTGCCGAGAAAATTCGTTTAAAGGTCTTTCTGAAATATATATACCTTCTGCGTAATTTTCTCGTGCTGAATGTACCGTTTCTAATGAACAATCATCGAAATTTTCATTTATATTTATTTCGGCTCTAGAGAGTGCATCAGCATTCGTATTTAAAGTACCTTTTTTGTATACGACTTCGTAATTAAATTCCTCTAATTTAAGTCGCCAACGGACCAGTTTTGAATTTGGCTCTTTTAATGAAAATAGCCATGTTAATGGTCTATGGTCTGTTACGATCTGGAATTTTCTTCCGAAAATGTATGGTCTAAAATACTTGGTTGCATAGACAATTGCAAGTAGTTCTTTCTCAGTGGTACTATAATTCTGTTCTGATTTTGAAAGTGTTCTACTAGCGAAACAAACCGGTTTATCGCTTCCTATAGGTCCTTGTGATAAAATGGCTCCCAGGGCGACATTACTCGCATCCGTTGTAACAACAAACGGTTTTGAGAAGTCCGGATATTGCAAGATTGGTTCATTACATAACAGAGTCTTGCAATTTTCGAAACAACTGATATAATTATCATTTAAAATAATTTTGTTCCCTTTTCTTAAACATTCTGTCATGGGTTTTGTTACTTTGGAAAAATCTTTGATAAATTTTCTATAATACCCAAGAAGTCCTAGAAAGGATTTAATTTCCTTCGGGGTTTTAGGAATAGGAAAACTTTTTATTGCTGAAATTTTATCTGGATTTGGTTTTACTCCTTCCGGTGTAATTCAGATTTGTCTAAGTTCAACTTTAAATTTGCAGATTTAAGTCTTTCAAAAATTATTTCTAGGTTCAACAAATGTTGCTCTAGTGAAGTGGAAAATACTATTATATCGTCCATATATACTAAACAGATATTTCGAATTAGTTCTTTTAAAACGTTGTCCATGACCCTTTGAAAAGTGGACGGAGCATTTTTTAAACCAAAAGGCATTCGAATATATTCATAATGCCCGCGATCTAAAGTAAACGCAGTTTTTTCAATATCTTTGGGATCGACTTCAATTTGGTTAAAGCCTGAAGCTAGATCAAGAGTTGAATAATACATACTTTTTCCAAGTTTGTCTAATATTTCATGAATATTAGGAATAGGATATTTATCATCAATAGTTTTTTCGTTTAACTTTCGGTAGTCAGTGACGAGTCTCCATTTCTGGTTTCCACTGGCATCCAACTTTTTTGGAACTATCCAGATCGGAGAAGACCATGGAGAAAAACTATGACGTATTATGCCCTGATCCAAGTATTCCTGAATTTGTTTTTTCACCTCTTCTTTGTGAATTTCAGGATATCTATAGGATTTGGTATAAATAGGACTATCATCTTTAGTTTTAATTTTATGTTTAATAACATTTGAAAAGCTTAATTTTTGACCTTCTTGGTAAAAGATATCATAATAATTTTTACATAGTTTAAAAATTTTTGTTTTTTCTTCTTTATTAAGATGGTCTGTTCTCAATAAATTAGGAACATTTTTATTAAGAAATTGTTCATTAGTTGAACAGAAATTATAGTTATGAATCTCACAAAATTCTTCATTATGTAATTTTTTAGCTTGAATTGGATGATTCACAATAAGTTTTTGGTCATTATCAGAATAATTAACGATTTCTAATAAAGAGTACCAATTAACAACTTTTGCTATTCCGTCTAAAATTTCTAAGTTTTTATTTATTTTTATTTTTTCTACTATTATATCACCATTTTCTATACTAACTGGAAATTTAGCAATATATTTACTTTTAGCTGGAATTATATATTTTTCTGATACTTTATTTGGTTCAAAATTTAATTTAATTTTAACATTATCTGATTCTAAAATTGATTTTTTTAAATTTATATTCATTTCTAAATTTTTCATTATTTCTAGGCCAAGGAGACCATCAAAATAATTATGAAATTTAAATACCAGAAAATTAAGTTTTGACTTAGTATTAAGTTCCGATAACCCATCTAAAGTTATTAATTTATTCGTTTTTGCATATTATTTAAGCTTTTAATTTCAATCGTTTTAATAGTTTTTTCTTTTTCTGGATTTATTATTCCAGGATTTAGAAATGATTTATTACTACCAGTGTCTATTAAAAATTTTAAAGGTCTACCTGTAATAGATTCTACAATAATATAAGGTAGATGATTATGAAAAAAATTATTTAATTCTACATTAGTTTTTCCGAGGCTTTTTAGCAAAAATTTTTATTTTTCTTCTTAGTACCCGTATTTTTTCCATCCGGTTTATTCACTTGATCTTGTTCAATATTAAATAATTCTTCAGTATAAAAGGTAGGATCTACCCTTCCAGTATTATTATTACTGAAGAAATTTTTCTTACTATGATTACTATTGTGATTTGGAGGTTTTCGAGTTGTATAACCGCTGGATGTATCCATTGGTACAGCTCTACTAACAACTGAATTGGTTTTTTGGAAATGAGGTTTATTTGGTATGAAATTTGTATTAATAGCATTTGATTTTTTTTGGATAAATTTCGAATTATTATTATCAAAGTTTGAAGAATTTGTATTATAGTTTGAATAATTGGGAACTGATTTGATATGATAATTCCTATTTTTAACAACTGAAATATTATTGTTATTATGATATTTATTAAAATTTGATTTATAATATTTATTATTTTGTTCTTCGAGGCAAAACTTAAAAGCTTGAGTCAATGAATTTGGCCGCATGGCTTTAATTATTGACCCTAATGGCTCATTAAGACCAGATACAAATATATTAATACTCATTTCTTTATATAGATTACATTTTGAAGTGATCACGTTTTCGTCGCGTTCATTGATTTTAATATTATTAGTCATAGTTGCAAGGATTTCTATGACTTTAGAATAAAATACTTCAACTGTGTCATTTCTTTGCCTTAATAAATGGATATCTTTAATGAGGCTAGTTTCATTTCGTTTATCTGAATAGTGAGTAATCAAATTTTCTTTTATATCATCCCATACTAGGTTTGTACCATACATATTTAATACTTCGTTCGCTTCTCCAACAATTTTATTTCGGATTGCTCTTAATATTATTCTACCATGAGAAGTTCCCGAAATTATATTTAATGCTAGCAAAATTTCTTCAACATTTTCTATAAAATCGAACAAAAGTCTAGAGTTTCCGTCGAAGTTCGGTAAGTCTTTAATCGCGTCAGGAATCTTTAAATTGTTCAGAGCTTGAATAACATTTGGATTGTTATAGCCTTGTAAACTATTGTTTAAATTTGGCTGGTTTTGTTTATTTGGGGCTGGATTAAACTGACCGGCATTTATTTGTTGCGCTAATGTCGGATCATTTGTTGCAAATTCTAAACTCATTTTGTTTAATTCTAGTAAATCAGCTTGAGTTTCAATTTTTTGATTTATTAAATCACTTAATTTTTTATCGATTTCTAAATCAATAATTTCCGAAATGTCTAAACAATCCTCAGATTTTTTTGGTTTTATTATATGGATGCAAAATCTTCGAGAATTTATTTTTATCACTAGGCATTGGATTTGGATTGGATATAAAAGGAATTTTCTTACAAAAGCTGACTAAATAAACAAAACTTTTTGACTTACCCTAATATAATGATGATCAGGAACGTTGATGTCATTTTATTATATATTTATTAATTTAACTTTTTATAATTATTCGAGTGGTTACTAGCAGTCTCACTAGCAACAGTTGAATTTTGTGACTTGTTACACTCGATTTAATTAATAGTTATTATATATTTTAAAATATTTAATGTTCTAGTTCGAAACCACTATTTATTGTTTTAATTATTTCTAATTATTTATTAATTTATTTATTTTTGTCAAAGTTATTTTAGTTTAAGTATTATTTTTTCAATACCAAACTTTTTTATTGTAGGTTGTTTATCGACTGCGCCAGTTACGTGTCGTGTCAAGCGTAACAAAAAAAAATTAACAAAAAATAAATTAACACCAAAAAATAGTTTTTTATAAAATTTAACAATACTAAATTAATTTTTATTTATTTCGAACCGAACTAGTTGAGTTTTACATCTGAACTGACTTTAAATTATTAATTTTATTTTACATTACAAAAATATTAACATTTTTAAAAGGAATCATATTTCTTTATTTCATGTGAAGTTATCATGTGAAAATTCTGTGTTGACAATTTTATTAATTAATTTTATCATATGAAATTAAATATGATTTCCTTTAAAAGTTTTACACAATTCGTGAGAAAATATGAATTTTTAAATTATTATTATATTTGATACTTTTATTTAAAATGTATTTTATTTTTTAGAAAATAAGCTTAATTCTATATTTTTAATGTTGAGGGTTAGCAGAACCCGTAACTTACAGAACAGAAATTAAAATAATGCAATATAAATACAACAACAATACATAATTTCTTTCCTCAGTATAGAAAAAAAAATTCTCTATACTCATTCTCAATTTTCGTGTTTTTATTGTCGTACTAATGTATTAGTGACCGAGCCATTAGAAAATTTGTTCTGTATATGGGGTAGACTTACGACAATTTTTTTGTTAGGAGTTGTTTCTCTGTATGAATCTGTTCTCTGTGGTAATGGTCAATTGTAGTAGGGTTAACTGCAAGCGTACTAGATTAGAGATTCAGTAAAGGTAAATTATAGTAAAAGGGAAGTAGACCCCTTTTAAATATCATTGATTCTGATAAATTCTGTTAATTCTCATAAGATTTCTTTATATACTATAAGGGGTCTACTTCCCTTTTACTATAATTTACCTTTACTGAATCTCTAATCTAGTACGCTTGCAGTTAACTCTACTACAATGGACCATTAGTAAATGTTTTAGCTTAATCTTATTAACGTTAAAGTCGAAATATATTACGTTTGAGTTTACTTCGCGGAGCATTCTGGTTAAAGACTCATTTTTCCCGTAGTCCGTGCCGTGAAAATTAACTTTAAAAAGCGAAACAGATTTGAGTTAATATTGGGGCACATTCGCTCTAAAAGGGCAGATGAATCAATATTTCCAGAGAAAATCTGATGAACGAAAACAATATCCGCGATTTCCCTGCGCCGCTGCAGTGATTGAAAATTAATAAGTTTTAGAAGGTCGGCATATTGTAATGGTTCATTTTTTTATATATATGAGCTGGTGCAATAAAAATTGAAGATCAGGACACCTAATTTTAGATGTAACGATTAATTAGTCAAGACACAACACCGTGTGGAATTGTGGATTTGTAAAACATATCAATTTGAATAAGTTCCATGTTCCAACACCAGAAAAATTAAAGAAAAAAAAACTTGTAGTTTATCCCCACAAAAATAAATCATGGGATAAAAATTATTAGGGAATATAAGTAGTTATTGGGCCACTTGGTGATGGGAACCAAAACCGGTTTTTTAATTGGGTAATTAAATTTAATTAGAGTAATTAATCACACCTCAGGTGATTTTAATTGCTTTTTTTTATGTTAATTAGGTCATTAATTTAATTGGGTAATTGGGCGTAATTGATATGTGTAATTAGATTTAATTAGGAGCGTGGGAATTTCTGTCACTTACGTGTAATTGGGTGTAATTGATATGTGTAATTAAATTTAATTAGGAGCGTGGGAATTTCTGCCGCTTACGTGTAATGAATTTTAATTAAGTCATTAAGTTTTGTATGCGCGCATGCTTTTGTTTCTTTTAAAGGACATCGCGAATATGTAAGTTGGTTGGACTCTCTACCTGTTGCGCCACCAACCTTATTGTTTTTGTGCATATTAAATGACTCTATATGAAGTTTTTCGTCTTCTTTGTTTTTCTCTTTGTACATAACATGTTTTGAATTTATTGTTTTTGTGCTTGGGTATTATGATAAATATTTTTAATACAATAAAAATTTATATATTTATATATACATATATACATATATGAATATAGAATATGATATAAATTTATGTATTTACAAAAGGATAAGTTAATTCCAGTCGGTAAAAAATCAAATAATTGAGGTAAGTAATTAAATTTGTAATACAGTCAGCCCCTTGAATAACACGATTAAAATTTTTACATATTTGATTATTTTTTACCGTGTTATTCAAGACTTGATTTTTGCCCCTTTTTCTGTCTCACATAATGCTGTTGACCCTGATAAGAATTATATAATATTCGGTTGCTTAATAAATGCATAAATAAAATAAAAAAAATGTATTTTTTCTGATTATTTTTACGCTCATTACTTTATTTTTTTCTTGTTGTCTGTACTTATATGAAATTTTACAAGAGAAGAACAGTATATGTAAATACTACTGTAACAAAAGCACAAATGGGAAAACATGTAATTTGCTGAGTAAAAAGTTCCGTCTCGATGGCTCGATTGATAGAGTGTAGAACTACAAAACAGTACATTGATGGTTCAAATCTACTTAATGTCATAACATTGTTTTTATTATATTTTGTATTTTTTAGTTATAATCTTTGATTCAAATCTAACTTAATACAGAATAAAATTAATTTCTTTCCAAAAGGGAACTCGATATAATATACCAATGTAAAAAAATATACGTAAATACAGTACAGAAAACATATAATTTGTCGACTAAATTTGTCCGACCTCGGTTCGGTTGCTAGCATATAGAGCTACAAAACACAACATTCATGGGTTCAAATCTACGCAAAGTCAGATAAAAGAACAACATAATAAGTAGTATAAAAAAATATGTTCTAATATTTTAATTATACTTTGTTATATTATTATATTTTTATAATTTATGTTCAAATATTTAGTACATATGTACTTGATATGCTAATATTAAGTGAATAAATAATAAGTAGTACATATAAAAAAATACGTTATCAATGTTCTAATAATATAATTTATTTTGTGCTAACGCATTAATAAAAAAAAATAAAACAAAGCGCAATAAATTAGAGTTTTTTTTAGTTGGAAATTATCAATTAGCGCAATCAATTTATCAATTTTCTGAAAATAATTTTTTATTTAATATTTTTCAAAATATCTGATTACAGACGATATTTATAATACAATATTTTTGTATTATTAAAAAGCAATAATTCAGTTGCTAATTAATCATAACGTTGTGCGGTTCTACTTGTTAATAAAATAATCTAATAATAATTATAATAATATTTATTTTAAATATTCATTTTATATAAATAATTATAACGTTGTGCGGTTCTATTTGCTAATAAAATAATATAATAATAATAATAATAATAATAATAATATTTATTTTAAATATTCATTTTACTTAAAAAAAAATGTATAAATTTACAGCAATTTATTTAATGAATGTTGTTTTGGTATCAGGTAATCTTTTTTAATATTTTACAAATTTATGTTTTTTTTATATATGTATTTATAGTAGGCCTAGCCATACCTATTAAAAAAGATGAAAATTCAGCCCCGGTTGGAATTTACAACATTTCCAACTCGACTATGACGTTTCACATTACGGGGACATCGGGCAGCGCATTTAATAACATCTACAACGATATAAATAATGCGCTGGAAAGGGTACAGTTGTTATCCATTAGGCAGAAAGCAAGAAAAGTAAATAATTTTGACAACAACATCCAAAATGAGGTAAGAAAATTTTTAAAATTTATGTATTTTTCAAAATCAAAATTACAATTTTTTTATTTTCAGTCAGAACATGAACACGAATTTCAAGGGAGTGGAGGAAGTATGGAGGGTGAGTTTGGAGGAAAATTCACGATTCAAAAAAAAAAAAACTAATATAATTTTAATTTAGTAGTTAGTTTAATTTTTTTTTAGTAGTTAGTATGGGTATTAATATTTTTTATATTTGTATTTTTAAAATAGAAATTTTCCGTAGTTTTAGTTAATTTAATAATTAGTAACTTTTATTTTTTATGTATTTTATAATTTTTCTCTAATAAATTTTTTATTTGTAAATTAATATTTTTTACTGTGTAATTTATATTTTTTCAGTGGTTGGGTTTTAGTAAGTATTTTTTTAGTAAGTATTTAAGTATGTATTATAAATTGAAAGTTTTTTTTCGTAACCAAATACACATTACTTTTATATTTCTGGATTTTTACTTATATATTTATATTTTAACAATTTTTTTTAAAGATGAATCGAATACAGCAGGAAAAACTAAAGCAGTTATTTTATTTTGGCGTTTTTAATTATTTTAGTTTTACTTGCTTTTTATTTAAATTAATTGTAAATTTTTTTTTAATAAACAATAAATTAATATATAACTTTTTAAAATATATTTTTTAGAGTTTTTTATTTGTATAAGTTCTTTTTTTTTACAAAAGTACAACATGGAACAAGTGGAACTGTTTATCTAAATAAATAAAATTTTATATAAAAATAATAAAAACACATTATTAAATTTTTTAGAATTTTTATTTTTGTCATATATTTTATATTGTTTCAAGTTTTAAAATTTATAACAAATGTTTTTCTGAATTAATATTTTTAATAAATTCTATTTTAGCCATGTTGCTTCGGGAGGGATCTCTGCCGTGAAATATCATGGTATAAACCTCTTGGTTTAGCTTCTCCAGATGCTCTTCCAGGGTAATTGCTGCAGAAATCCTTGTAGGTAGGAATACTACTAGGCTTCTTGGGCCGTATACGTTTTTCAAAGTCATTGTGACTTTCCGTCCAAAAACTGTATCTTGAAAGTTGAATTCTTCAACTAGATAACCTCTGCCAATTACTAAATCGTCCATTTTAGTAAAAATAGGGCCCCCAGCTACAACTTGCTCAAAATGATCTATAAAACTCTAGGAGAAAAATAGAAATATTAAAAAAGAAATATTTATTTAATTTAATTCTTACCATTGTTTATGTTGAAAATGTCTTCAATATAATAATATATTTTCAACAAAGTTAGCGCTATTTATACTCAAAATAATATTTTTTTAAATTTAATGTAACTATATTCTTATTGATTTATAAATATTTACATGTATAATTAATATACTTTTTAAAAGATTTATAAACTTTTAAATAATAATAAATTTTTATAATATTACTATTTTAGGACACTGTAAAAAAGAAGGCTATTGTACCTATTAGCAAAATTAATTAATTTCATACAATGTTGTATCCTGTATTGGATAAAACATTGTATGAAATCAATTATTATTTTTTAAAGACATGGACAATATTTAAAAACCCTGATTTTTGAAATAAAAATTTATACTACTGCAAATTGTTTGCAAAAAAAAATGTAATACTATAAGAAATTAAGTATTTTCCAATTAATGATGCGGAAAATAAAATTTTTAACAACATATATTTTTCTAAAAACATTACCAATAATAACTAATAATAAAATTTTATTATATAATAAGAAAAATAGCCCAAGCCTTTTTATTACTAAATTTGAATTTAAGATAATAAAAATTTATGTATTTCATCAATTATGTTCCCCAATTACGTTTTATTTAAATATTATTATATATATACATTGTTTTTATAAATGTTAATTTTCTTGTACCTAATAAAAATGGAGTATAAAATAATTCAAGTTCATTTAAAAATTCAATATAGCTCAAATCCTGTATTACTATTTTAGGATGTAATTGTTCAAAAAATTTCAATTTCATGATAATTAAAATTTTATGTATTTTATCAACTATGTTGTCAGTGATTTTTATTTTTAAAAATTGTACAAAAAAAAAAAAGGAGTTTTATTTTGCAACAAAGTATAAATTGTCATAAATTTAAATTAATTGCAAATAACATAAAGTTTGTGTATAAGGGCAACAATAATTTTTTTATTACCCTGATTTATTATTGATAAATATATACTAAATTTGCGTCATGCAAAAATGAGGTAAATAATAAAAAATAAAAAATAAATAAAATTTTTTACATTTTTTTTCTTTTTATTTATTCATAACAGCAATATAATTTTACAATATTTATGTTATTTTTTTTTATATCCATAAGGAATAGAATCAAAATCATCTAAAAAATTTCTTTTTGTTGATGAAACTTTATAAATTTTATTTTCAGGAACAGTTATTACCAGGTGATCTTTTGTTCGTCGTATATTATTAGATAAAATACTAACAGGTTCAATGTTGTCATCGTTAAGAACAATTTCTTTTATTGTTTCAAAATTAATTAAAGCGCAGTTTTTATAATTTAGACAGATACCCTTTACTTTACACCTAGTTTGTGTATCTTGACTGTTTGTGCAAAATACTTGGTATGCATAATTTTTGGGGCCGCCACTTACAAATTCTGTTATATAACTTCCAGCACCAAATTTCTAATTCATCTGTCATACACCCTGTAAAATCACCTGTTGGAGGATTGTATTCATTTTCTTGACTTATATAAATTACAGAGTCTGTATCATAATACAGAACTTTGTTATTTAGCTGTTCTAAATACTCATAAAGTTTAAGCCGCGCCTGTGTAGTTGTGTAAGATGCTATACATACATTGACAGTTGAGAGTTGCATTTCTGCTTCTTCCTTATATTCCCAATTAATTATTAAAGTGTCTTCATTAATTGGTAAAATATGATTTACACTAATAGTAGCATCAGTAAGTAGCTGATATAAAACATCAGGCTCATTCACAATCGAAGTTTTAGGTTGATTTTCTCGCTGTCCAAATTTTCCCCAAAAAGAATTTAACATCAATTTTGCCAAACATCTTAACCCTTCATTTTTCACAATTTCAGAAAAATTCAGCTGAATTCCTTCGTTTTTTAAAAAATCTCTAATATATATATTTTTTTCTTCTATAGTTTTACAGTGTGTAGGAAATCCAGTTGCAGATTGTTTCATCTTGATAAATTTATTCATCATCTCTGTAAATATGCCTAAGATATTTTTTTCTTTATTATACTGAACTACGTTATAATCCCATATTTCATAAATTTCTAAGATTTTGTATCCTATTTCTAAAGCCTTAAAAACTTCATCAAATATCCATGTACCTTTTAATGCCCTTTCATTTTCATCGTGACTACATGTGTTCTGAAAAAGTTTTTCTGAACATGTACGACATAATGTAAACATTAATTTATTATTTTGTTTTATTAGTAGTACAGGGTGATATAATGTTTGTGGTGCTAGTATTTTGCATTTTATTATTCCGTCTAACTTTTTTAAATTAAGTTTTTGACACTCCTCGTTAGCTACATATATTTTAGGGTGTCCTATAGGGAATTTTCCATATTTACAAACCCACGGATATAATGAACACACATCAATATATTTGATTTTTTCACCAGGTTTGCATTTATAATACATTCTGGTATTACCTGTTCTTCCACCGTAAAATGAATCTCGAGGGTTTAATGATAATTTATCTAATATGGGATGGTTTGTAAGATATTTCAGCATAATATTATCTTTCTTTAATTCTTTAATAAAATCACATTCCCACATTTCAATTACTTCATAGCCAAAAGATTGTAATCGATTTGTTTTCGCTATTGTATTTTCATAACGAAGTTCAAGCGTTTCATCAAATTTGTCATTTAAGGGTGTATTACGGTTATGTTTTATACATTTAGGGTGGCCGTGGTAAAAACAACCATGAAATTCAAAAATCTGATTTGTCTCCATACAGTAACCATCAACCTTAACTCCTCTTATAACTGATTCTTTTTGCTTGGCTGCAAATTGTAGATTAATACCGTGTTTTTTTTCCTGCTGTAGTAGCCATTGGGTTGCTATTTTAGACTGCTTATCTATATTCCTGTATCCCCTTGGGGGTATAACCCCAATACAGTCAGGTTTCAAGAAGTTGCGTCGAAAAACTAAATTACATGCTGAAGCAATTGTAACAGCCTCTGTAAACGGACATACTTTGCATTCTTCCAGCATTAATTTACGAAATTTTAAACAAGCTGCGGTTAAAATGTTAACATCACTTATACAATACGCTAATAAGTCATTTTCCATATTAAATTCAACATTTTTATTTTCTTCATACCATTTTAAAAACGTTTTACGATCAGCAGTATTCATTGTGTCAGTACCGTAATATTCCTTCGAAGGTAGGCGTCCTATATAATTTTTATTTTCAAGTGTATTGAAAAAATGAGGAAAATATCCTTTTTTATATACAGGTGCTAAATCAAATGCTTTGGGTAATTTAGACAAAGCCATTGGAAAATAATTCAATGAATCAATAAATTTTATATTTCCAAGCATCATCATGATAATTTTTGTACCCTGCATAATCAATTTTGGAGTTAAGTTAGTTTTTGTCAAAATATGATTTAATATAAATTGATGATCATACGATTTGCCATTGTGAGCTATTACAATTATTTTTTTAAATTTCTTTCTAACCTCTATTAAATTTTCTAAAAAACAATGAATTACGTTCTCTTTAAATACATGCTGTCTAAAACCACATTTTTGACAAAACATTAAATTATTATTTTCCAAGCACATGTCACACCGTTTATTAAATACGCATAAGTTTGGTTCGTGTACTTTGACTGAATTTATTTGTTTTTCTTCAAAAACTTTTTCTTGTCTTGTTTCTAAATCGTAAAAAATAAACATTGTGTCTTTTACATCTGGAGTTTTATTATCCGTTTGTATAAAGCACAAATGTTCTTTTGGTACATGCCTGTTACAAGTTTTGCAAAAAAATTCTCCACAAGTATGGACTCTATTTGCTCTGCAGGTTTTTAAGCATTTCAAACATCTTTTTATGAATGTACAAATACTGTGTTTATCTGAGCCTTTGGACAGATGGTTATTATAACAAATTTCTCCTCTAAAATTTCCGTTACAGTCTGTACAGTTTTTTTCAGATAACACTTTTTGACACATTGGTTCTTTTTGACAACAAGGGCATTGTCCTCCGCAAATATGAGAATTTTTATTATTATAAGGTATGTGCAAAAAAATTCTCCACAAGTATGGACTCTATAAAATATATTTTTTAGAGTTTTTTATTTTTCAAAATTTTTAGATCTGATGTATGTGTTTTATGACTGTATAAGTTCTTTTTTTTTACAAAAGTACAACATGGAACAAGTGGAACTGTTTATCTAAATAAATAAAATTTTATATAAAAATAATAAAAACACATTATTAAATTTTTTAGAATTTTTATTTTTGTCATATATTTTATATTGTTTCAAGTTTTAAAATTTATAACAAATGTTTTTCTGAATTAATATTTTTAATAAATTCTATTTTAGCCATGTTGCTTCGGGAGGGATCTCTGCCGTGAAATATCATGGTATAAACCTCTTGGTTTAGCTTCTCCAGATGCTCTTCCAGGGTAATTGCTGCAGAAATCCTTGTAGGTAGGAATACTACTAGGCTTCTTGGGCCGTATACGTTTTTCAAAGTCATTGTGACTTTCCGTCCAAAAACTGTATCTTGAAAGTTGAATTCTTCAACTAGATAACCTCTGCCAATTACTAAATCGTCCATTTTAGTAAAAATAGGGCCCCCAGCTACAACTTGCTCAAAATGATCTATAAAACTCTAGGAGAAAAATAGAAATATTAAAAAAGAAATATTTATTTAATTTAATTCTTACCATTGTTTATGTTGAAAATGTCTTCAATATAATAATATATTTTCAACAAAGTTAGCGCTATTTATACTCAAAATAATATTTTTTTAAATTTAATGTAACTATATTCTTATTGATTTATAAATATTTACATGTATAATTAATATACTTTTTAAAAGATTTATAAACTTTTAAATAATAATAAATTTTTATAATATTACTATTTTAGGACACTGTAAAAAAGAAGGCTATTGTACCTATTAGCAAAATTAATTAATTTCATACAATGTTGTATCCTGTATTGGATAAAACATTGTATGAAATCAATTATTATTTTTTAAAGACATGGACAATATTTAAAAACCCTGATTTTTGAAATAAAAATTTATACTACTGCAAATTGTTTGCAAAAAAAAATGTAATACTATAAGAAATTAAGTATTTTCCAATTAATGATGCGGAAAATAAAATTTTTAACAACATATATTTTTCTAAAAACATTACCAATAATAACTAATAATAAAATTTTATTATATAATAAGAAAAATAGCCCAAGCCTTTTTATTACTAAATTTGAATTTAAGATAATTAAAATTTATGTATTTCATCAATTATGTTCCCCAATTACGTTTTATTTAAATATTATTATATATACATTGTTTTTATAAATGTTAATTTTCTTGTACCTAATAAAAATGGAGTATAAAATAATTCAAGTTCATTTAAAAATTCAATATAGCTCAAATCCTGTATTACTATTTTAGGATGTAATTGTTCAAAAAATTTCAATTTCATGATAATTAAAATTTTATGTATTTTATCAACTATGTTGTCAGTGATTTTTATTTTTAAAAATTGTACAAAAAAAAAAAAGGAGTTTTATTTTGCAACAAAGTATAAATTGTCATAAATTTAAATTAATTGCAAATAACATAAAGTTTGTGTATAAGGGCAACAATAATTTTTTTATTACCCTGATTTATTATTGATAAATATATACTAAATTTGCGTCATGCAAAAATGAGGTAAATAATAAAAAATAAAAAATAAATAAAATTTTTTACATTTTTTTTCTTTTTATTTATTCATAACAGCAATATAATTTTACAATATTTATGTTATTTTTTTTTATATCCATAAGGAATAGAATCAAAATCATCTAAAAAATTTCTTTTTGTTGATGAAACTTTATAAATTTTATTTTCAGGAACAGTTATTACCAGGTGATCTTTTGTTCGTCGTATATTATTAGATAAAATACTAACAGGTTCAATGTTGTCATCGTTAAGAACAATTTCTTTTATTGTTTCAAAATTAATTAAAGCGCAGTTTTTATAATTTAGACAGATACCCTTTACTTTACACCTAGTTTGTGTATCTTGACTGTTTGTGCAAAATACTTGGTATGCATAATTTTTGGGGCCGCCACTTACAAATTCTGTTATATAACTTCCAGCACCAAATTTCTAATTCATCTGTCATACACCCTGTAAAATCACCTGTTGGAGGATTGTATTCATTTTCTTGACTTATATAAATTACAGAGTCTGTATCATAATACAGAACTTTGTTATTTAGCTGTTCTAAATACTCATAAAGTTTAAGCCGCGCCTGTGTAGTTGTGTAAGATGCTATACATACATTGACAGTTGAGAGTTGCATTTCTGCTTCTTCCTTATATTCCCAATTAATTATTAAAGTGTCTTCATTAATTGGTAAAATATGATTTACACTAATAGTAGCATCAGTAAGTAGCTGATATAAAACATCAGGCTCATTCACAATCGAAGTTTTAGGTTGATTTTCTCGCTGTCCAAATTTTCCCCAAAAAGAATTTAACATCAATTTTGCCAAACATCTTAACCCTTCATTTTTCACAATTTCAGAAAAATTCAGCTGAATTCCTTCGTTTTTTAAAAAATCTCTAATATATATATTTTTTTCTTCTATAGTTTTACAGTGTGTAGGAAATCCAGTTGCAGATTGTTTCATCTTGATAAATTTATTCATCATCTCTGTAAATATGCCTAAGATATTTTTTTCTTTATTATACTGAACTACGTTATAATCCCATATTTCATAAATTTCTAAGATTTTGTATCCTATTTCTAAAGCCTTAAAAACTTCATCAAATATCCATGTACCTTTTAATGCCCTTTCATTTTCATCGTGACTACATGTGTTCTGAAAAAGTTTTTCTGAACATGTACGACATAATGTAAACATTAATTTATTATTTTGTTTTATTAGTAGTACAGGGTGATATAATGTTTGTGGTGCTAGTATTTTGCATTTTATTATTCCGTCTAACTTTTTTAAATTAAGTTTTTGACACTCCTCGTTAGCTACATATATTTTAGGGTGTCCTATAGGGAATTTTCCATATTTACAAACCCACGGATATAATGAACACACATCAATATATTTGATTTTTTCACCAGGTTTGCATTTATAATACATTCTGGTATTACCTGTTCTTCCACCGTAAAATGAATCTCGAGGGTTTAATGATAATTTATCTAATATGGGATGGTTTGTAAGATATTTCAGCATAATATTATCTTTCTTTAATTCTTTAATAAAATCACATTCCCACATTTCAATTACTTCATAGCCAAAAGATTGTAATCGATTTGTTTTCGCTATTGTATTTTCATAACGAAGTTCAAGCGTTTCATCAAATTTGTCATTTAAGGGTGTATTACGGTTATGTTTTATACATTTAGGGTGGCCGTGGTAAAAACAACCATGAAATTCAAAAATCTGATTTGTCTCCATACAGTAACCATCAACCTTAACTCCTCTTATAACTGATTCTTTTTGCTTGGCTGCAAATTGTAGATTAATACCGTGTTTTTTTTCCTGCTGTAGTAGCCATTGGGTTGCTATTTTAGACTGCTTATCTATATTCCTGTATCCCCTTGGGGGTATAACCCCAATACAGTCAGGTTTCAAGAAGTTGCGTCGAAAAACTAAATTACATGCTGAAGCAATTGTAACAGCCTCTGTAAACGGACATACTTTGCATTCTTCCAGCATTAATTTACGAAATTTTAAACAAGCTGCGGTTAAAATGTTAACATCACTTATACAATACGCTAATAAGTCATTTTCCATATTAAATTCAACATTTTTATTTTCTTCATACCATTTTAAAAACGTTTTACGATCAGCAGTATTCATTGTGTCAGTACCGTAATATTCCTTCGAAGGTAGGCGTCCTATATAATTTTTATTTTCAAGTGTATTGAAAAAATGAGGAAAATATCCTTTTTTATATACAGGTGCTAAATCAAATGCTTTGGGTAATTTAGACAAAGCCATTGGAAAATAATTCAATGAATCAATAAATTTTATATTTCCAAGCATCATCATGATAATTTTTGTACCCTGCATAATCAATTTTGGAGTTAAGTTAGTTTTTGTCAAAATATGATTTAATATAAATTGATGATCATACGATTTGCCATTGTGAGCTATTACAATTATTTTTTTAAATTTCTTTCTAACCTCTAGTAAATTTTCTAAAAAACAATGAATTACGTTCTCTTTAAATACATGCTGTCTAAAACCACATTTTTGACAAAACATTAAATTATTATTTTCCAAGCACATGTCACACCGTTTATTAAATACGCATAAGTTTGGTTCGTGTACTTTGACTGAATTTATTTGTTTTTCTTCAAAAACTTTTTCTTGTCTTGTTTCTAAATCGTAAAAAATAAACATTGTGTCTTTTACATCTGGAGTTTTATTATCCGTTTGTATAAAGCACAAATGTTCTTTTGGTACATGCCTGTTACAAGTTTTGCAAAAAAATTCTCCACAAGTATGGACTCTATTTGCTCTGCAGGTTTTTAAGCATTTCAAACATCTTTTTATGAATGTACAAATACTGTGTTTATCTGAGCCTTTGGACAGATGGTTATTATAACAAATTTCTCCTCTAAAATTTCTGTTACAGTCTGTACAGTTTTTTTCAGATAACACTTTTTGACACATTGGTTCTTTTTGACAACAAGGGCATTGTCCTCCGCAAATATGAGAATTTTTATTATTATAAGGTATGTGCAAAAAAATTCTCCACAAGTATGGACTCTATTTGCTCTGCAGGTTTTTAAGCATTTCAAACATCTTTTTATGAATGTACAAATACTGTGTTTACCTGAGCCTTTGGACAGATGGTTATTATAACAAATTTCTCCTCTAAAATTTCTGTTACAGTCTGTACAGTTTTTTTCAGATAACACTTTTTGACACATTGGTTCTTTTTGACAACAAGGGCATTGTCCTCCGCAAATATGAGAATTTTTATTATTATAAGGTATGTGACATGTTTGACAAAAATACCTACAGCAGAAAGCCGAAGTCAATGACGAAATTACGTTAAAATGGTTTTTATGGTATAATAAATTTAATATTTTACCATCGTTATTGCCTTTATAAATTATATCTCTACCTATTGTTCCATATTGATACACTACAATCTTAAAATCTTTGAGATGTTGTGGAAACTGGTGAATTTCTATAACACCAGCTCCTTCTGATGGTAGAGTAACATTTGCTTCTTTCAATAAATTCATTGCTCTTATTGTCTGTATTTTGTGCACATTTTTAATTATTCTTTTATTAAGATACTCGGGATCTTTTTCTACCATAGCTATTGCGACAGCTATTGCTCGAGGTAGACAAATTATATCATCATTTTGAATTGAAATAATTCCTTTTCATCTAACGCTTTCTTCATCAAAAGAGTTGTAATTTTTTCCTCGCCCACTGCCATGTGGTAATCGAACTGATGTTACTTCTAAACAAAATTTGTCTGTGCTAAGACCCTCAGAATTGCTTTGGTATATTTTTGATATAAGATCCCAGATTTCGTCCATATTTATCAATGATACTTCTTTAAAATTAAGCCATCCAGGTGTGCGATTTTGTAAATTGCTATCGCAAAATGTGATTCCCACCTGATCACTAGGTAATAATCTGCTTGTAGCATATTTTATAATTTCCTCAACACCATTTTTGAGCCAACTTGTAGGTTCCTCATTTTCAGGAATTTCTTTAATAGTAAATTCTACGCGATGTCCTTGTAAATTAAAACGTTTAACAAACGACGAAGTTTCTTTTACAATATTAAAACGCGACATGTTGAAAGTTAGGATAAAACTAAAACAAAATAGTTTTGTTTGGCACTTTTATATTCTAGAAATTTTTAATATAATCCTTTTTTTTTTTTTGCATCGTATATTATGGAAAAACTATAAAAATAAAAGTTTATTTACAGAAATCATTTTTTTTTTGTTGTGCATTAGTATTTAATTTAAAATATCTTTTATATTAATCCATGAGTTGTGTGTATTATCAAATCCAAGCCATTTAACAAAAACTTGATTACCTTCTTGACGCATTATTTTTTCAACAAGATATGAATCGGAATATTTTGTTTTCTGCAATTCAAATTCATAAAAACCCCCCATTATTGGTTGTTCTTTATAGTCAGTTAAAGAATAAGTTACAGGGTTTGTTGAGTTAATTTTTGATATTTTAAAAATTTCAGTAGACCAGCTTGGCTCATATCCTTTTTGAAAAGTACCTTTGGTTTTACTGATGCGCACAAAATCATTTACTCTAAATTTGGCTTTTATAATTTAGGTCTATTGTAAATTGTTGATAATAAATGTTTTTCGTTTTTCTTTGTTACCTGATAAGGTCTCATTTTTATAGTACGATGCCAATTATAATTATATTTTTTTATTAAATCATCTATAATTAAAATCCAATTGTAATTACCATTTAAACTAAATTGCTTCCACATATTATTTTTTAATGTGCGATTAAAACGCTCACAAATGGAGGCTTTAAGTTTTGTGTATGTGTGATAGTGATTTATTTTATTGGTTTTCATTAAGTTTTGAAAGTTATTATTAAAAAATTCTTTTCCTTGATCAGAATGAATATTTTTTGGAATTTTTTTACTTTTATTAAAAATATTCTTCATAGCATTTGTCACATCTATTCCATTTTTAGACTTAACCGGTTCTGCATAAGCATATTTTGAAAAAATATCAATAACAGTAAGAAGATATTTAAAACCTTTATTAAATTTTGCAAATGGAAGCATTTCTACTAAGTCAATCTGCCAAGTGTCATTTACTCCTTTCTGTTTAACTTGTCGTCGTTTGAAATTTTTCCTTGCCGCTCTATGCAGCTCATCTACAATTGACTTTTTACTCATACCTTAGGCTTCTAACTAACTTATTAACGTGATTACAATTAGTTTTATAACTTCTCTCAAAATATAAAGTTTGATTTTATGAAAATGCAGAAAAAAATAATGTTTGTTGATTTTCAATTTGTGATTGGTAATGGAAGACAGCATTTCATAAAGGAAATGGCTACATTAAAACAAGGATCTCTATTATCGGAATTTTATTTATTTAAACCACCATATCCTAAGGAGGAGCTAAACAAAGAAACTTTGCAACAAAATGACTATAATAGGGAAAATATAAACGGTCTAGAATGGGAAAATGGTGTTATCGAATACAACAGTTTACCATTTATATTTAAAAGTCTTGAAGAGTACACAATTTTTGTAAAAGGTAAACAAAAAAAAGATATACTTAACAAATATCTATCAAACACAACAACAACAACAATTGTGGATTTAAATAATACGATACCTAGATTGATAGAATTACGAAATTACGGGGTATATTGTACGATACACTCTACAAAGCATCAAAATTCAAAAAAATGTGCTTTAAAAAACTGTTTTAATATGTATATGTATATGTTAAAATATAATAAAATTGATTTCTAAAAAATATTGTTTTATTTTTCAAAAGCCATTTTGTTTAGTTATATTTGTATTGTCAAAATGGAAACACATATCTCCAGAGATACCTGTAATTTGCTTCTTGCCTATCATTATTTTTTGAACGAAGATCACACAGCAAAAATTTCATCTGGTTTTCACCCCGATACATTAAAACCTATAGTGGTAATATCAAAATTTGGTAAAACCCCAATGAAATTTAGTTATAGTCTTTGGATTATGTTTGTGCAAAACATATGCAGTGAAGATGAAGCTCATAATCTATCATTTTTATTGGACAACGAAGAATGGAAAGAGGTCATTAACATCAGGGATTTCATAACAAGCTATGCATATTTTAATTATATAAACGAGATATATATAAAAGATTATGTATACGAATATTACAAAATTTGTAAAACTTATAATGTGAAAAGATTAACACAGGAGCATTTTTTTTACCAAAATTCAATAAATCGTTTAATTTTTCAAAACTATTTGTAGAAATATCTTTGTTAATTGCTGAAAAAAAATAAAAAACATAAATAAAAAATATATTTGATTTTTCTTTACTTTTTATTGGTTTTTAAACAAAATTACAGAATGTTTACTTATTATTGTAGAATTGAACATTTAAAAAAATTTCATGGAACATTTTTATAATTAATTTATCATTGTAAATTAAATTCTTAGAACTAAATTTTTTTAAAAAGCTTTGCATTTTTGCAGTCCTCTGCAACGGAAATACAAAAAAACACAGCAATAATATCCACATACATCTGAACTGTTTGATTGTAATCGTTTTTTATTTTTTATAAAACATTTTTGTCTGGAATTTTGATTGATTTTTTCTATAATATTTGTTTTTATTGTTTGATCTCCAAAAGAATCGAAATATTCGGCACATCCTTTTTTTGGAAAATGTATTACAAACCAATGTAAACCAGGTTCAGTGTCTGGATCTGAATTAACAACAATACAAAATGGTTTCTTTTTTATCTGTTTGGGGATACGATTAAAAGCATAAACGCCCCTAAAACAATTTTTTGTGTACTTATTCTTCTGAAGAATTCTTACAAGCTGTTGTGTATTCATGCTGTTCTGTAATATTTGAAATATCGTATATTTTTGATTTACACTTTATGTATTGAGATAAGAAGTCTTTTTTCTCTTTTCCGTTAACCAAAACGACAGGAAATTTGTTTAACTTTTTGTTTAGATTTTGTGTAATATTTTCATTGTACAAGTTTCCATTTGTGGCACAGTTTTGTTCTTCTGCTGTTAGTTTAGTTCGTAAAATACTCGTCTGTATTGGTGGTGTTGTGAAAAGATCTAACTCTGACTTCATGCATTCTACAATAACCATTTTTAATTAAAAATATCTAGAATACGTGATTTTTTATTTCCTGCTCTCCGCCTATTTCTACTGATTGAATATAGTTTCGGTTTTACACGTCTTTTTATAGCTTTACGTCTTCTTTTTACTTGCATCATTTTTTTACTACTTCTTTTTCTCTTTCTACCACTACCATACATTGAATGCAATTGGTTAACTGCTGAAGTTCTTAAATTTTTTATGCCTGCTTTAGCTTGTTCCTCAAATACTTCTTTTGGATTTGACCCTGAGGCTATATCGTACAAAATATTAGAGCCAGTTTTCAATGCTTCGTCTTTTAGTAAATTAAAACCAGTAGCCAATGCCGGTTTTAAAAAACGAAATAAACCTCCAAATAAATTACCTAAACCACGCCCTCGCTGGATAGTTGGATATGCCTGTAAAAGTGGTCCTTTCATTTATATTACCACCAGCTTGTGATGAATAATATTTAATGTATTCACGATGCATGTTTAAGTAAAACGATAAAGCTTTATGTGTTGTTTTTATTTATATACTTTTTTATTAAATTTTCTTAAAATGTAGTACAATTTTTGTCGGATAATAGTTTGGTACAAAATCAATTTTTTTACCATACTGATCGGAAATATTAATGGCAATAGTTTCAAAAATCTTCTTTTCCAATGGAACGTATTGTATATTTTTAAATTCTATATTATTTTGTCTTCTACAGTTATCAATATTTATTGCACGCAACGCTCGTATATTATTATTTCCAAAAATTTCTGGCTGAATAATATCACTATATACTAGTAACATACCACTTTTTTCATCTTTTATTTGTTTTAACGTACGTTCAAATAAGTCTAGTATTGTTTTTTTGTATTCAATAATTTTTTTTTTTGCTGGAAAAGCTCTTTTATTAATTCTGGTATAGTATATTCAACATCTGGTTTTAAATAGAAACTGTCTTCGTTAAAAGTTTTTGATATACGTATAAATTTTAGGCTATTTGCTTCCGAAACAGGTTTATATTCACTCTTATAGGTCTCATCGTTCGATAGAGTGACTAACAGTTCATTATAAAACTCATGTACTACTTCGGTACGTGTACACGTTCCTAACGGTGTAATGTTGTTAATAAGTGTAGGTAAAAAATTTCGTTTCCAATCATCATGCATAAATTTGGCACTATCTTCATGGTAAAATGTATATCCCAGACGTTTTTTAACAAGTTGTTTATTTCTACCTACTAAAACTGAATGAACCCCCAACGCAATAGTAGCTGATTTTTGTTTTTCATATAAATCAGTTTGTAGGTAGTCATTAACAAAAATTTCCGAAAGACCAACCTGCCAATCGGCTTTAGTTAAATCTAAATGTGTTGGTATCCTATTTTCAAAAGTTGCCAGAGTATTATCGGGAAAAATTTTTACTGAATCATTACTAAACAATGTAATATAGAAATTATCTCGTGAATTCATAATTACAATTGGTAAATTTAACCTTTTAACGCTTATTTATAGCTTTTTATCAGTTATTTGTAGTTTTCCCAGAGAGGAGGGGTGCCACGTAGTTTATATTGCTTAGGTGTGTGTGGTGGAGTGCTAGGTGTTGCTGGCTTCCTTTTTTTAATATTTTTTTCTGCAGGATATTTTGACAAAATACTTTTTCTTAACAATGAACCACTTGCTTGTGCATGTTGTCTTGTATTTATAGGTGACAAAATACTTTGGTTAAAAAATGAATTATTTGAATTTGTACGTTGTCTTGTAGGAGACTTTTCTGGTAATGCTACTGTAATAACACCACCTGTATTTGTGTTAAACATTCTTACATTGGAATTAGAAGAAGACAATCTTCTAGTTAAACGCTCTTCAGGTAATGTCTTCTGCAAAGCAATTTCGGCAGCTTCATCATCATCATATTCCATTCCTATATCTTCATCACTAATCTGTTCTCTATTTTGCGAGATTTGTTGTTTTTGTTCTTTTACTGGATCAAAATGAAAAACATTATCATCATCATCATCAATTATTTGCTGATGTTTAAAATTGTTAAAATCTCTTTGTTGTTGCATTTCATTATTGTATTGGGTTTCCTTGTCTTTCAATATTTTATATTTTGTTTGAGTTTCTGCATTTTTACCTGTACTAGTAGTAGTAGTAAAATTACTTCTTTTTACATGCTCATTAGGTAATTGTGAAGCTGTTCTTCTTTGATTACTATATTTTAATAAATTCTGTCTTAACATATACCATTTTTGAATTGGATTTAAACTTTTATTATGTAATAGTTTTTCCATGTTTTTATTTAGAATATTTAAGTTTTTTTCATCGTCCAATAATTTTTTAAATTTTGAAAATAATTCAGGTGGTATAACAATCATACGCTGCAAATTATTCATTTTTTGATTGGTAATCACTTATTAATTTTCCTATGAGTCCTGATAATACAGTACCAATCAAAACAGGTAAAAAACCAACTTTTTGTATAAGTATTCGTCGTTTTGCTTTCAAGGTTTTTTTAGTACTGGCTAGACAACGTAGCGTGTTTTTATGTTTTTTTAAAAGCGATACAATTTTTTTTGGTACTTTATTATTACCATTTAAAGTATTTATTGCAATTTCAATTAAAGTCTTTATAACATCATCATCACATGTTTGTAATATACTATTACGAAGTTTTTTATTTGGTTTTTTTAAAAGATGTAATATATGTCGGTTTCTCCTCAATCGTTTCATATTTCTCACAATAAACTTTATTATTTAACTCATTTGGTGAGCAGTAGCAAACACAATAACCTGTTTCAAATATATTATTTCGTATGCGAAATAATTCAGAGCCTTTTTGTGTTAAGTCTAGGATGATATAACCATGAGGGCATGATGTAGCCTCGTTATATACTCTTACAAATTCACGAGTTCTTTCTGGAAAAATCTGTCGCGCTAAAGGCATGATTTGTGACTTGTCACGGGGATTTTTGAATAAAACCAAATATTTAGCATTTAATGATATGTCGCGACAGTATTTACCCTGATGAAAAATATTTTGTATTAATAATATAATTGATAAATTTTTATGGTGTGATCCCTATGTAAACAACTCACAGACTTGTTTATTATATGTCTCAAGCATTAAATCATCTAATACAATTAAAATGTTATCGTCATTTTCGTTATTTATTTCTTCAGGTATATTATTTAAAAAATCAATATTATCAAAAGGTAAATTCCTTGGTACAGCAGTCAATTCAGGATTGCACCAAATTATTTTAGTTATGTTTGGCTGAATTAACGTCTTATGCTTTTGATTATATTACAAACAAAAGTTGTTTTTCCACACCCTGAAGGACCTGCTATTATCATAGCAAATGGATGTATAAATGGTAACATGTTTATATTTTAAAATTTTCAAATTTCTTAACTAGTTTTTCGTAAATATTTTTAAAATTTTGTATTATTTTTAAAGCTTTTCTGTATTGGAATGTTACTGATACACAGGTACATGTATCTGGTCCACATTCTGCATTATTATTTGACCATATACAACATTTATAATGTTCTCCAAATTGTGATTTTTCTACACCTGAATTAATTAACAATTTTAGTTTTTCCTCAAGATTTTCTAATTTATTTATATTATTTTTATCAAGACAAAATTTATATTCTTTTAAAAAAATAGAAATCACTTCTTTGTCCTCTGTAGACAGTAGCATTTTATATACTGAATACAAAAATAGTTTTGTAGTTAATATATAACACACACACACACACACACATTATCAAAACAATAAAATACAAAAGATCAAAAACATTAAAGATAAATCTTGTTCTTGCATATAAACAATAAAACATATGATTTCACAAGATCATAATACAAAGTGTCAACAACTTCGCACCTGCGTCGGAAGTAAAGGAGATTGCGCAAAACGATCAATCAATCAGTGACTACTTAACACCAATTAACCGCATGATTAATACCCAAGCACAAAAACAATAAATTCAAAACATGTTATGTACAAAGAGAAAAACAAAGAAGACGAAAAACTTCATATAGAGTCATTTAATATGCACAAAAACAATAAGGTTGGTGGCTCAACAGGTAGAGAGTCCAACCAACTTACATATTCGCGATCGATCCCACAAAATACCACTTTTTCACAAAAAAAAGCATACATGTCCTTTAAAAGAAACAAAAGCATGCGCGCATACAAAACTTAATAACTTAATTAAAATTCATTACACGTAAGCGGCAGAAATTCCCACGCTCCTAATTAAATTTAATTACACATATCAATTACGCCCAATTACACGTAAGTGACAGAAATTCCCACGCTCCTAATTAAATCTAATTACACATATCAATTACGCCCAATTACCCAATTAAATTAATGACCTAATTAACATAAAAAAAAAGCAAATAAAATCACCTGAGGTGTGATTAATTACCCTAATTAAATTTAATTACCCAATTAAAAAACCGGTTTTGGTTCCCATCACCAAGTGGCCCAATAACTACTAATATATTATGTAAATAGGGAATCCTATTTATGTTTCACCTGATTTTTAGGGAATTTACCTTAATTATCATTTTATATCATTTTTAGAATTCTAGTAGAATTCATAAAGTTCAATAAACTTTAAAAATCAATTACTACCTACATTTTGTATGTATAAGCTAAGCCGACTATAATTAACAAGCCGGAGCCAGCCAATTTTTGACAACTATGTCAAGTTGAAATAGGACCTGTCAGTCAATAGTTATTTATATTTTTTATAATATTTATATAAAATTTTGGGAAATATTTTTTCTTTATTTATCGGCACCACAAATAATTTAAATTTAATTTAATATATCAGTTATAATATAATAAATAAGCTTTGTGTATTTTGATTTCATGAGTTTTTTTGCTTCATGCATTTATTGGTTTCATGAAAGAAATAAAAATTTTGAAATTCATAACAATAAACAAATAAATTTTGTAATTCATTAGGTATATAATACCGTATAAAACATTCTTAATAACATAAATAAAAATTTCGAAATTCATAATAATACATTAATAATAAAAATAAATAAAATAAATAATAATTAATCGAATTTATAAATTAATTTGTTTAAGTGTTTTTTTTTTACTTCTCAAAAATTTCTGCCTTTCTTTTCCTCGAGTTTGGTTCATTTTCTTTATTTGTACTAATTAAAGAGTTTATTTTTTTAGTAAAATTATTCAATAAAATATTACTAAAAATAGATAACAATTTATCATAAATTTGTAAATATGACTGTCCACATTCACAAAATTCATTAAAATCAATGTAAAAATTATCACAATATTTAAAACTTTTAACAGTCAGCTTTATCACAACTTTTTTTTGATTCATATATTGCAGAAATTTAGTTTTAGTAATTTCATCTCGAAGTATTTCATCAAAAATTGCATTCATGTGAAATAATATGAAATAAGAATTTTGTGTTGGCACAATCAACCCACGTCTTTGCAAGAAATCAAAATATTCATCTGCCACCGTATTACCTTTACTTTCTACGATTAAATGTTGACACTTTCTACAGGAAACTTTTTTGGAAATAGAATGCGCAGCATAACCACAAACGTATCGAAATGCAGTGTCATCATTTTTGAAATTGGCCAAATACTCCCCTTCAAGTATGTGCTCAAAGTCATCAAGATTAATTTCAGTTTTAGTAAAGTTTGAATAATTAGAAAGGATCAATTCATCAGCGTAATCCTTTACTAATAAATAGAAGTTTTTTCTCAGATTCGAGAATATCTTTGTACGAAATTGCGAAATTACATCCGCTTAAATTTCGATATCGTCCAAATCGACGTTCTAAATCCTCGGTTTGAAATTTACCAGGCAAAAAAAAATTAATCCCATAATTTTGAAAAGCTACTTCAATTATTTTAATTAATCCTGTAGTTGTTACAATTACCGAATTAAAAGTTTCTTTTGTTAGACTCGTATCTGGACTATTGTAAGATTTCCAATGCTCTAACCAGCTAAGAAAACGTTTTAAAAATTTCACTTGAAAGGTATCATTAGACAAAATAACACACATCCATTTATCTCGTTTAATTTTACCCATTATAGTTGATCTATTGTTCATAATGGTAAACCATGTTCGGATAATTTCCAAAAAATTAGCTGTTCCTAAGTATTTAGGTGAAGTTGATTTAAGAGCTGAAATTGTTTTATTATCGAGAATGTTCATCAATAATGAGACTTTTTGTCGCTCAAAACTAGTTGTATAAAGCGTTTTCTTATTAAGTTTTGGCGCTTTTTTAATTAATAAATCAATCTCTAAATTATATAGTTCACGAAGGTCTTTAAATACTGCCTGTCTAACAATAGAAAAATCTTCGAAATCTGGGTAGTTTAATGTTTTCGATAAATCTTTTTTGTTTAACCAATTGTTGCGAAAATTTTTTGCGATATGTACAGAATCAAATATTAAAAAAATTTCAGTATTTTCATATTTTGGGTTAGCAAATTTATACGAAAGATCCGGCTGGAATAACGAAAACATATTTTGGTTTATTTTATGATTATCGTTAATAATCGATACGACTTCTAAGCATATATCCTGCAGTTCCTCTATAACTTTTGAAGTATTTTCATACAAATACCTTCCAGTGGGATTAAAAGTAGGAACTAATCGAGCAATTTCTTTCATAGAACCAAAACAAGAGCTAACCATAAAAGCCAGAACAGTTTTTGCGATTTCTTTTGTATTATCTGCAAATCCTGTCAAAGTGTTAGCTTTATAATTTACCATGCAATTTACGTAAATTTCATCAATTTGTATATTAACTTTTTTCTGCAGGTCGGATAGATTATTAACAATTTTTTTAGATATGAAGAATTGCAATTATGATTTTTTGGGTTAACATCTTGTTTAGATTCAATTCTTTGTAAAGTTTTTTTATGTGGTAAAATTAGAATATTTTGATTTCTTATTATTTCATAGCAACTAGAGGATTGCAAGTACAACATATACGCACATAATATTGTATTATTACTAAATTTGTGTTGTGTTCTTAACATTTGTTTTATTTGGTCAATGATAATATTAATATTATTTTTGTATTGAAATTCGACGCCATCGTCTGCAATATTTTGAATTTTAAGTAAATTAATGTTTACATATTTAAGTAACTTTATTATTTTATCAGCAGAACGTGGCTCTTCAACTAATTTTTCTTTAAAAATATTCATTAATTTCGTGATTTGAGACCACAAATTTATTTTAAAATTATTAGGTACTATACATTGCAAATCTGTTAAAGCACAAAGAAATATATCCAGAGTAATCAAATCATATACCTCTTTTTGGAAAAAAAATATTTAAAATATTTCAATTTGTAGTACCCCAGAAACCACGTGTTTAGCTAAGGTTTCAGAAAAGTTTTAGAATTGAGTTTCTTTCAAATCATATAGCTTTCAAATTGAGTAAATTTCACATCAAAAAGCTTTCTAATATTTTTTATGCTCAATATTCAAAGCAAAAATCCATATACAAATATGGAATACATATATGAATATTTTGCATATAAAATTTACTTCATCTTCTAAAGTAAATATTTCCATTTTTTCAGCGATAACCTATTTTTCTTTATATATATTAATAAAGGTAGTTCAATTCCCTACAAAAAAGTCCGCGTAAAGGGTATTTTCCGACCAGTAGTTTAGGAAATATAAGCATTATTATCAAACCATATTTTGATTGATTACAATAACAAAATCTAATGAAATGAGTATTGCGTAATAGTATTTGTGTTTGAAAATATATAAATTATGAAAGTATGCGTACCGAAAATTTCTTGAATTTAAATTTGAAAAATATTTTTATTTTATATTTTCAATTCGTTTTACTGACGAAACCTTCTTTAAATTTTGTCTTATTTGCTATATTTTATTTCCCTAGTATTTCTATAATTATAATTAAAATCAAATAAATTAATATTGCATTAAAATTATTAAATAAATTTAGTTTTACCTGCAGTCTCGTTCAAATTTTCTTATAATAATTTAAATTTCCATACAATATTTTAATTTGACAGGTCCTATTATGATTTTTGTTAAAAAGTATTGTCCCGGCTTGTTAATTATAGTCGGCTTAGGTATAAGTAATGATTTCTTTTTACATTTCCGTAATTATGAATTAAACGTTATTTTTGTAATTCAGCTATCTAAATTCATAATTTTTAATTAGACCATTGTTCAAAATGATATAAATACCCTTAAAATCGGTGGTACAAGAAAAAAGGTGATCAGTATAAAAAAATCATCATCAAGTAGTACATCAAATGGAAGACAGGTATTCCCTGGAATTAATTTTCTTATTTTATTAATAGTCTGGTATTCCCTGGCTATTTACGAAATTATAAATTTGAATTTATTCCTATTATTATTTTATTTAATTTTTTTCGCGATAAATTTTTAAAAATTTTGCTTTGAATATTTTTTTTTTTATTTACTTGGGATTTCCTAGTAAAATCACCTAATTTACGGGTTGGGAAATCCTGGCAATTTTCGGTTTTTTTTTTATTTTATGGATAGATTCATATATATAAATATATATGGTTATTTCGTAGTTTATTTAGTCATTTTAGTTTTCAATAGTTCAAGAAATTTCGGTATTAGGTTTTATTTTTTTTCTAGTCAAAATTAAGGAATATTTTATATCCAAATTTTAATTTAAAATTTTTATTTCACATAATAATTTAGATTTTTTTTTTAAATAATAATATTAGAATTTTATTAATTGCATTCGAATTTTTTTTTTAGAATTTTTTTTTTTTATTATCTTTATTTTGAAGATTTTGTTTTTATTTATAATCATTATTATAAACTCAAATAAAGTAGAATATCATATTCGTATAGGAATATGAATAATTTGTACTAGGCGGACAGAATCGTTAAAGAAGTACAAATTGCGTGTAAAATTAATTGAATTTATAACATTAATGGCTTCCCCATACATAGTAAATATAACAACAAAAATGTTAATATTATTTGTTGTTGTAAAATGTATTAATTTTTATTAGAGCTTTTATTGAGCACTAGGTTTGTTTTCTTTTTGATCGCAGTTTTTTTTTTTAATTATTTATTTATATGTATACAATTTTTTTTTTTGAATTTTTAATAAAAATTATTTTTAAAATGGACGAAATAATGTTTCTTTTCGAATAAGGTTTTTTTTTATTTTTCCTTCACAGGATTTAATGTTTTTATGAGATTATGCAGTAAGTAAGATTTAAATAGGATATATGTAGGGTAATCATAGATTTAGGATTATTTTAGGATTTTAGTATTGATCACATGGATGGGTGGGCAAATTTAAAATGGTATTACATCTAAATCCATTTCGTTAAACTTAAATATCTAATTTTGGTGTTACATGTTAGTTTTAGGGGAATTTAGAATTTAGAGTAATTTATTTTATATTTCTTTTAATTTTTATTAGTATATTTTATCCTTGATTTTCTTTATTTTTTTTTTGTTTGTTTAATATTGCACGCAAGTGTTTGTATGAATATTACGCGCATTTGTGAACCCCCTATTTCCCGGCTTAAGCTGCCCCAATTAGACGTGCAGCGCGGTAAACCAATATTATTATTGGATAATTGGTAATAGATTTTAAATGTTTATAAGATTTTGATTAGTTTAAGCTCTTGGCACATTTGTTTATTTCAAATGGCGCGCGATTTTAGTGACCTATTAACATTAATTAAATTATTTCTACCAAACCAATATTATATTTGGCTAAAAATAAAAATGATAACATACATTCATTACAAATGGCGCCCGAGCAGGGACCTGAAATAACCAAGGTATTTGAAAAAGTGTAACATTTGTTTATTACAAATGATGCACAAAAGGACCGAAAGAACATCAAGGTTCCTGGCACTTGAATTTTAGTAATTAATATTGTATGTATTATCCCTGTAGGGATTAAATATTGATTCATAGGTTGAAATTTTAATTTTCGGAAATACTTTTCAATTGGCTATTTATTATAGCTAATTAACGTCCATTATTAAGTTTAACGTTTTGTGTGAGTATTGAATCTGTATAGTAATAATATATAAAATTAATACTGTAGTTTCAGGAAATTTATCTGTAAATTTGATTATATTTTGAATTTTTGGCGTTCTATAGTATCTGTTCGCAATGGAAATTCGGAGATTTGGCTGTAGGGACCTTCGGAAATTCGGAGATTTAGCTAAATTCCAACCGGAAAATGTGGTGCTATTAGATTTCCAAAGATTTGAATTACTTTTATTATTTACAAATAAGTTTTAGTTATTAGTTTTTTTGTTGTTATATTATTAGTATGGGTTTCTCAATGGAAATTCGGATATTTGGTTGTATTTAGCTAAATTCCGATCGGCAAATTTGATTCTGGTAGTTATATGATAAAATGACTAATGTTTATCAAATAAATTGCATTGAATGAATTGTGTTTTATGCGTGGATTTTGACGAAAATTTTAGTATGCAAATTGTAATGGACAAGCGGAGATTTAATTAGCCAAATTCCGATCGACATTTGTATCTACTAATTATTAATTGTAATACACCATAGAATTGTGATTTACAATAATTTAGTTTATGTACATATGTATAATCGAGTTTATTAATTAGTTTATTTCTTTTCTGTACCCAAAATTATTGTGTTATTTAAACTTAATTTCGCTGTGTATCAATTAAAAATATTAATGAATGCTAGGGAAAAAACATTTTGTTCATTAATTTTGAAGTTATTATTAGTTCTTTGAGTATTGAAATGTTTCATTCACCAAGGAAAGTAGATATGGAAACTCATTGTTCCATTTGTAACGAATTACTGTCAAAATCAAATAACATTGTTATTACTAAATGTCAATATGTATTTCATAGCGCATGTATCAATACATGACTAAAAGATAACCAAACGTGTCCAAATAGTCGTGAGGAATGTCTTGTAAAAGATATTAAAACCTACAAACTTAAGTAATCGAAAAATACTGGTGCATCATTAAAAACTAATGTTACAACCAGATCCCAGACTTATTTATTAACACCTGATAAAATCACAAATCCAATTATGGGTGCATCAAACCAGTTTGCAACCATAACCGACCAAATATCGAATTCAAATTCAGATCCAACAGGTTCAATCGGAAATTCTTTCGATTTATCCACTTTAACGGAAATCATTAGAAAAACGGTAGAAGTAAGCCAAGCTCTAGCTAGGAGTAGATAACAAGCTAGCTTGAAACAATCGATAAAGGACAAAATATGAATATTCGTCCGGAACCAAGGTTAACATTACCAAATAATGTAAATAATAATTTCTCATTTCCTCCACCATTAGTGGAAAACCATAATAGAAATACTATTAATCAATCGGTTATTAGTAATCAAAATAATAGTGAACGATTTTGACAACCAAGACGAAATAATAATAGAAATTTAAATACAAATTCGGTTCCGAATAGAAATTCAAATTATGACTTAAATCATAATTATGTAAATAATGATAATCTAGATCAAAATCACGTCGGAACTATAATTTCCAATGAACGTAGGGCCAACTTGATCAAAAGTTGGAATTTAAATTTTAGCGGTAATCGTACTGGTCTGACGGTGGACGAATTTATTTACCGAATAGAAACATTAACAAATCAAATGTTAAACAGAGATTTTCAGAATTTATATTCTGATTTACATTTAGTATTCGCGAATAAAGCCAAAAATTGGTATTGGCGTTATCATAAAAAAGTCGCGGGTAGAATTCAGTGGCCCGATTTTTGTCAAGCTTTAAGCAGACAATTCAAAGAACGACGTAGCGATATAGATATCATTGAACAAATCCGTGAAAGAGAACAACGAAACGGAGAGTGTTTTGATGCTTTTTACGAATCTATTATCTATACATATAATAAATTAAGAGATACGATTTCTGATGCAGAATTATTAAATATTTTAAAAAGAAATTTACGGGAGGGTGAACGAAGAGATCTTCTCTATGTAGACGTTTGGAACATAGACCATTTACGTTCCTTATGTAGAGCAAAAGAAGATCTAAATAACGATATACGTAAACGAAATAATTTTACTGATAAACCATATCCATTTCGGAATGTATCAGAAATTCAAACTGACGTTGTAGATTTAATTGAACCACCATTATTAGAAAATAATGAGATTGATGTAATCAATTCCAATTCTGACAATAATGATAAAACTATTTGTTGTTGGAATTGCGATGTAATAGGGCATCGTTCTACTGAGTGTTTATTACCCCCAAAAATATTTTGTTATGGCTGTGGAGCTAAAAATATTTATAAACCAAATTGCAAAATTTGTCGAACAAAAAACTTGATGAATCGGGGGTACAACAACATCAGTTACTTCCCCAAAAAGTAAATCATAAATTAAAATAGGGTAAAATGGTAAAAAGAAATATTGATAGTAGTGGTGACGAACCACACTTATTTAACATTAAACCGTATCAACAAAGATTGAAAGATTATAAACTTACTCGTAAAAAATTTTTTGATAATAAAGTTGATGGTAGTTCAAACAAATAATAAAACAGAACCAATTAATCATATCCATAAACGCTCTTTCCTTAGATATCGTTATAATTGGAAGCAATTTAGAACAAATCGAAATCTTGTAATTTCATCTATCACTACTTTAGAAAATGACGTTCGCTCATATGCCGAAATAAAAGTTTTTGGGAAAAAAATGACTAGGTTTACTAGATAGTGGAGCGACCCCAAGTTGTATAAATTTCGATAGCGCATAAGAATTATTAAACTCTCATTTACCTTATGCATCAGAGCTTAGCTCAAAAGTTAAAACTGCTGACGGAGGTAAACAAACGGTACGAGGTAGTATATACACAGATGTAACCTTTCGCGGTGAAACGAAAAAGATATTATTCTTAATTGTTCCATCACTTACCCAAAATTATTATTTAGGAATCAATTTTTGGAAAACCTTTAATATTGCTCCGGGAATAATAGGCGAGATTTCGGAGAACACAAAAAAAGATCCTAACATGTGAAAAATGCTTTTCCATCTTTTCAAAAGAATGGATTGGGTAAAACTAAATTTTAAGTCATATTATTGATGTGGGTGATGCAAAACCAATTAAACAACGTAATTATCCTGTATCTCCAGCAATTGAAAAATTAATTTACGATGAAGTATATAGAATGATCTCGTTAGGTGTTATTGAAAAAAGTCAGAGTCCATGGAGTTCACCATTTGATCTGGTGAGAAAACCTGGTAAATCAGACTCTGTTTAGATTCGCGAAAAGTAAATAACGTAACAATAAAACATTCGTATCCGTTACCACATATCAAAGGTATTCTTAGTCGATTACTAAAAGCAAAATATATTTCAAATTTAGACTTGAAAGACGCTTTTTGGCAGATACCTCTTGAAGAAAAATCGAGAGAGAAAACGGCATTTTCCATACCAGCGAGACCACTATATCAATTTAAAGTCATGCCATTTGGATTATACAACGCTCCTCAAACTATGTGTAGGTTGATGGATTTAGTAATTCCACCGCATTTAAAAAATGAAGTTTTTGTTTATTTAGACGATTTATTGATAATTTCGGAAACTTTCGAAGATCATATGAAAATATTATCTATAGTTTCTGAACACCTTCGTAAAGCGGGATTCACAATAAATGTAGGAAAAAGTTAATTTTGTTTAAATGAAGTAAAATATCTAGGTTTTGTAGTAGCCAAAGGCGGTCTTAGAGTAGATTCAGATAGAGTTAGTCTAATAGCTGATTATCCAGCCCCAAATTCAGTACGACAAGTTCGTACATGTCTAGTAATGGCCGGATATTCCTTGAAGATTATGCAACATTATCTACCTCAATAACTGATTTATTAAAAAAAGGTCGATCTAAATTCGTTTGGACTGATGATGCTGATGTAGCTTTTCGTAAAATTAAGAATTCGTTGTCGTGTGCTCCTGTTTTAATTAATCCTGATTTTTCACGTCCTTTTATCATACAATGTGATGCTAGTAATAGTGTGGTTTTTACTAGCATATTAAATCAAGTAGATGATCAAGAAAACGAACGTCCTGTAGCTTTCATTATTATCTACAAAAACTGTAATAACTAAATTCTCCTTAATATTAATATTTACTTTTATAAATAAGTTTCCATTAGAAACATCTAAATTTACCATATAAAAATATATGTCGGTTTCACAAATTTTTATATTCCAGTTACTTAAATCTAACTTATCTTTATATCCATGTTTAATGCACAAAAAGTCTTTAATTATATCACCTTTTTTTATTTCAATTTCTTTTGCCTTATCTATTTGTTTCTGCAAATTAATCCCATTTCGTTTTCGATCTTCTGGATCTGTTCGAATAACGACTCGTTTTGAATAATATGATGGCAAATTTGGAAAAATTACGGGAATTGCACTCTTCAACAAATGTGGTTTTTTTAGCATAACTTTTTCTCCTTTTACATAATTGTATGTTTTAATTTGCCGCTGATCAAAATGCAAACACCAGCATTTTTTGTATTTATTTTATCTTTTCTTGGAATGTTCAAAATCCATTTCTCAAGAAGGGTGTCGTCCTTGGGGAAGGAAAAGCAGGTTCGAGTTATCGAATTTCCACAAACTACGGGATTCAAATTGGTTGCACAATTTGGCACACAGCATTTCTTTGGCATATTCTAAAAAAAGTAAAAATTTTAGTAAATTGTACATTTATAATTTTTAAAAATTTAACAAACCTCCTAAAAAATTCCTTTCGCATTTACTGACGAAACCTTCTTTAAATTTTGTCTTATTTGCTATATTTTATTTCCCTAGTATTTCTATAATTATAATTAAAATCAAATAAATTAATATTGCATTAAAATTATTAAATAAATTTAGTTTTACCTGCAGTCTCGTTCAAATTTTCTTATAATAATTTAAATTTCCATACAATATTTTAATTTGACAGGTCCTATTATGATTTTTGTTAAAAAGTATTGTCCCGGCTTGTTAATTATAGTCGGCTTAGGTATAAGTAATGATTTCTTTTTACATTTCCGTAATTATGAATTAAACGTTATTTTTGTAATTCAGCTATCTAAATTCATAATTTTTAATTAGACCATTGTTCAAAATGATATAAATACCCTTAAAATCGGTGGTACAAGAAAAAAGGTGATCAGTATAAAAAAATCATCATCAAGTAGTACATCAAATGGAAGACAGGTATTCCCTGGAATTAATTTTCTTATTTTATTAATAGTCTGGTATTCCCTGGCTATTTACGAAATTATAAATTTGAATTTATTCCTATTATTATTTTATTTAATTTTTTTCGCGATAAATTTTTAAAAATTTTGCTTTGAATATTTTTTTTTTTATTTACTTGGGATTTCCTAGTAAAATCACCTAATTTACGGGTTGGGAAATCCTGGCAATTTTCGGTTTTTTTTTTATTTTATGGATAGATTCATATATATAAATATATATGGTTATTTCGTAGTTTATTTAGTCATTTTAGTTTTCAATAGTTCAAGAAATTTCGGTATTAGGTTTTATTTTTTTTCTAGTCAAAATTAAGGAATATTTTATATCCAAATTTTAATTTAAAATTTTTATTTCACATAATAATTTAGATTTTTTTTTTAAATAATAATATTAGAATTTTATTAATTGCATTCGAATTTTTTTTTTAGATTTTTTTTTTTTTATTATCTTTATTTTGAAGATTTTGTTTTTATTTATAATCATTATTATAAACTCAAATAAAGTAGAATATCATATTCGTATAGGAATATGAATAATTTGTACTAGGCGAACAGAATCGTTAAAGAAGTACAAATTGCGTGTAAAATTAATTGAATTTATAACATTAATGGCTTCCCCATACATAGTAAATATAACAACAAAAATGTTAATATTATTTGTTGTTGTAAAATGTATTAATTTTTATTAGAGCTTTTATTGAGCACTAGGTTTGTTTTCTTTTTGATCGCAGTTTTTTTTTATAATTATTTATTTATATGTATACAATTTTTTTTTTTGAATTTTTAATAAAAATTATTTTTAAAATGGACGAAATAATGTTTCTTTTCGAATAAGGTTTTTTTTTATTTTTCCTTCACAGGATTTAATGTTTTTATGAGATTATGCAGTAAGTAAGATTTAAATAGGATATATGTAGGGTAATCATAGATTTAGGATTATTTTAGGATTTTAGTATTGATCACATGGATGGGTGGGCAAATTTAAAATGGTATTACATCTAAATCCATTTCGTTAAACTTAAATATCTAATTTTGGTGTTACATGTTAGTTTTAGGGGAATTTAGAATTTAGAGTAATTTATTTTATATTTCTTTTAATTTTTATTAGTATATTTTATCCTTGATTTTCTTTATTTTTTTTTTTTGTTTGTTTAATATTGCACGCAAGTTTTTGTATGAATATTACGCGCATTTGTGAACCCCCTATTTCCCGGCTTAAGCTGCCCCAATTAGACGTGCAGCGCGGTAAACCAATATTATTATTGGATAATTGGTAATAGATTTTAAATGTTTATAAGATTTTGATTAGTTTAAGCTCTTGGCACATTTGTTTATTTCAAATGGCGCGCGATTTTAGTGACCTATTAACATTAATTAAATTATTTCTACCAAACCAATATTATATTTGGCTAAAAATAAAAATGATAACATACATTCATTACAAATGGCGCCCGAGCAGGGACCTGAAATAACCAAGGTATTTGAAAAAGTGTAACATTTGTTTATTACAAATGATGCACAAAAGGACCGAAAGAACATCAAGGTTCCTGGCACTTGAATTTTAGTAATTAATATTGTATGTATTATCCCTGTAGGGATTAAATATTGATTCATAGGTTGAAATTTTAATTTTCGGAAATACTTTTCAATTGGCTATTTATTATAGCTAATTAACGTCCATTATTAAGTTTAACGTTTTGTGTGAGTATTGAATCTGTATAGTAATAATATATAAAATTAATACTGTAGTTTCAGGAAATTTATCTGTAAATTTGATTATATTTTGAATTTTTGGCGTTCTATAGTATCTGTTCGCAATGGAAATTCGGACATTTGGCTGTAGGGACCTTCGGAAATTCGGAGATTTAGCTAAATTCCAACCGGAAAATGTGGTGCTATTAGATTTCCAAAGATTTGAATTACTTTTATTATTTACAAATAAGTTTTAGTTATTAGTTTTTTTGTTGTTATATTATTAGTATGGGTTTCTCAATGGAAATTCGGATATTTGGTTGTATTTAGCTAAATTCCGATCGGCAAATTTGATTCTGGTAGTTATATGATAAAATGACTAATGTTTATCAAATAAATTGCATTGAATGAATTGTGTTTTATGCGTGGATTTTGACGAAAATTTTAGTATGCAAATTGTAATGGACAAGCGGAGATTTAATTAGCCAAATTCCGATCGACATTTGTATCTACTAATTATTAATTGTAATACACCATAGAATTGTGATTTACAATAATTTAGTTTATGTACATATGTATAATCGAGTTTATTAATTAGTTTATTTCTTTTCTGTACCCAAAATTATTGTGTTATTTAAACTTAATTTCGCTGTGTATCAATTAAAAATATTAATGAATGCTAGGGAAAAAACATTTTGTTCATTAATTTTGAAGTTATTATTAGTTCTTTGAGTATTGAAATGTTTCATTCACCAAGGAAAGTAGATATGGAAACTCATTGTTCCATTTGTAACGAATTACTGTCAAAATCAAATAACATAGTTATTACTAAATGTCAATATGTATTTCATAGCGCATGTATCAATACATGACTAAAAGATAACCAAACGTGTCCAAATAGTCGTGAGGAATGTCTTGTAAAAGATATTAAAACCTACAAACTTAAGTAATCGAAAAATACTGGTGCATCATTAAAAACTAATGTTACAACCAGATCCCAGACTTATTTATTAACACCTGATAAAATCACAAATTCAATTATGGGTGCATCAAACCAGTTTGCAACAATAACCGACCAAATATCGAATTCAAATTCAGATCCAACAGGTTCAATCGGAAATTCTTTCGATTTATCCACTTTAACGGAAATCATTAGAAAAACGGTAGAAGTAAGCCAAGATCTAGCTAGGAGTAGATAACAAGCTAGCTTGAAACAATCGATAAAGGACAAAATATGAATATTCGTCCGGAACCAAGGTTAACATTACCAAATAATGTAAATAATAATTTCTCATTTCCTCCACCATTAGTGGAAAACCATAATAGAAATACTATTAATCAATCGGTTATTAGTAATCAAAATAATAGTGAACGATTTTGACAACCAAGACGAAATAATAATAGAAATTTAAATACAAATTCGGTTCCGAATAGAAATTCAAATTATGACTTAAATCATAATTATGTAAATAATGATAATCTAGATCAAAATCACGTCGGAACTATAATTTCCAATGAACGTAGGGCCAACTTGATCAAAAGTTGGAATTTAAATTTTAGCGGTAATCGTACTGGTCTGACGGTGGACGAATTTATTTACCGAATAGAAACATTAACAAATCAAATGTTAAACAGAGATTTTCAGAATTTATATTCTGATTTACATTTAGTATTCGCGAATAAAGCCAAAAATTGGTATTGGCGTTATCATAAAAAAGTCGCGGGTAGAATTCAGTGGCCCGATTTTTGTCAAGCTTTAAGCAGACAATTCAAAGAACGACGGAGAGTGTTTTGATGCTTTTTACGAATCTATTATCTATACATATAATAAATTAAGAGATACGATTTCTGATGCAGAATTATTAAATATTTTAAAAAGAAATTTACGGGAGGGTGAACGAAGAGATCTTCTCTATGTAGACGTTTGGAACATAGACCATTTACGTTCCTTATGTAGAGCAAAAGAAGATCTAAATAACGATATACGTAAACGAAATAATTTTACTGATAAACCATATCCATTTCGGAATGTATCAGAAATTCAAACTGACGTTGTAGATTTAATTGAACCACCATTATTAGAAAATAATGAGATTGATGTAATCAATTCCAATTCTGACAATAATGATAAAACTATTTGTTGTTGGAATTGCGATGTAATAGGGCATCGTTCTACTGAGTGTTTATTACCCCCAAAAATATTTTGTTATGGCTGTGGAGCTAAAAATATTTATAAACCAAATTGCAAAATTTGTCGAACAAAAAACTTGATGAATCGGGGGTACAACAACATCAGTTACTTCCCCAAAAAGTAAATCATAAATTAAAATAGGGTAAAATGGTAAAAAGAAATATTGATAGTAGTGGTGACGAACCACACTTATTTAACATTAAACCGTATCAACAAAGATTGAAAGATTATAAACTTACTCGTAAAAAATTTTTTGATAATAAAGTTGATGGTAGTTCAAACAAATAATAAAACAGAACCAATTAATCATATCCATAAACGCTCTTTCCTTAGATATCGTTATAATTGGAAGCAATTTAGAACAAATCGAAATCTTGTAATTTCATCTATCACTACTTTAGAAAATGACGTTCGCTCATATGCCGAAATAAAAGTTTTTGGGAAAAAAATGACTAGGTTTACTAGATAGTGGAGCGACCCCAAGTTGTATAAATTTCGATAGCGCATAAGAATTATTAAACTCTCATTTACCTTATGCATCAGAGCTTAGCTCAAAAGTTAAAACTGCTGACGGAGGTAAACAAACGGTACGAGGTAGTATATACACAGATGTAACCTTTCGCGGTGAAACGAAAAAGATATTATTCTTAATTGTTCCATCACTTACCCAAAATTATTATTTAGGAATCAATTTTTGGAAAACCTTTAATATTGCTCCTGGAATAATAGGCGAGATTTCGGAGAACACAAAAAAAGATCCTAACATGTGAAAAATGCTTTTCCATCTTTTCAAAAGAATGGATTGGGTAAAACTAAATTTTAAGTCATATTATTGATGTGGGTGATGCAAAACCAATTAAACAACGTAATTATCCTGTATCTCCAGCAATTGAAAAATTAATGTACGATGAAGTATATAGAATGATCTCGTTAGGTGTTATTGAAAAAAGTCAGAGTCCATGGAGTTCACCATTTGATCTGGTGAGAAAACCTGGTAAATCAGACTCTGTTTAGATTCGCGAAAAGTAAATAACGTAACAATAAAACATTCGTATCCGTTACCACATATCAAAGGTATTCTTAGTCGATTACTAAAAGCAAAATATATTTCAAATTTAGACTTGAAAGATGCTTTTTGGCAGATACCTCTTGAAGAAAAATCGAGAGAGAAAACGGCATTTTCCATACCAGCGAGACCACTATATCAATTTAAAGTCATGCCATTTGGATTATACAACGCTCCTCAAACTATGTGTAGGTTGATGGATTTAGTAATTCCACCGCATTTAAAAAATGAAGTTTTTGTTTATTTAGACGATTTATTGATAATTTCGGAAACTTTCGAAGATCATATGAAAATATTATCTATAGTTTCTGAACACCTTCGTAAAGCGGGATTCACAATAAATGTAGGAAAAAGTTAATTTTGTTTAAATGAAGTAAAATATCTAGGTTTTGTAGTAGCCAAAGGCGGTCTTAGAGTAGATTCAGATAGAGTTAGTCTAATAGCTGATTATCCAGCCCCAAATTCAGTACGACAAGTTCGTACATGTCTAGTAATGGCCGGATATTCCTTGAAGATTATGCAACATTATCTACCTCAATAACTGATTTATTAAAAAAAGGTCGATCTAAATTCGTTTGGACTGATGATGCTGATGTAGCTTTTCGTAAAATTAAGAATTCGTTGTCGTGTGCTCCTGTTTTAATTAATCCTGATTTTTCACGTCCTTTTATCATACAATGTGATGCTAGTAATAGTGTGGTTTTTACTAGCATATTAAATCAAGTAGATGATCAAGAAAACGAACGTCCTGTAGCTTTCATTATTATCTACAAAAACTGTAATAACTAAATTCTCCTTAATATTAATATTTACTTTTATAAATAAGTTTCCATTAGAAACATCTAAATTTACCATATAAAAATATATGTCGGTTTCACAAATTTTTATATTCCAGTTACTTAAATCTAACTTATCTTTATATCCATGTTTAATGCACAAAAAGTCTTTAATTATATCACCTTTTTTTATTTCAATTTCTTTTGCCTTATCTATTTGTTTCTGCAAATTAATCCCATTTCGTTTTCGATCTTCTGGATCTGTTCGAATAACGACTCGTTTTGAATAATATGATGGCAAATTTGGAAAAATTACGGGAATTGCACTCTTCAACAAATGTGGTTTTTTTAGCATAACTTTTTCTCCTTTTACATAATTGTATGTTTTAATTTGCCGCTGATCAAAATGCAAACACCAGCATTTTTTGTATTTATTTTATCTTTTCTTGGAATGTTCAAAATCCATTTCTCAAGAAGGGTGTCGTCCTTGGGGAAGGAAAAGCAGGTTCGAGTTATCGAATTTCCACAAACTACGGGATTCAAATTGGTTGCACAATTTGGCACACAGCATTTCTTTGGCATATTCTAAAAAAAGTAAAAATTTTAGTAAATTGTACATTTATAATTTTTAAAAATTTAACAAACCTCCTAAAAAATTCCTTTCGCATTTACTGACGAAACCTTCTTTAAATTTTGTCTTATTTGCTATATTTTATTTCCCTAGTATTTCTATAATTATAATTAAAATCAAATAAATTAATATTGCATTAAAATTATTAAATAAATTTAGTTTTACCTGCAGTCTCGTTCAAATTTTCTTATAATAATTTAAATTTCCATACAATATTTTAATTTGACAGGTCCTATTATGATTTTTGTTAAAAAGTATTGTCCCGGCTTGTTAATTATAGTCGGCTTAGGTATAAGTAATGATTTCTTTTTACATTTCCGTAATTATGAATTAAACGTTATTTTTGTAATTCAGCTATCTAAATTCATAATTTTTAATTAGACCATTGTTCAAAATGATATAAATACCCTTAAAATCGGTGGTACAAGAAAAAAGGTGATCAGTATAAAAAAATCATCATCAAGTAGTACATCAAATGGAAGACAGGTATTCCCTGGAATTAATTTTCTTATTTTATTAATAGTCTGGTATTCCCTGGCTATTTACGAAATTATAAATTTGAATTTATTCCTATTATTATTTTATTTAATTTTTTTCGCGATAAATTTTTAAAAATTTTGCTTTGAATATATTTTTTTTTATTTACTTGGGATTTCCTAGTAAAATCACCTAATTTACGGGTTGGGAAATCCTGGCAATTTTCGGTTTTTTTTTTATTTTATGGATAGATTCATATATATAAATATATATGGTTATTTCGTAGTTTATTTAGTCATTTTAGTTTTCAATAGTTCAAGAAATTTCGGTATTAGGTTTTATTTTTTTTCTAGTCAAAATTAAGGAATATTTTATATCCAAATTTTAATTTAAAATTTTTATTTCACATAATAATTTAGATTTTTTTTTTAAATAATAATATTAGAATTTTATTAATTGCATTCGAATTTTTTTTTTAGAATTTTTTTTTTTTATTATCTTTATTTTGAAGATTTTGTTTTTATTTATAATCATTATTATAAACTCAAATAAAGTAGAATATCATATTCGTATAGGAATATGAATAATTTGTACTAGGCGAACAGAATCGTTAAAGAAGTACAAGTTGCGTGTAAAATTAATTGAATTTATAACATTAATGGCTTCCCCATACATAGTAAATATAACAACAAAAATGTTAATATTATTTGTTGTTGTAAAATGTATTAATTTTTATTAGAGCTTTTATTGAGCACTAGGTTTGTTTTCTTTTTGATCGCAGTTTTTTTTTTTAATTATTTATTTATATGTATACAATTTTTTTTTTGAATTTTTAATAAAAATTATTTTTAAAATGGACGAAATAATGTTTCTTTTCGAATAAGGTTTTTTTTTATTTTTCCTTCACAGGATTTAATATTTTTATGAGATTATGCAGTAAGTAAGATTTAAATAGGATATATGTAGGGTAATCATAGATTTAGGATTATTTTAGGATTTTAGTATTGATCACATGGATGGGTGGGCAAATTTAAAATGGTATTACATCTAAATCCATTTCGTTAAACTTAAATATCTAATTTTGGTGTTACATGTTAGTTTTAGGGGAATTTAGAATTTAGAGTAATTTATTTTATATTTCTTTTAATTTTTATTAGTATATTTTATCCTTGATTTTCTTTATTTTTTTTTTGTTTGTTTAATATTGCACGCAAGTTTTTGTATGAATATTACGCGCATTTGTGAACCCCCTATTTCCCGGCTTAAGCTGCCCCAATTAGACGTGCAGCGCGGTAAACCAATATTATTATTGGATAATTGGTAATAGATTTTAAATGTTTATAAGATTTTGATTAGTTTAAGCTCTTGGCACATTTGTTTATTTCAAATGGCGCGCGATTTTAGTGACCTATTAACATTAATTAAATTATTTCTACCAAACCAATATTATATTTGGCTAAAAATAAAAATGATAACATACATTCATTACAAATGGCGCCCGAGCAGGGACCTGAAATAACCAAGGTATTTGAAAAAGTGTAACATTTGTTTATTACAAATGATGCACAAAAGGACCGAAAGAACATCAAGGTTCCTGGCACTTGAATTTTAGTAATTAATATTGTATGTATTATCCCTGTAGGGATTAAATATTGATTCATAGGTTGAAATTTTAATTTTCGGAAATACTTTTCAATTGGCTATTTATTATAGCTAATTAACGTCCATTATTAAGTTTAACGTTTTGTGTGAGTATTGAATCTGTATAGTAATAATATATAAAATTAATACTGTAATTTCAGGAAATTTATCTGTAAATTTGATTATATTTTGAATTTTTGGCGTTCTATAGTATCTGTTCGCAATGGAAATTCGGAGATTTGGCTGTAGGGACCTTCGGAAATTCGGAGATTTAGCTAAATTCCAACCGGAAAATGTGGTGCTATTAGATTTCCAAAGATTTGAATTACTTTTATTATTTACAAATAAGTTTTAGTTATTAGTTTTTTTGTTGTTATATTATTAGTATGGGTTTCTCAATGGAAATTCGGATATTTGGTTGTATTTAGCTAAATTCCGATCGGCAAATTTGATTCTGGTAGTTATATGATAAAATGACTAATGTTTATCAAATAAATTGCATTGAATGAATTGTGTTTTATGCGTGGATTTTGACGAAAATTTTAGTATGCAAATTGTAATGGACAAGCGGAGATTTAATTAGCCAAATTCCGATCGACATTTGTATCTACTAATTATTAATTGTAATACACCATAGAATTGTGATTTACAATAATTTAGTTTATGTACATATGTATAATCGAGTTTATTAATTAGTTTATTTCTTTTCTGTACCCAAAATTATTGTGTTATTTAAACTTAATTTCGCTGTGTATCAATTAAAAATATTAATGAATGCTAGGGAAAAAACATTTTGTTCATTAATTTTGAAGTTATTATTAGTTCTTTGAGTATTGAAATGTTTCATTCACCAAGGAAAGTAGATATGGAAACTCATTGTTCCATTTGTAACGAATTACTGTCAAAATCAAATAACATAGTTATTACTAAATGTCAATATGTATTTCATAGCGCATGTATCAATACATGACTAAAAGATAACCAAACGTGTCCAAATAGTCGTGAGGAATGTCTTGTAAAAGATATTAAAACCTACAAACTTAAGTAATCGAAAAATACTGGTGCATCATTAAAAACTAATGTTACAACCAGATCCCAGACTTATTTATTAACACCTGATAAAATCACAAATCCAATTATGGGTGCATCAAACCAGTTTGCAACCATAACCGACCAAATATCGAACTCAAATTCAGATCCAACAGGTTCAATCGGAAATTTTTTCGATTTATCCACTTTAACGGAAATCATTAGAAAAACGGTAGAAGTAAGCCAAGATCTAGCTAGGAGTAGATAACAAGCTAGCTTGAAACAATCGATAAAGGACAAAATATGAATATTCGTCCGGAACCAAGGTTAACATTACCAAATAATGTAAATAATAATTTCTCATTTCCTCCACCATTAGTGGAAAACCATAATAGAAATACTATTAATCAATCGGTTATTAGTAATCAAAATAATAGTGAACGATTTTGACAACCAAGACGAAATAATAATAGAAATTTAAATACAAATTCGGTTCCGAATAGAAATTCAAATTATGACTTAAATCATAATTATGTAAATAATGATAATCTAGATCAAAATCACGTCGGAACTATAATTTCCAATGAACGTAGGGCCAACTTGATCAAAAGTTGGAATTTAAATTTTAGCGGTAATCGTACTGGTCTGACGGTGGACGAATTTATTTACCGAATAGAAACATTAACAAATCAAATGTTAAACAGAGATTTTCAGAATTTATATTCTGATTTACATTTAGTATTCGCGAATAAAGCCAAAAATTGGTATTGGCGTTATCATAAAAAAGTCGCGGGTAGAATTCAGTGGCCCGATTTTTGTCAAGCTTTAAGCAGACAATTCAAAGAACGACGTAGCGATATAGATATCATTGAACAAATCCGTGAAAGAGAACAACGAAACGGAGAGTGTTTTGATGCTTTTTACGAATCTATTATCTATACATATAATAAATTAAGAGATACGATTTCTGATGCAGAATTATTAAATATTTTAAAAAGAAATTTACGGGAGGGTGAACGAAGAGATCTTCTCTATGTAGACGTTTGGAACATAGACCATTTACGTTCCTTATGTAGAGCAAAAGAAGATCTAAATAACGATATACGTAAACGAAATAATTTTACTGATAAACCATATCCATTTCGGAATGTATCAGAAATTCAAACTGACGTTGTAGATTTAATTGAACCACCATTATTAGAAAATAATGAGATTGATGTAATCAATTCCAATTCTGACAATAATGATAAAACTATTTGTTGTTGGAATTGCGATGTAATAGGGCATCGTTCTACTGAGTGTTTATTACCCCCAAAAATATTTTGTTATGGCTGTGGAGCTAAAAATATTTATAAACCAAATTGCAAAATTTGTCGAACAAAAAACTTGATGAATCGGGGGTACAACAACATCAGTTACTTCCCCAAAAAGTAAATCATAAATTAAAATAGGGTAAAATGGTAAAAAGAAATATTGATAGTAGTGGTGACGAACCACACTTATTTAACATTAAACCGTATCAACAAAGATTGAAAGATTATAAACTTACTCGTAAAAAATTTTTTGATAATAAAGTTGATGGTAGTTCAAACAAATAATAAAACAGAACCAATTAATCATATCCATAAACGCTCTTTCCTTAGATATCGTTATAATTGGAAGCAATTTAGAACAAATCGAAATCTTGTAATTTCATCTATCACTACTTTAGAAAATGACGTTCGCTCATATGCCGAAATAAAAGTTTTTGGGAAAAAAATGACTAGGTTTACTAGATAGTGGAGCGACCCCAAGTTGTATAAATTTCGATAGCGCATAAGAATTATTAAACTCTCATTTACCTTATGCATCAGAGCTTAGCTCAAAAGTTAAAACTGCTGACGGAGGTAAACAAACGGTACGAGGTAGTATATACACAGATGTAACCTTTCGCGGTGAAACGAAAAAGATATTATTCTTAATTGTTCCATCACTTACCCAAAATTATTATTTAGGAATCAATTTTTGGAAAACCTTTAATATTGCTCCGGGAATAATAGGCGAGATTTCGGAGAACACAAAAAAAGATCCTAACATGTGAAAAATGCTTTTCCATCTTTTCAAAAGAATGGATTGGGTAAAACTAAATTTTAAGTCATATTATTGATGTGGGTGATGCAAAACCAATTAAACAACGTAATTATCCTGTATCTCCAGCAATTGAAAAATTAATGTACGATGAAGTATATAGAATGATCTCGTTAGGTGTTATTGAAAAAAGTCAGAGTCCATGGAGTTCACCATTTGATCTGGTGAGAAAACCTGGTAAATCAGACTCTGTTTAGATTCGCGAAAAGTAAATAACGTAACAATAAAACATTCGTATCCGTTACCACATATCAAAGGTATTCTTAGTCGATTACTAAAAGCAAAATATATTTCAAATTTAGACTTGAAAGACGCTTTTTGGCAGATACCTCTTGAAGAAAAATCGAGAGAGAAAACGGCATTTTCCATACCAGCGAGACCACTATATCAATTTAAAGTCATGCCATTTGGATTATACAACGCTCCTCAAACTATGTGTAGGTTGATGGATTTAGTAATTCCACCGCATTTAAAAAATGAAGTTTTTGCTTATTTAGACGATTTATTGATAATTTCGGAAACTTTCGAAGATCATATGAAAATATTATCTATAGTTTCTGAACACCTTCGTAAAGCGGGATTCACAATAAATGTAGGAAAAAGTTAATTTTGTTTAAATGAAGTAAAATATCTAGGTTTTGTAGTAGCCAAAGGCGGTCTTAGAGTAGATTCAGATAGAGTTAGTCTAATAGCTGATTATCCAGCCCCAAATTCAGTACGACAAGTTCGTACATGTCTAGTAATGGCCGGATATTCCTTGAAGATTATGCAACATTATCTACCTCAATAACTGATTTATTAAAAAAAGGTCGATCTAAATTCGTTTGGACTGATGATGCTGATGTAGCTTTTCGTAAAATTAAGAATTCGTTGTCGTGTGCTCCTGTTTTAATTAATCCTGATTTTTCACGTCCTTTTATCATACAATGTGATGCTAGTAATAGTGTGGTTTTTACTAGCATATTAAATCAAGTAGATGATCAAGAAAACGAACGTCCTGTAGCTTTCATGAGCAAAAAGTTAAACTCAGCTCACGGAAAAAGAATGTTTAGCTGCAATAATGGGAATAAAAAAATTCAGCGCATATATGGAAAGATACCCCTTTAAAATTATTACAGATCATGCATTCTTAAAATGGCTGATGTCACAGAACGATTTAGCTGGTAGATTAGCTAGATGGACCTTAAAGCTTCAAGGTTTTCTTTTCGTTATTGAACATCGTCGTGGTAGTCTAAATACAGTACCAGACATTTTATCGCGAATTTTTGAAGACGAAAATACCATAAACGAAATCGATATAATAGGTCTAAAAATAGATTTATATTCAGAAGCATTTGCTTCTGATGATTATGTAAATTTTAAAACCTTAATCGCAGAAAGTCAGAATAAATATCCTGATGTCAAAATACTTGACAACTATATTTACAAACGCGTAGAGCATTCTACAGGTAATATTTACCAAGAACGTGCTTGAAAATTATGGGTACCTGATCAACTTACAAATATTGTCATTGAACCCGCTCATAATCCACCAATAGTATTTCAAAAACTTTAGAGCGTTTGCGCAGGAATTTTTATTGGCCAAAACTGCCAATCCAAGTCTTACGAAATTGTGAAATTTGTAAATAATCGAAATCCCCGAATCAAACTTTGAGACCCTTAATGGGTTCGCAAGCTATATCGGAACGTCCTTTCCAAAGATTGTATATTGATATCTTGGGTCCTTATCCAAGAACGAAAGCAGGCTATATAGATATATTAATAGTTCTTGATCATTATTCGAAATTTCATTGGTTGAAACCATTAAAAAAATTTACATCCACTCCGATTTGTAAATTTATTGAAGAAGAAATTTTTCATACTTACGGAGTTCCAGAATTAATTATTAGTGATAATGGTTCTCAATTTATATCAAATATGTTCAATGAACTTTTAAATAATTATACTGTCAAACACATGTATACAGCTTTATATTCACCTCAAGCCAACACATCGGAAAGAGTAAAAATTTGTAAAAGCTATAGTACTGAAGAGCTTAGGTAGTTCATTATATGAACTAGCAGATCAGAAAGGTAGAAGCGTTGGTATTTATCACGCAAAGGATATTCGAAGATAGTATCATAGGTTGAGTAAAAACTATACAAAAATTCGGATTTATAAGATAGAATTCAATTATATTTCTTTATTTAAACATCTATTAATAGACAACAATCTCATTAATAAATTATTGATTAACTGAAGTATGTATATGTTACAGTTAAAGTGTACACAGCAGTCAATGTGTACACTAAATTATATTCAAACCTTTCCCATATAAAATTTCATAAAATTTCCTCCTTTTCCAATATAATTTATTAAATATTCAAACCACTTACTAGTTAATGGATGAATTGACTGCTGTGTACACTTTAACTGTAACATATATATATAAATGAATTTTAATTAGTCAACGAAAATGCCAGATTTTCATATCCATAAGAGCAGGTTAGGAGAATAAATTAATCAAAAGATATATTTCAGCATTGCAATAATGATGGACGAGAGAGAGTTGGAGGACTTTTGTCTTGGGATATTCCTCGAACTTCTACCTCTCCCCAGCATCTTCGAGATATCCCCACATCAAAAGCAGGAGAAGGGAGATTTTGCCTCCACCATCCACATCAAATCGTGAGGTATTCCCTCCAACCCAGTTACCACCACGTCACTTAGGGGAAAAGCAATAAGATGTGCAGATGCGTGAAGATGTGTGGTTCAAGATTGAACAAAATCCCTCTGCAGCAGGTATTAAAGCAGGGCAGAAAGCATCACACCGTATTTTTAAAAAGCGGCGGACGAGTAAGTGTAAAATGGACAAAAGGCAGATGGGAGTACTATAATTACAGGGATTCCAATAATAAATTGTTGGCGTCGCCCATACTGCGTAATATCTGTGAAGCAAAAATTAAGAAAAAAAAGAATAATCAGCAGCAGCGCAAGCGACAACAACAAAAAAGGAAACATATTCAACAACAACATCAACATCAATTACCAGCTCAAGCGGTCCCAGAGGAATGCATCACGCAAGTGGTAGCAAAAGCCTTCCGACACATTGACCAAATGGAAACAAAATTATTTAGTTGAAAATTTTATAATTGTTTATTATTTTTGAATTAATATCATTTTATTTTGATTTATTAATTATTTTTATTGTGAATTATTAATTAATTTTTAATCTTTATTTTTAAGTTATGATGTTCAATTTTTTTTTATTAGTATTTGAATTAATTTTTTTGAATTAGTATTTGAATTATTATTTGAATTATTTTTTTTTCCTAGTTATTAAGTTGGGTTTTATTATTTTTTTAGTATTAGTTAGTATTGAATTCTATTACAAAAATTTCTTGAACTATCTCGAAATTTTTTTTTTTTTTTTTTTTAATAAATCATTATACAGTTCCGTTTCGCTGGTAATAACCGCCAACGTATCTGTTCTGTAATGGTTCATTTTTTTATAAATATGAGTTGGTGCAATAAAAATTGAAGATTAGGATTTTCGCATAGCATAATTTTAGGTGTAACGATTAATTAGTCAAGACACAACCCCGTGTGGGATTGTGGACTTGTAAAACTTATCAATTTGAATAAGTTCCATGTTCCAACACCAGAAAAATTAAAGAAAAAAAACTTGTAGTTTATCCCCACAAAAATAAATCATGGGATAAAAATTATTAGGGAATATATTATGTAAATAGGGAATCCTATTTATGTTTCACCTGATTTTTAGGGAATTTACCTTAATTATCATTTTATATCATTTTAGAATTCTAGTAGAATTCATAAAGTTCAATAAACTTTAAAAATCAATTGTTACCTACATTGTGTATGTATAAGTACAAAATGTAGGTAACAATGTATTTTTACATTTCCGTAATTATGAATTAAACGTTATTTTTGTAATTCAGCTATCTAAATTCATAATTTTTAATTAGACCATTGTTCAAAATGATATAAATACCCTTAAAATCGGTGGTACAAGAAAAAAGGTGATCAGTAGTACATCAAATGGAAGACAGGTATTCCCTGGAAATCATTTTCTTATTTTATTAATAGTCTGGTATTCCCTTGCTATTTACGAAATTAGAAAATTGAATTTATTCCTATTATCATTTTATTTAATTTTTTTCGAGATATATTTTTAAAAATTTTGCTTTGAATATTTTTTTTTTTTTATTTACATCCCAAGTAAAATCACCTAATTTACGGGTTGGGAAATCCTGGCAATTTTCGGTTTTTTTTTTATTTTATGGATAGATTCATATATATATATATATATATATATATATATATATATATGTGTGTGGGTAACTTCATAGATAGCTAAGTGGTTGCATAAGTTAAAAAAACGCTTTTATAAAAAAAAAATAGTTTTTAATTCAAAATAGTTTTTAATTCAAAATAGTTTTTAATTCACAATAGTTTTTAATTCAATTTAATGTAGTTCAATATTTCATTTATTTTAAGTTAATTTAATTATTCAATATTAATTTTTAAAAAAATCAAAGTTATACAAACAGTTTTCGAAAAATAATAAGTAAATTTTAGTTATAAAAAAAATCAAATTTTAACTTCTCAAAAAAAAATCAATTATACTTTAATTTTACCACGAGACGACTTAATTTCGACTGACTGTAATTAATTAATTGAGAGTAAGAGAGGTTCCTACATTCGGCCGTCCTGCTGATCGTCTGTCTCAGACGAATGTTCATCACTATCATCATCGTTATCGTAGGGTTTCCACAGGTTCATAAAATCCGCTGCTGTTGTAGTTATATTAGGACCATCATGTGTACCAACCTTTTTGACTTGATATCTGTCATTTCGATTTACTTTTGTTATTTGATATGGTTCAAGAAATTGTGGAAATAATTTAAGACCAGCACCAAATTGTGTCCGTTTTATCGCAACTAAATCACCTAATATGTATTTATGAGCTGGTTTTCTGTTTCTATTGTACGTTTTTTTATTTTCTTGTTGTATTTTTTTAATATTTTGTGATGCTGCACTTCTCATTTCATTTCTAGCTTCTTCGAATTGGTTTATCATTTCATCCTCAACTAATTTTTGCAAATTTAGACATTCTGGTTTTAACATATTTACCCCTACCAGTAATTCAAAAGGCGTACGATTTGTACTTCGTGATGTTGTTGAATTTAAAATGCGTTGTAAATCTGGAACAAATTTATGCCACTTCAAAGGATCATCAATAGCTACTTTTCGTAAAACTTCTATGATCGTTTTATTAATCGTTCAACCTGTCCATTTCCACGAGGCACACCAGTTGTTACAGATATATGCAAAAATTTTTGGTCGTCACAATATTTCTGAAAATCATTTGAAGTGAAAGCTGAGCCTTTATCACTTATTATGCGATAAGGATTACCAAAAATTTCACTTTGTATTGATAATTTTTTTGTTGCTTCTTCTGTTGTTGTATTCTTTACAGGGTATATCCAACTAAATTTTGTAAAAGCATCTATAACTACAAGTAGATATTTGTAATTTTTTGATGTTAATGAAAGAGGACCAATATGATCGATATGATACGTATGTAGAGGTACATCACCTTTTGCTATTGGATTTAATAGGCCATCGAACTTTTCGGATTTCTTCCCTGCTAAAATACAATTTATACAATTCGAAATAATTTCTACAATCTTTTTTTCTAATTTTTCAATATAATAATCTTGTCGAACGATAGCTTCAACTTTCTTAACGTTAAAATGTCCTTGCTCATGGACATTTCTAATAATTTCATTTTGCATTGACTTAGGTACTACTAAAAGATAAGTACCTTGAATAAATTTATATAAAATTCCATTTCTTATAGTATAGTCTTTATAATTACTATTAGAATTTTGTAAAAGTTCAATTATTAACTTACATTTTTCATCATCATTTTGTTTTTACGAACAGTTTGTAACAAACCATTTTCGACTATAAGATTTACGGCGAGATATCTGCTTAAGGCATCTACGTGTCGCATTGTAGAGCCCGATCTGTGCTGTATTACACAATCAAATTCTTGAATTTTCAGAGCCCAATTTGCAACTCTGTTATTCAAATTTTTCTTTTCCATTGTCAATTTAAAAGCTTTACAGTCTGTAAATATAATAAATTTCAAACCAAGAAGATAAATTCTAAATCTATCTAGTGCTTTAACTATAGCTGACTTCTATTTCATAGCTTGAATATCTTTTTTCTGTATCAGTAGTTTTATAGCTAAGATAAAATATTGGGTGAAAATTATTATCGTCGTGTTTTTGTAGGAGAATTGCGCCATATCCTATTTGACTTGCATCTGTATGTAGCTGTGTTTCTAATGTCGGATCAAAAAGTTTTAATATCGGTTCTTCACATAATATATTTTTTAACGAATAAAATGCTATTTGTTGATCTTTTCCAAAATTGAAAATTGAATGTTTTTTAGTTAAATCTGATAGAGGCTTAGCTATTACAGCATACATACAAATAAATTTTCTAAAAATTCCAGTTAAACCCAAAAATGACATAACATCTTTTACATTTTTTGGAGTTGGGAACATTTTAACTGCTTTTATTTTTTCCATTGATGGTTATATTGTACCATTCTCGATAATATGTCCTAAAAATTCTACTATTTTTGTTAAAAAGCTACATTTTTTCCAATTTATAATTCACCCATTTTCGCTTGCAACTTTTAAAACAAGTAGTTGTAGGGACACTTGGTGATGGGAACTAAATTAGCCATATCGCACGTGTGAATTAATTATCCATATAGCACGGGTCAATCAATTAGTGTGCGATATGGTTGTTGTGGTTACCTTTGTAATTAATTAGCGTGCGATATGGATGTTGTGGTTACCTTTGTAATCAATTAGCGTGCGATATGGATGTTGTGGTCAATTAGTGTGTGCGTCATGGTTAACTTTGTAATGAATTAGTGTGCGTGTCATGGTTACTTAACAGGTCAATTAACTTAAATGTTTATGGTCAATTATCAAGTTAATGTAAGCATTTAGCTTAATTGTTTTGTGGTCAAGTAACTTAATCATGGTCAGTTAATGTACGCATTTACCAGTTGACATTGCGCGTATTGTTATACTTTTAGACTTTGTTTGAAAAAAAAATGTACCTCCGTGGTGTTCGAACTTGAAAATATTTTGTGTGTTTTTTTCTTTGTAAGTCATGACGCTCTACCTGTTCAGCCACCAAACATATATATTTATCTCGTCTTTAGTCTATATTTATATGATTTTTTTTTTTTTTTTTTTAATATAAAAGTTTATATTCTTATATGATTGTGTATGTGCGTGTGATGAATGATGGATGATAGCTATAGAGAGAAGAACAGTATAAATACTATCACAATAGGAAAACACGTAATTTGCTGACTAAAAAGTTCTGTCTCGATGGCTCGGTTGATAGAGTGTAGAGCTACAAAACAGTACATTCATGGGTTCAAATCTACAATTTACATATTACGCATAATCATCTTAAATATTTATATACATTTACATCTTTATTTGCTTTGTTATGTAATATAGCATCAATTTTATATGTTTTGAATAAATAAAAATGATATTTTTTTAAGAAATGAAATTTTTTTAGCATTATCGGTACATTCATGCGTTCAAAATATAGTTTTTTATTATATTTTGTTATTTTTCAAATCTAAGTTACTACAAAAATAAAAATAAATTTATGTCCAAAGAGCACTTGATATGATATGCTAATGTATATAATATATAGTAAGTACAATGTGGAAAACACATAATTTGTCGATTAAATTTGTTTGACTCGATGGCTCGGTTGCTAGCATGTGGAGATACAAATCACATAATTCACAGGTTCAAATCTACACAAAGTCAAAAAAAAATTTATTATGCTTTGTTACATTTTTTTTTTTTTTAAAGTATATTCTATGTTCGAATATTTAGTACATATGTACTTGATTTGCTAATATTAGATGAATAAGTAAATATTAAATAATAAACAGTATAAAAAATACATTATCATTGTTCTAATAATATTATTTATTTATTGTATACTAATGTAATAACAAAACAAAAATAATAAAAAAAAATGCAATTAATAAGAATATAAAAATTAGAACGCAGTCATTTTTTTTGATTTTTTTTTCTTTTTTTTTTACTGAGTGTTATTAGAACGATTAATTAGTTGGAAAATTATCAATTAGTGTATGATTGCATTTTTTCAGGAAATAATTTCAAAAATATCTGATTACACAGGGTAAGAATAATACAATATTTTTATTATATTAAAAGTAATAATTCAGTTGTCAGTCAACATACAAGTCGACATCATCTTTAAATTTTAAAAATTGATTTTAAAAAGTGATTAAAAATATAAATAAAAATACTTATAAAAACTATATCAAATAAATTTGTAAATTAAAATTGTAAAAAAAAAAAGTTGTGTAAATTGTATCTTAAAAATAATTAAAATTTTAAAGTTTTATTTTAAAAAAAAAAATAATAAAATCTCCAAGAATGTATACATCATATATAATATATATATTTATTATATTTAATATCATTTTTGAATCAGGTAACTTGTACTATTATTTAAATATATTTTTATATAAGTGTTTATATTAGGTCAAGCTATGCCAACTTCATCCAGAAAGGAGGAGGAGGGAAATACGGTACCTGTTGGAATATATAATATTTCCAACTCTACAATGACATTTCATATTTCGGGGGTATCGGCCAGTGCATTTAATAATATTTATAATAATATAAATAATATGCTGGAGAGGGAACAGTTGCTGGCTGTAAAGCAGAACCCTCGAAATATAAATGATGGATACAACAATAAACAAAATGATGTAAGTAAATTTTTTTGAATATTTGTATTTTAAAAAATAAAAATTATTTTTTTAATTTCAGTCAGATCATGATATTCAAGGAAGTGGAAACAGCATGGAGGGTGAGTTTGGAGGAAAGTTTTCCCTACGTAAAGGGTAAAACTTAGATTTTTTTTTTTTTTTATTTTGATTAATATTTTTGTATTAATTTTTTTGAATATATATTTGTAGTTAGTTTTTATTTTAGTATTTTGATTATATATATTTGTAGTTAGTTTTTTTTTATTTGATTATATTTTAGTATGGTGTTAATATTAAGTTTTTATTTTTTTGTTTGTATTTTAAATTAGTAGTTTTAGTTACTTTAATTTTTTTTTTTGTATTTTATGCATTTTTAATAAAAAAGTTTTAATAGTAAAATTAATATTTTTTACTGTGTACTTTTATATATTTTTTTTTACAGTGATGAGGCTGCTTTTTTTTATATTTTTTGTAAGTATTTAAAAATTTGAATAGAAACGCTTTTTTTTGTAACTAATTTATAAAAATTAATATAATACTTCAATATTTCAGTATTTTTATATATATATAATTATATTTATTATTAATGTATATTTTATTTATAGATGAATCGAATACAGCAGCTGAAATGAAGAACAGTTTAATGACATTATCAATTTTAAATATTTTAACATGTAATTATTTATTTATAAAATAATTGTAGTTTTTTTTAAAAATAATTAAAAATTAAAACATTTTTAAAATACATTCTTTAGTGTTTTTTATTTTTCAAATATTTTCAGGTCTTTTGTTGTTGGTATAAGTTCTTTTTTTTTTGTACTGTTTCGTTTTGCCTTATGTTACTGTAACTACTGTATATATATATATATGTATATATATATATAAATTTTTGGTTGTATTTTTATTTTTTACTTATGTTACTATAAGTTCTTTTTTCTTCTTTTGAGTTACGTATATATACAAAAAAAAATTTATATAAATACAGAATAAAAGCAGGATAAAAGTATACGTTCGATAGCTGAATATATAGAGTGCTATGACTAACAAAGCCACAAAAATTTTTAGGTTCGAACACATATGTTTTTTATTGAAACATATGTTTTGTGTACGCAATAGTAAAAAATTTATTTGAGAAGAATTGAATCATAATGTTTTTGTGTATGCAAATTTCTTGTATGAAGAAATTGAAGATGATACTAATAGCTGATAATATAGGTGCTGGTAGGCAATATACTTACAATTTGTGAACTATTTTTTGAATACTTATACTAAATCAATAAATAAATAATATAATAATGTTAATAAAAGATTTTTTTTTATTTATCAAATTTTATACAAAGTTTTTTTTTATAAAGTCAATTTAAGCCATGTTCTTTTTATCAGGATCTCGACCTCTAAAAATTAGAATATACTCAGATTTATTTAGAAGTTCTAGCTGTTCTGATGTTGTTATTATTTGTGAAATCCTTGATGGTAAATACATCAGTAGTTCTTGGTCTCTTTCAAAATTTCTTAATAACACTGTAACGCCATGTCCATATCTTGATTCCTTAAATTGAAATTTTTGTATTTCGTAGGACTGACCTATTTCAAGATCGTCCAGTCTTGTGTACTTTGCACCTCCTGCAGCAGCTGCTTCAAAAGATTCTAAAAAATTCTATAATAATAAAATAAAATTATATCAAAATTTTTTTATAAAAAATATAAAATTAACTTACCATGGTAATTCAATTGTATCTTGTTAATCAATGATAAAATCCAAAATCCGAGACAACTATTTATACGATTTTTTTTTAAAAAAAACTAAGGGATAGGTATTTTTTATTACTATTTACATTTATTTAAGTATTGAATATAAAATTACTCTTGCAAATATGCAAGACTTAATTCAATATTTACTGTATCAAAACATTCTGCGTTTTGACACAAAATTAATATCTGACTAATACTATATTTATAATAAAAATGTTTTTGACTATCGAAGAGACAACTGTAGTAGTTTACATAGTAATTATGCTGATCTATTAGATATCTTTTCTGATAGCTTTTGTGCTCAACGAGTTCACACCATGTTTCATAACTGTATATGTGTGCATTGAATGTTCCTCTTAGCGATAACTTCGCTAACGTAGGTACTTTATTTTTGGGTACTTTCTGATTCTGCTGCTGCATATTCGATTCGATGGCTATAATAGTTGTATAGTATAGTTCATAAAATCATTCTTTTATATACAGCAAACATTTTTTTTGTTTTTTATTTTTTTTTACTACATTTTGAAATTATAATAATTTATATAAGCATGATATTTATTGAAAAGTTTAATATTAAACTCTTTTACCATAACACTAAATTTGCAAAAAAAATATTCGATAACAAAGAAATTTTTATATTTTGCAACAAAGTATCAATTGGTTTTTAATTTATAAGATAATTATAGAATAATTTTCTGTAAATTTCCATGACTAAAAGACTCACTTGTGTATAAAAATTTCATGAAATATACATCTGTTATCATATTTGATCACAAAAGAATTGAATGCATCTATTTGTGATACATCTGCTATTACATCAAAATAAAAAATACTATAATTTATATTAGCATGATATTTAATGAAAAGGTTAATACAAAACTCAAAATATAATTAGGATAATTTTTATATTCTATAACATAAATTGCTGTTAAAACTACTATTACCTGTATTTATCTTTTAGTCAAAGTAATAAAATTGTATAATAGATTGAAAAGACTCATTATACTTTTTTTTATTATTTATTTAATTATATATTTATACTTTTTAAAAAATATACAAACTTTATTTTAATATATTTTTTTTTTACTAATTTATTAAATTTATATTTTTTTTATATCCATATGGCTCTGAATCATAATCATCTAAAAATTTTCTTTTTGTTGACGATAATTTGTAAAGTTTTGTTTCTGGTACAGTTATTACCTGATGATCTTTTGTACGTCGAATATTTCTGGAAAAAATTGTTACTGGTTCAGTGTTGTCTTCATGCAGAATCATTTGTTTGATTATATCAAAATTTATTATACTTGAATTTTGGTAGTTTAATGAAATACCTTTTACCTTACATCTGGTTTGCAAATTTTTACTTTTTGTGCTAAATACCTGATATGAATAATTTTTAGGGCCTCCACAAGCAAACTCTGTTATATAGCTTCCAGCACCAAATTCTGTTTCTAATTCATCAGTCATGCATCCAATAAAGTCACCAGTTGCCGGTTCGTATTCATCTTTACGATTTATGTATATTACAGAATCTGTATCATAATACAAAACCCTGTTGTCAAGTTTTTCTAAATATTCATAAAGTTTAAGGCGAGCCTGTGCAGTAGTGTATGCAGCTATACATACATTTACAGTTGAAAGTGAAATGCTTGCTTCCTCTACATATTCCCAGTTTACAATTAAGGTGTTTTCATTGACTGGTATAATGTGGTTTACAATTATAGATGCATCTGTTACTAATTCGTACAACAAACTAGGTTCGTTTATAATTGTTGTCTTTGGTTGGTTTTCTCTTTGACCAAATTTACCCCAAAAGGAGTTTAACATTAGTTTGGCTAGTGATCTTAAGCCAGTATTTTGAATTATATCAGCAAAAATAAGTTGAATGTTTTCATTTTTTAAAAAATCTACAATATATTCTTCTTTTTGCTGTAAATTTTCACAGTGCGTAGGAAAACCGCTGGCAGATTGTTTCATTTTAATAAACTTATTCATCATTTCAGTGAATAAACCAGATACATTTGAAATTTTATCGTATTGAGAAATTTCATATTCCCATATTTCATAAATTTCTAATATTTTATATCCTTTTTCTATTGCTTTAACTACTTCATCAAATATCCATGTTCCAGTTAAAGCTTTTTCATTGTCATTATGAAAACATTCTGATTGTGATAAATTTTCAGAACATGTACGACACAATGTAAACATTAATTTATTATTTTGCTTGACTGGTAAAACAGGGTGATATAAATTATGTGGGGGTAGTATTTTACATTTTATTAAGCCATTTTTTATTTTCAAGTCAACTTGTTGACAATCTTGGTTACCTATATGTATAATAGGGTGTCCAATTGGGAATTTACCATATTTACATACCCATGGATATAATGAACACACATCAATGTATTTAATCTTTTCTCCGGGCTTACATTTGTAATACTTTCGTGTATTACCTGTTCTACCACCATAAAATGAATCACGAGGATTAAGTGGCAGATTATCTAAAACAGGATGATTTTTAAGATATTCACACATCTGTTTATCTTGTTGAAGTTGTTTATAAAAATCACATTCCCACATTTCTATTACCTCGTAGCCAAAAGATTGTAGTCTGTTTGTTTTTGCCAATGTGTTTTCGTATCGAAGTTCATATGTTTCATTACATTTATCACTTATCGGTTTGTTGCGATTGTGTTTTACACATACAGGGTGTCCATGAAAATAACAACCATGAAATTCAAAAATTTGTTTTGTCTCAGGGCAATAACCGTCTACCTTCACACCTTGTATAACTGTTTCTTTTTGTTTTGCTGCAAAATGTATTAAAATATTTCTATTTTTTTCTTCTTGTAATAACCATTGTGTAGCTACTTTTGATTGTCTATTACAATTTCTATAGCCTTTAACAGGTATAACTGCAATTGTATTGGGTTGTAAAAAATTTCGTCTGAAAACTAAATGACAAGCTGATGCTATTGTTGTCGCTTCAGTAAAAGGACACACATTACATTCCGTAAGCAATAGTTTCCTAAATTTTAAACACGCTTCTGTCAAAATATTTACATCGCTCTTACAATACTCTTCTATCTCATTCTGAATGTTAAATTCTATGTGTTTATTTTCATTATGCCAAATTAAAAACGTTTTACGTTCTTCTGTTTTCATTTGGTCACAGCCGTAATATTCTATTGAAGGTAGAATACCAATATAATTTTTATTGGCTACGGTGTTAAAAAAATGCGGAAAGTAGCCTTTTCTAAATATATTTGGTAAATCAAAAGCTTTGGGTAATTTAGACAAAGCCATTGGAAAATAATTTATCGAATCAATAAATTTAATATTTTGAATTTTCATCATAATAATTTTTGTTCCCTGCATAATTAATTCTGGAGTGAAGTTAGATTTTTTTGTGATAATATAGTTTAATATAAACTGATGATCAAAAGCTTTTCCATTATGAGCAATTACAATTATATCTTTAAATTTTTTCCTTATTGTTAATAAATGTTCAAACATAAGTTCTATTATATTTGTTTCTTTGTATACAATTTGTCTATGACCACAATTCTGACAAAACTGCAAATTATTAATATCAATGCATATATTACAGCGCTTGTTAATTACACATAAATTTGGTTCGTGCACGTTAACTGAAGTATTAGGTGCTTTTTCATTAAATATTTTATCCTGTCGTGTTTCCAAATCGTAAAAAATAAATAATTTTTTTTTAAAATCAGGTGTATTTATATTTTGCTGCATAAAACATAAATGATCATGCATAACGAATTTCTGACAGGTAGTACAATAAAATTCACCACAAATGTGAGTTCTGTCTGTACGAGTGGTTTTTAAGCAGCTTAAACACTTTTTAATGTATGCACAAAGGCTAATTTTACCAACACCGGCAGTCAGATGATTGTTGTAACAGATGGGTCCTCTAAATTTTCTGTTACAATTTGTACATGGTATTTCAGGGAAAACTTTTGCACAAATTGAAGATTTTTGACAGCAAGGACATTGTCCTTTACAATAATGTGAATTTTTGTTGTTGTATGGTACACGACATGTTTGGCAAAAATATCCACAGCAAAATGTCGATGTTAATGATGCAATTACGTTAAAATGATTATTGTGATAAAGTAAATTTAAATTTTTACCATCTGTTCGGCCTTCGTATATGATATCTCTCCCTTTTGTTCCATATTTATATACTACAATATTATAATTTGTAAGGTATTGTTGAAATTGTTGAATTTCTATAACACTTGCCCCTTCTGATGGTATAACAACTTTTGCTTTATTAATTAAATCCATAGCTCTAATAGTTTGAACTTTATGCGTGTCTCTTAAAATATGTTTATTTTGATATTCCAAATCATTTTCTACTATAGACATGGCTACAACTAAAGCTCGGGGTAAACATATGTAATCGTTATTTTTTATCGTGATTATTCCTTTTCTTTGAGCACATTCTTCATCAAAAGAATTGTAGTTTTTACCTCGTCCTGTACCTCGGGGTAGTCGAACAGATGTTACTTGTAGACAAAACGTGTCGGTATTCAACCCTGCAGAATTGCTTTGAAAAATTTTAGACAGTAGATTCCATATTTCTTCTAAGTTTATTTCTGCTGCTTCTTTAAAATTTATCCACCCTGGACCATGCTCATAAAAACTGTTATCGCAAAATGTAATACCAACTAAATCGGTTGGTAAAAGTCGATTTGTAATGTACTCAATTATTTCCCGAACACCTTCTCTAATCCAGCTCACGGGCTCTTCATTTTCAGGTACATTTTTTATCGAAAACTCTATGCGATGTCCACGTAAATTAAATCGTTTAACAAATGAAGACGACTCTTGTATAATATTAAAACGATTCATGTTAAATTTAAGGTAAAACTGAAAAATATTTGTCAGATTGCTGTTTTATATAGGGAAATTTTCATATTTATAAAATATCTTGTTTATTTATCCATGTATTATGTGTATTGTCAAAACCAAGCCATTTAACAAATACTTTATTTCCTTTTTGTCGTATTATTTTCTCAACTAAATATGAATTTGGATTTTTTGTTTTTTGTATTTCAAATTCATAAAACCCACCCGATATTGGCTGTTCTTTATAATCAATTAGAGAATATGTTATAGGGTTTGTTAAATTAACTTTTGATATTTTAAAAATTTCAGTAGACCAACTAGGCTCATAACCTTTTTGAAAAGTTCCTTTTGATTTGCTGATTCGTACAAAATCATTTACCTTAAATTTAGCCTTAATATATAATTTAGGATTATTGTATTCTGTAGCTAGTAAATGTTTTTCATTTTTCTTTGATACCTGATATGGTTTCATTTTTATTGTACGATGTATTGTATGATTGTATTTATAAATTAAATCATCTAATATTGTAATCCAATTGTAACTACCGTTTAAACTAAATTGTTTCCACATATTATTTTTTAACGTTCGGTTAAAACGTTCGCAGATTGAAGCCTTAAGTTTAGTATATGTGTGGTAATGATTAATATTATGTTTTTTCATTAAAGTTTGAAAATTACTATTAAAAAATTCTTTACCCTGATCCGAATGAATATTTCTTGGTTTTTGTTTACTTTTAGTTAAAATATTATTCATAGCGTTTGTTGTATCTATTCCACTTTTTGATTTAACTGGTTCTGTATAAGCATATTTTGAAAAAATGTCAATAACAGTAAGAAGATATTTATAACCTTGGTTGAATTTTGCAAACGGGATCATCTCTACCAAGTCAATTTGCCATGTGTCATTGATACCTTTTTGCTTAACTTGGCGCCTTTTGAAATTTTTTCTTGCAGGCTTATGCAACTCATCTACAATTGACTTTTTACTCATACCGTCACAACTTTATAACTAACTTTAAAAACCTTGTCAAATTAGTTTTATAGTTTTTGTCAATGACCAAAGTTGTGTTTTTTTTTAAAAAAAAAAATGGAGAAGAAAATAATTTTTATTGATTTTCAATTTGTAATTGGTAATGGTAATCAGTATTTTATAAAAGAAATGGCTGCACTTAAACAAGGCACATTATTACCAGATTTTTTTTTATTCAAATCGCCATACCCTAAAGAAGAACTGAGTCGTGAAATTTTTCAACAGAATGAGTACAACAAGAATAATATAAATGGCCTTGAATGGGAAAGTGGTGATATTGAATATAACAGTTTACCATATATATTTAAAAATTTGGAACAGTATACAATTTTTGTCAAAGGTAAACAAAAAAAAAATATCCTTGTCAGATATCTTCCAAAAACAACACAGATTGTGGATTTAAATTCTGTCATCCCCGGATTACAAGAAATACAAAATTATGCTACATACTGCCCCGTTCACTCTACAACAGCAGAAGTAAAAAGATGTGCTTTAAAAAATTGTTTTAATATGTACATGTATATGTTGAAATATAATAAAATTGATTTTTAAAAATGAAAAAAAAAATTTGTTTGTTTGTCTATATTTTTTTAAAAATCCTTTTTTAGTTGATACTGTATTTTTAAAATGGAAACACATATTTTAAAGGATACAGGTAATTTGCTCCTTGCATATCATTATTTTCTAAACCAAGAACACACAGCAAAAATTTCTTCTGGTTTTCACCCAATTACGTTAAAACCAATTGTGATTATATCAAAGCACTGTAAAACACCAATGAAATTCAGCTACAGCCTTTGGATAATGTTTGTTCAAAACATATGTAATGATCAGGAAATTGAACAGTTAACGTTTTTATTAAATACCGATGAATGGAGAAAAGTAAATGACATCAGAGATTTTATAACTAGTCATGCATATTTTAACTACATCAATCAAATCTATGTAAAAAATTATATATATGAGTATTTTGGAAAATGTAAAACTTATGGTGTTACTAAATTAACAAGGGAGCTATTATTTTTACCAAAATTTAATACCTCATTTAATTTTTCAAAACTTTTTGTAGAAATACCATTGTTATGTACAGAAAATATAATAATAAATGAATAAAAACAATAATTGATTTTTTTTTTATTAGTTTTGTATGTTTATTTTTATAAAAAAAATTTACAGATATGTTAATATATTTATTACATAAAAAAGTTAAAATTTAAAAATTTTCAGAAACATTTTTGAAATTAATTTATCATTGTAAATGAAATCATCAGATTTAAAAATGTTTAAAAATGTCTGCATAGAAACACCTCTACATCTAAAGTATATAAAAACACAGCAATAATATCCACATACATCTGATTGGTCGGACTGTAAACGTTTTGCATTCTTTATAAAGCACTTTTGTCTGGAATTTTTGTTGATTTTGCTTATAATATTTGTTTTTATCGTCCGATCTCCATAAGAATCAAAATATTCAGCGCAATCTCTTTTTGGAAAATTTAAAACAAACCAGTGTAAGCCAGGTTTTGTGTCTGGATCTGAATTAACAACAATACAAAATTGCTTATTTTTTATTTCTTTTGGTATGCGATTAAAAGCATACACGCCCCTAAAACAAGTTTTTGTGTATTTATTCTTCTGAAGAATTTTTGCAATCTGTTGCGTATTCATGCTGTTCGGTTAGACTTGAAATATCGTAAATTTTTGATGTACACTTTACATGCTGAGATATAAACTCTTTTTTGTATTTGCCATTGAAGAATATCACATCGAATTTATTTAATTTTTTGTTTAAGATTTGAGTAATATTCTCGTTGTATAAATTTCCATTTGTAGCACAATTTTGAACATCGAATTTGTTTAATTTTTTGTTTAAGTTTTGAGTAATATTCTCGTTGTTTAAATTTCCGCGTATCACATTCGACAGCGTAATAAAAATTATTTGTAATTGTAGTGCTATTTATAAATTTGTATAAACATTTCGATTCCTGTCAATTTCCAATGACGCATCAAACTCTCCATAAACAATACATGTTATAGTAGATGACAGTGCGGAACTTAATTTTGCCTCAATTCTTACTACACCTTGATTTAACAAGTTCTGACATGTTTCATTACCTGAACCATCAGCAGATAAATCAAAAGCTAAAATTGTGTAGCCTTTTCCAAAATGTTCTTTTGTAATTTGATGACCTTTATCGGAATGATGTATTCCTGTACCCTTGAATAATGTTAAATATGCTCTGGTATTACAAAAACTCTCAGAGAAATTTGTTTCAATTGGCGAATTAGGTACTTGTACACCGTTTACATATAATTGAAATTGTGATAAATTATTGTGATCAAAATGATATGGATTTTTTGATCGTTTTCCATTAAAGTTTTCATTATTTACCATACAAAATAATATTGTATTAGGTAGCTGACCAATAAATACATTATCCAATGAAATGTTTGAAGTATTTGCTGGTATTGTAAATGTTTTCAATTCTCCTCTTTTGTAATGATACTTTGCATTAGTTTTTGCAAGAATAGTGTTGTGAGCCAATAAAATATTAGGGTTAACTGTAACATGTTTCATGTATAGTGTTGCTTCATGAATTTTCAAATAGCTTTCATCCGTATCAGCGCAAAATAAATAAAATTCTGGTTTTTCCAGTGTTAACGAAATTCTCACATCAACATTGTTTAAAAGCAAAGTAGGTGTGTTAAAAAAATCCACATGTAATTTTCCCATTAGCTCTACAGTAGAAGAGTTTTTGTACTGTTTCTGTCTTAATTTGGAACCTTCGTTATTAATATCATGAACATTTGGTTTATCTAGCTCCCAACCAGATCCTTCCAAATGTGTTGAACTAGCATCTTTTCCATAGCTTACCAAGGAAATTAAATAACTTTTATAATTATAAAAAGAATCAGAAGGTGTTACATTTTTCCCATTTATTGTTACATTTACTTGTTTAATCATTGAATGTAGCAAATTATTTACTACACTAGGCTGTGGTATTGACTTTTTATCAGCACCTGATCCTGTTGTATCGGCATAACTCCATTTTGTTCCATCTTGTTTTAATATTTGAACTTTAAATTTAATATATGTTGATGCTAAATCTCTGTATGTATCACCATTACCAAGTGAGACAAATTCTATTGTAGAAGGTGAGGCCTCTAACGAGGCTAATGGATTGTAGACTACTTCATCAGTTCGTAAAATACTCGTCTGTATTGGTGGTGTTGTGAAAAGATCTAACTCTGACTTCATGCATTCTACAATAACCATTTTTAATTAAAAATATCTAGAACACGTGATTTTTTATTTCCTGCTCTCCGCCTATTTCTACTGATTGAATATAGTTTCGGTTTTACACGTCTTTTTATAGTTTTACGTCTTTTTTTTACTTGCATCGTTTTTTTACTACTTTTTTTTCGCTTTCTACCACTACCATACATTGAATGCAATTGGTTCACTGCTGAAGTTCTTAAATTTTTTATGCCTGCTTTAGCTTGTTCTTCGAATACTTCTTTTGGATTTGACCCTGACGCTATATCATACAAAATATTAGAGCCAGTTTTGAATGCTTCGTCTTTTAGTAAATTTAAACCAGTAGCCAATGCAGGTTTTAAAAAACGAAATAAACCTCCAAATAAATTACCTAAACCACGCCCTCGCTGGATTGTTGGATATGCCTGTAAAAGTGGTCCTATTTCATTTATATTACCGCCAGCTTGTGAAGAATAATATTTAATGTATTCACGATGCATGTTTAAGTAAAACGATAAAGCTTTATGTGTTGTTTTTATTTATATACTTTTTTTTATTAAAATCTCTTAAAATGTAATACAATTTTTGTCGGATAATAGTTTGGTACAAAATCAATTTTTTTGCCATACTGATCGGAAATATTAATGGCAATAGTTTCAAAAATCTTCTTTTCCAATGGAACGTATTGTATATTTTTAAATTCTATATTGTTTTGTCTTCTACAGTTGTCAATATTTATTGCACGCAACGCTCGTATATTATTATTTCCAAAAATTTCTGGCTGAATAATATCACTATATACTAGTAACATACCACTTTTTTCATCTTTTATTTGTTTAAACGTACGTTCAAATAAGTCTAGTATTGTTTTTTTGTATTCAATAATATTTTTTTTTTGCTGGAAAAGCTCTTTTATTAATTCTGGTATAGTATATTCAACATCTGGTTTTAAATAGAAACTGTCTTTGTTAAAAGTTTTTGATATACGTATAAATTTTAGGCTATTTGCTTCCGAAACAGGTTTATATTCACTCTTATAGGTCTCATCGTTCGATAGAGTGACTAACAGTTCATTATAAAACTCATGTACTACTTCGGTACGTGTACACGTTCCTAACGGTGTAATGTTGTTAATAAGTGTAGGTAAAAAATTTCGTTTCCAATCATCATGCATAAATTTGGCACTATCTTCATGGTAAAATGTATATCCCAGACGTTTTTTAACAAGTTGTTTATTTCTACCTACTAAAACTGAATGAACCCCCAACGCAATAGTAGCTGATTTTTGTTTTTCATATAAATCAGTTTGTAGGTAGTCATTAACAAAAATTTCCGAAAGACCAACCTGCCAATCGGCTTTAGTTAAATCTAAATGTGTTGGTATTCTATTTTCAAAAGTTGCCAGAGTATTATCGGGAAAAAAATTTACTGAATCATTACTAAACAATGTAATATAGAAATTATCTCGTGAATTCATAATTACAATTGGTAAATTTAACCTTTTAACGCTTATTTATAGCTTTTTATCAGTTATTTGTAGTTTTCCCAGAGAGGAGGGGTGCCATGTAGTTTATATTGCTTGGGTGTGTGTGGTGGGGTGCCAGGTGTTGCTGGCTTCCTTTTTTTAATATTTTTTTCTGCAGGATATTTTGACAAAATACTTTTTCTTAACAATGAACCACTTGCTTGTGCATGTTGTCTTGTATTTATAGGTGACAAAATACTTTGGTTAAAAAATGAATTATTTGAATTTGTACGTTGTCTTGTAGGAGACTTTTCTGGTAATGCTACTGTAATAATACCACCTGTATTTGTGTTAAACATTCTTACATTGGAATTAGAAGAAGACAATCTTCTAGTTAAACGCTCTTCAGGTAATGTTTTCTGCAAAGCAATTTCAGCAGCTTCATCATCATCATATTCCATATCTATATCTTCATCACTAATCTGTTCTCTATATTGCGATATTTGTTGTTGTTGTTCTTTTACTGGGTTAAAGTCGAGAAAAACTTCATTGTCTTCATAATTTTCTTGCTGTTTAATATTAGGCTCATATTGTGTTTCCTGATTTTTGACAAATTTAAGTCTTGTTTGAGTTTCAGTATTTTTTGTATCAACATTATTTCTTTTAAATGGAGAGGGTATAGCCAAGCCTGTTCGTCTTTGATTAGCATACTTTATTAAATTCTGTCTTAACAAGTACCATTTTTGTGTAGGGTTTATTTTTTTATTATTTAAAAGATTTTCAATATTATGATTTAAAATATTTAAGTTCTTTTCATTTTCTACTAATTTTTTAAATCTTACAAAAACATCGGGGGGTATAACAATCATACGCTGCATATTATTCATTTTTCGACTGATAATCTCCTATTAATTTACCAATAATACCTGATAGCACGGTTCCAATTAGTACAGGTAAAAAGCCTCCTTTTTGAATAAGAATTCGACGTTTTGCTTTCAAACTACTTTTTGTACTGACTAAACATCTTATTACACTTTTATGTTTTTTTAAAAATGATAAACTCTTCTTTGATATTTTATTATTGCCGTTTAAAGTATTAATTGCAATTTCAATTAAAGTCTTTATAACATCATCATCGCATGACTTCAAAATACTATTACGTAGTTTTTTATTAGGGGTTTTTAACAGTCGTAATATATGACGGTTTCTCTCCAATCGTTTCATATTTTTCACAGTAAGCTCTGTTATTTAAATCATTTGCGGTACAATAACAAACAGAATAATTTTTTTCTAATATATCACTACGTATACGGTACAATTCATTAATGTTTTGTGTTAAGTCTAACACAATATAGCCGTGAGGACGTGATGTCACCTCATTATATACTTTTGTAAACTCTCTTGTTTTTTCAGGAAAAATCTGACGTGCCAGAGGTACAATTTGCGATTTATCGCGGGGGTTCTTAAATAAAACCAGATATTTAGCATTTAATGAAATATCACGGCAGTATTTACCCTGATGAAAAATATTTTGTATTAACAAAATAATTGACAAGTTTTTATGATGAGACCCTTTGGTAAATAACTCACACACCTGTTTATTATATGTCTCAAGCATCAAATCATCCAAAACTATTAAAATATTGTCGTCATTTTCATTTTTTATTTCTTCTGGTATATTATTTAAAAGTTCTATATTATCAAAAAGTAAAGTCCTAGGTACAGCCGCTAATTCAGGATTGCACCAAATTATTTTAGTTATATTTGGTTTGATTAAGTTTTTGTGCTGTTGAATTACATTACAGACAAAGGTTGTTTTTCCACACCCCGAAGGGCCTGCTATAATCATAGTAAACGGATGCATAAATGGTATCATGTTTTATATTCTCATATCATCCATTCTGGTAATTAAAATATCATAAGTATTTTTAAAGTTTTTTATCACTTTCAGAGCATCTTTATATTGAAACTGTATTGATACACAGATACATGTATCAGGTCCAGATGTTGTTTTATTATCTGACCAAATACAACATTTATAATGTTCTCCAAATTTTGATCTGATTACACCTGATCTAATTAATAAATTTATCTTCTCTTCAAGATTTTCCAATTTTTTTATATTATTATTATTTAACAGCAATTTATATTCTTTTGTAAAACTAGATATTACTTCTACATTCGCCGCTGTCAGTAACATTATGCATACTGACTAGCAATTACATTAATCATTGTATATATCAAAGATGATATTTTTGTTTATTGTTACGAAAAATGTTCAAGTTCACGGTTATAATATTTTATTTATACTTATTTTTAGATGCATTTTTTTTATTTAGTCATGCATAAAACAAACAAACAAACAAAACACGTTATTTGCGTTGTGACTGTGAATTATGTGATTTGTATCTCCACATGCTAGCAACCGAGCCATCGAGTCAAACAAATTTAATCGACAAATTATGTGTTTTCCACATTGTACTTACTATATATTATATACATTAGCATATCATATCAAGTGCTCTTTGGACATAAATTTATTTTTATTTTTGTAGTAACTTAGATTTGAAAAATAACAAAATATAATAAAAAACTATATTTTGAACGCATGAATGTACCGATAATGCTAAAAAAATTTCATTTCTCAAAAAAATATCATTTTTATTTATTCAAAACATATAAAATTGATGCTATATTACATAACAAAGCAAATAAAGATGTAAATGTATATAAATATTTAAGATGATTATGCGTAATATGTAAATTGTAGATTTGAACCCATGAATGTACTGTTTTGTAGCTCTACACTCTATCAACCGAGCCATCGAGACAGAACTTTTTAGTCAGCAAATTATGTGTTTTCCTATTGTGATAGTATTTATACTGTTCTTCTCTCTATAGCTATCATCCATCATTCATCACACGCACATACACAATCATATAAGAATATAAACTTTTATATTAAAAAAAAAAAAAAAAAAATCATATAAATATAGACTAAAGACGAGATAAATATATATGTTTGGTGGCTGAACAGGTAGAGCGTCATGACTTACAAAGAAAAAAACACACAAAATATTTTCAAGTTCGAACACCACGGAGGTACATTTTTTTTTCAAACAAAGTCTAAAAGTATAACAATACGCGCAATGTCAACTGGTAAATGCGTACATTAACTGACCATGATTAAGTTACTTGACCACAAAACAATTAAGCTAAATGCTTACATTAACTTGATAATTGACCATAAACATTTAAGTTAATTGACCTGTTAAGTAACCATGACACGCACACTAATTCATTACAAAGTTAACCATGACGCACACACTAATTGACCACAACATCCATATCGCACGCTAATTGATTACAAAGATAACCACAACATCCATATCGCACGCTAATTAATTACAAAGGTAACCACAACAACCATATCGCACACTAATTGATTGACCCGTGCTATATGGATAATTAATTCACACGTGCGATATGGCTAATTTAGTTCCCATCACCAAGTGTCCCTACAACTACTAAAACAATTTTTAATTTTTCAATATTTTCTAATTCTGTTTCAGCAGGTATAATCAAATCATCCATATAAACCAGTACAATTGCGTCTATAATTAATTTATAAAAAACAGTATTTACAAATCTTTGAAAGACCGATGGGGAGTTGCATAAGCCAAATGGAACTTTCGTAAATTCATATTGCCCATCTGGTGTGACAAATGATGTAAATTTTCTATCAGATTTTACTATATCGACGTGAAAAAACCCATTTTTCAAATCGAGCGTAGTAAATATTTTTGCTTTATAAAGTTTTTCTAAAATTTCTTCGATATTCGGCAACGGATATCGATCTTTAATAATTTTTTTATTTAGTTGTCGATAGTCTATGCAAAGTCTATGACTACCATCTTTTTTTAACGCTAAAACTACTGGGCTTGCATAACTAGAGCGACTATGCTGAATAATATTTTCATCTAGCCATTCTTGAATTTGTTTATCTACGATTTCCTTTTCTTTTGGGGACAATTTCGTGGCTTTTGAAATACAGGTACAGTATCTTCTAGGTGTAAAGTCATTTCAACACAAGATTTCTTCGGTTTTTCAGGATTATAACTTGTAATTATATCAATAATTTTATTTTTATTTTCAGGTTTTTCAATTTTCTGTATATTTTCAGTAATTTCATTTTCAACTAATTTTACAACATTTATTTTTGCTAAAAATGTTTTTTCATAATCTTTTACATTTTTAGTTAACAAGACAATACCATTTTCTATAACTAAAGTAGCATATTCTAAAATATCTTTACCAATTAAAATATCCTCAGTTAACCAACTATCTTGTACAATATGGCAGTGCATAAAATAACTCTCTGATTCAATAAAAATTTCTATTTTAATTGTACCTAATGTTTTTTCAAGGTTACCTGTAAATTAAATAAACTGAGTACCTGGGCCGTCAAGATCAAAATTTCCTATTTGTTTTTGTATAGATTCCTTCATGATTGTTATATCAGTACCTGTATCTATTAATCCTTTGTATTTAATATTATTAACAAAAACTGGGATATTCAAATTTATAGTGCTAATTCGTTTTACTTGTGGAGTAGAAATAAAATTATCATTATTTTTTGAATTTTCATTTCGTTTAGTTGGACATTGTGGTGCAATATGTCCAAACTCATTGCATTTGAAACAACGTGTGCCTTTGTTTTTATCAGGACAATTTGTAGTTTAAATGCGAAAAAAATCCACAATTTCCACATCTTTTATTATTTATATTATTAGAATTAGAATTGCTTTTATTGTTTATAAAATTCGTTCGATTTTGAATTAAGTTTTTTGGCTTTTCTTTGTTTTGTTCACTTTTCATTTTTTCGTATCCTTTGAACTTCTCTTTTAAATCATCTAAATTCTTTGCATCATATAAATTAATTTTGTTTAAAGGATCGTCAGGTATACCACTTATTATGTAACAAATCAGGTATACATACAGTACCTTGCTTTGCAATTACTTTCATTCGATACATATATTCTAATAAAGATTCTTGTGGATGTTTTTTGGTTCTTTCTAATACCTTATAAATATTTTCAGACTCTTTTTCACCAAATTCATCATTTAACAATTTTTTCAGTTTTTTCCAATCAGATATACCACATTCTGATTCTACAGCTAGTTTTGCTGCTCCCTTTAATAATCTTCTGCAGTACAAATATTTTTGAATATCACTCCATACACATAGTATAGCAATATCTTCAAAATCTTTAAGCCAATCAGCTAAGTTTTTACCTGTTTCTCCATTAAATTTATCAAGAGATTCTTCAACGTCTTTAAACTGAAAATTATTTTCAATTTTATCTTCGCTGTTAGGCATTATTATTTTTGTATCTATGTTTAATATTTCGTAATTTTCGTTAAATATTTCTGAACTGGTATCTTTTTCAGCTAATTCGGTTTTTTCTTTCATTAAATGCTGTTGTAATCTTTCAATTAAATCGTTTTTCAGATAATACCTATAAGATAATTTCTTTTCTTTTAAAATTTCTTGCAGTTGTTTAGTTGTTAGTTGTGTTAAATAGTCGTATTCACTCATTTGCAAATTTAATTTAATATTGTAAAATTATGTCAATACATTTTCTTTTCTTTTGTGATTTAAATCATCCGTTTATTTTTTGTATTATTAGCCTTTCAATAAATGCACCGCTAACTTAGATTAATAAAAGATCTATTATTCTCTTCTTTTTTCTAGGTTTTAAGATAATTATGTAGTGAATTTCTAAATTGATTTTATTATATTGTGTTTTTCTTCTGACACCATGTGGGTAACTTCATAGATAGCTAAGTGGTTGCATAAGTTAAAAAAACGCTTTTATAATGTTTCTTTAAAAAAATAGTTTTTAATTCAAAATAGTTTTTAATTCAAAATAGTTTTTAATTCACAATAGTTTTTAATTCAATTTAATGTAGTTCAATTTTCTTTTATTTTAAGTTAATTTAATTATTCAATATTAATTTTTAAAAAAATCAAAGTTATACAAACAGTTTTCGAAAAAATATTAAGTAAATTTTAGTTATAAAAAAAATCAATTCGTTCTACTTTTCAGTAAAAATTAACTTCTTAGCTCTATTGTTTAATAAAAATTAATATATTTTAACTTCTCAAAAAAAATCAATTATACTTTACTTTTAACTTTCAAAATTTTACCACGAGACGACTTAATTTCGACTGACTGTAATTAATTAATTGAGAGTAAGAGAGGTTCCTATATATATATATATATATACACTCCGTTCCACTTGAATAGGTTCACTTAAAAATTGGTTTTTAGAGTAGTTTAAAATAAGTAGAAATATATATTTTTAACACCAAATTATTAGAAATAGTATTTAAATAAAATAGAGAAAAAAATAGTAGCCAGAAAATAATACCGTTTATCAGGACAGAGTGATTTAAAAAAAGACTGCAAAAATATTGCTCCATTAGCATAGGTTCACCTTGCGAAATGAACAAAAAATATGAATTTAGTTTTAAAAATTGTAATTTTTTTATTTTATTTTTTATTTAATAATGAGTATTTCCTCCTTTTTTTAAAATAACCTCATAAATTCTGCTAGGAATGGAGTCATGCAATGCTTTTAAATAATTTAAATTAATTTCTTTCCACGCATCTTTTATGGCTTGTATTAATGCCGCCTTGTCATTAAACTGCCTCCCGTCTTCGTACACCTTTCGTGTCAACCATCCCCAAACATTTTCTATAATAGTCCATGGTAATAATTCCACATTTTGGCTATTGATCCAACTTTTAACTATTCGTGCAGTGTGAATAGGTGCATTATCTTGCTGAAAAATCCATGGAAGTGGTCCAAAAATGTTTTGCAATTTGCGAAAAGCATTTTCCAATAAGATTTTGTAGACATTTCCGTTCATGGTAACATTTTGAAATACCAAATCTATGGTTCCGTAGTAGGAAATTGCACCCCATACCATAACTCCACCGACTCTGCTGTGATGTTTAGCCAGAACTCGCTCCTCTTTACGTAAATCTTGGAAATAATAATTAAAACCATCAGGCCCGTCCAAATTAATTTTTTTTTCGTCAGAAAAAACTACCTTTTTCCACTCATTATTCCACGTCATGTGTTCTCTTGAAAACATGAAACGCTTTTCCTTATGTGCGACCTTTAATTCTGGTTTCCTTTTTAATTTAACACACTTAATATTGGGAGAACTCTTTATTACCCTCCGAACTGTCGAAACACTCGCAGAACATCCAGTTTTGGCTCTTATTTTTGCTGCTATGGCTGAATTTGATACTGCGCGAAGAATAGATCTTCTATCTTGAGATGTTGTTGCTGTAGCAGTACGTCCTTTTATATTTTTTCCATAATTTTCAATATTTCTAAGAAAATTGTTCACTACATTACAGCTTCTAGCAATTTTTAAAGCTATAGCACGACCAGAATATCCTTCTTCACTATAAACTTTATTTTTGTTTTTTTCCTCCAGTGATAAAGCTCTGCCTCTACCCATTTTCAATAAATCGATAAAAAATTTAATAAAAAATCACTATTTAAGTTCACTAAAATCAATTAGAGTAAAAAATTCAAAAATACTAATTATAACTTTACTATAATATAGTTTTATTACAATTAAACCTATTTAAATGGACCAATTAAAAAATGCATTTTTCTACAATCAAATAAATAAAACAATAAAGGAAAGTAACAGTATTTCTCTCGCAAATTTTGTTCAGCATATTATTTTGTTGTTAATAATAATTAACTTATTTTAAATAACGGTGCAAAAATAACAAGAAATTTTGAGAATTTTTGCAAAAAAATATCGAAAAATAGGGTGACCCTATTCAAATGGAACGGAGTGTATATGGTTATTTCATAGTATATTTAGTCATTTTAGTTTTCAATAGTTCAAGAAATTTCGGTATTAGAATTTATTTTTTCTAACTTAGAATTTTTATTTCATACAAAAATTTAGATTTAATTTTTCAATAATAATATTAGAATTTTATTAATTGCATTGGATTTTTTTTTAGAATTTTTATTTTTTTTAAATTATCTTTATTTTGAAGATTTTGTTTTTATTTATAATCATTATTATAAACTCAAATAAAGTAGAATATCATATTCGTATAGGAATATGAATAATTTGTACTAGGCAACTAGGCGTGTACAATTAATTGAATTTATAATATTAATGGCTTCCCCATATATAGTAATTACAACACAAAGATGTAAATATTAGTTGTTGTTGTAAAATGTATTAGTTTTTATTAGAGCTTTGTAGTACTAGATTTGTTTTCTTTTTGATCGCAGTTTTTTTATTTTTTTATTTATATGTATACAAATTTTTGAATTTTTTTTTGGTTTTTTAATAAAAATTATTTTTAAAATGGACGAAATAATATTTCTTTTCGAATAAGATTTTTTTTTATTTTTCCTTCGCAGGATTTAATGTTTTTATGAGATTATGCAGTAAGTAAGATTTAAATAGGATATATGTAGGGTGATCATACATTTAGGTTTACTTTAGGATTTTTGCATCCATGTGGGTGGGCAAATTTTAAAATGGTATTACATCTAAATCCATTTCGTTAAACATAAATATCTAATTTTGGTGTTACATATTAGTTTTAGGGAAATTTAAAATTTAGAGTAGTTTATTTTATATTTCTTTTAATGTTTATTAGTATATTTTATCCTCGATTTTCTTTATTTTATTTTTTTTGTTTAATATTGCACGCAAATTTTTGTATGAATGTTACGCGCATTTGTGAACCCCCCTATTTCCCGGCTTAAGCTACCCCAATTAGAAGTGCAGCGCGGTAAAACAATAATATTATTGGATAATTGGTAATAGATTTTATATGTTTATAAGATTTTGATTGGTTAAAGCTCTTGGCACATTTGTTTATTACAAATGGTGCGCGATTTTAGTGACATATTAACATTAATTAAATTATTTCTACCAAACCAATATTATACTTGGCTAAAAATAAAAATGATAACATATATTCATTACAATATGGGGGCAAGTTATTATTATCCACCCACGGTAATCCTCGTAGAGCAAACCAGTTGATATAGAGACCAGACTTGGTTAGCATATTCTAGCAAAGGTCTAACAAAGGATATATAAAGATCCTTTGTAACATATGGGTCTGACAACTCTTTGGACCATCGTTTTACAAAACCAAGCAGCGAATTAGATCTACAAACTATATTATCAAAATGACAGTGAAAGTTAAGTTTACTATCACATATGATTCCCAAGTTACGGATGTTCGAAACCCTTGGAAGAAGAATACCATTTAGATTATAATTCCGTTCAGATAGATGGATACGTTTACGTGAGAACGTAATGATTTGGCATTTTTTAACATTTAGTTCAAGACAATTTTTTGAACACCAGACTGAGAATCTATTCAAATCCTGTTGTAGTGCTAAAACATCTGATGTGTTAGAAATAATTCTTGAAATTTTCATATCATCGGCAAATATATTTGAATCACTTTCTTTTAAAATTAAAGACACATTATCAACTGTTAATATAAATATAAGAGGTCCTAAATGGCTACCCTGTGGTACACCAGATCTGGCTAAAAAATATTCAGATTGAGTGGACCGAAAAAAAACTCTATATTGACGATTGACTAAGTATGAAGTTAACCACTGAAGGAATAAATTGTTAAAGCCAAGCTTTTCAAATTTAAAAATAATAATTGAGTGAGATAGTTTATCAAATGCTTTACTAAAGTCAGTAGTAATAGCATATACTTCAAAACCCTTCTCCATTTAGATTAACGTATTAGACACAAATTCTGTTAAACTTGTTGTCGTAGATCTACCTTTTAAGAAGCCATGTTGTTTTGAAGATATTATTGATTTATAGTGATAGTAACGTGAATCATAAACAATACTTTCAAAAAGTTTAGGAGTACATGAAAGTTTTGCAATTGGTCTATAATTACCAACATCAGATTTACTACCTTTTTTATGAACACGGATAATATTATTGCTGGTAGAGCGTCCGACCCTGACAAATAGTCATCTTTTAGTTGATTGATTTTGTCAATAACAGTATATAATTCAAATTAACTGAATCAAAAGATGTTTGCGCCACATTATTTAAGTATGAGAAGTAGTTAAAATCAGGCACAATGTTATTATCTGTAAATGATTTGCTAAAGTCATTAGCAAAGAAATTGGAGATTGTTTGCGCTTCATTTGAGTTGACATTTTTTTAGTACTTCAGTGTACAAAGATAGCCATCAGATTTCTTCTTAACATTGATAAATTTCCAAAAGATTTTAGGATCGGAAGTAATATCGAACTGCATTTGATTAATGTAATCGCGTATAAAGTACTTGATAATTTAAAAAAGGCATTGAATACATCTAAGTAACATTGGATACATCCAAGTTGCGTATTTAAATTATTTTTGATGTTACTGATTCGAAATAGGCCTCCATCAGATAATTGGTCAATAAAATATGTTTCAATAATTGATATCTCATTAGAAGCGACACGTCATCTGATGGGATCCAAGTTAATTTGGGTAAATTGAAATCCCCAACAATAATACAATCATCATCACAAGCCATGAACTCACTTAAAAAATCTACAGTATTAAAAATAATTGGTAACATGCAAAAGGGCTCGATGGGTGTATATAGCAGTTCAATACTAAAACAGTTTTGCCGTTAAGTGATATTTTCACACAAATTAATTCAATATCAACCGTGTTTGGAATGTCCAATACAGATGAATCATAATTGGAGTGAACTGCTATAACTACCCCTCGACCCGAAGAATTAAACCCGCCTTTGCGGTACACGTTAAAGTCTTTTGCGGTACACATTAACAACGTGGAAAACTCGTTATAATTAAAACTATTACTAAGATTAGTTTCCGTTAAGGTGAAAACATCAAAGGGAAGCGAGATTTTAAATACACTTCAGTAGTTTTAGTTCTAAGTTCCCTTACATTTTGGTAGTAAAGGGACAAACATTTTAGTTTTTAGGGCCGAAGTAAGTGATTTGGTGACAGTATTATGAGTAAATTCCTTAAAAAATACTCCAGGCGGCCACGAGTTTTTATTCATTTGCCAACATTTGTCAAAACTGGTGCCATCTTGAACACTGCTCGGGGTTACACAAGACCAGTGAGTACACAGCTGCTTTCATAGGAAACTGTTGTACTCAAAATACTAATACCAACACAGTCTCAACAAACACCACACCTTTGTATACAAGTAATACAACCCAAGTGCTCACACAAACACACCATGGACAGCAATCGGCCACTACAGTTAATTCTTTCAAGATCCTTCAATAGAACTTTAATGACCTGAGGAACAAGTTAAGAGAGGTTACCCATTTCTTGTTCCGTAACAATATCACAATTGCTGCCACACAGGAGACCAAAATCCCTAACTTTTACTCATTGACATCCTTTAATGGTTATCACATCATTCAATGTGACAGATCCGACAGAGGCGATGGCCTCGCATTCATCGTCCGCCAGGACGTTACCTATAAACTAGTCACGGTTTATAGCCCACACTATCCCAAACCTCATCTAGAGGCAATTAGTATTGTGGTTAAAACTAGGGTCTCCGAGCTCTTGCTCACGAATGTTAACATTCCTCCCGTAAACAGCATTGGTAGCCATTACCAACCCGAAATTGAGCACCTTCTCCAGGGTGAAAAAACTATTGTAATGTGCGATTTCAACGCTCATCAACAACTTTGGTACTCCGCACCAGTTTTGTCACTTCTACTACTATAGTAGTATATCTACTTTTATTTGAACCTAAAATTATCTACTTACGTCCAAGTAAGTACTTTTTTATGCATTTCAATAAATTTCTATAAATATACTTCCTTTTTACTAATCTATCGAATAATTTATTATAAATATTTCAAAATATGCAATATTTCGATTTCAAAAATCGATGTGGATCCATTGATAAATAATTAGTCAGTACAAGAAAAAAGTTGTACCTAAAAATAAATAAATAATAGTTCTAAACAAAAAGTCAGTACAACAAAAATAATAAATGTTGTTCCTAAAAAAAAAAGTGTTCAATAAATAAACTTTATTTTTTTCATTCATTTAAGTTTTTCGTTATCATTTCTATCATATTATCCAAATATCCCGTCTACTACTATTCTACTAGTTTTTTTGGCCAAATATACTACTATTTGGAGTTCGGCAAGTGACAACACTGCTCCGCACTCTCCAGTGATAACTGTGGAAATAGCTTCGTAGAACCACTTGAAGCGACTGATTTTGTCACTGATTTTGTCACGAAGACTTTTCTACTAGAGTAACGAACCAATGCTGAAGCTATTCAGATATTACAATGGTAAGTATTTCATTACTTAGCTAAGTATCCTGGAGTTCCGAGTCAGCCCTCAGCTCAGATCACGTCAACCAAATAGCTTCATCATTTGAACCATAATAAAGCCGACTGGCCAGGTTTCGTGAACTTCATTCATGCCATCAGAAGCGCTGTACCATTTAAAGCGCTAGGGCCAGATGGCATCTATATGGTAATGTCGAAGAATCTGCATACTACCAGCATTGATTATCTAACCAAGATCTTGTGCCTTGTACTTGGGGATATTTTCATTCTTTATGTTTGGAAAACTGCCAGGATCATTCCAATACTCAAACCTGGTAAACCACAGAGTAAAATTATGTCCTTCAGGCCAATTTCACTGTTATCCCCTGTTGCCAAAACGTTGGAGCTACTTCTGCTCCCTGAGCTCCATCAACACATTACACTAGCAGATCACCAACATGGCTTCCGGAAACAGCGAAGCACAACAACTGCCCTAGACGAGCTTATCAGCCAAATTGCCGATGGCTTGAACCATCGTCGGCCGCACTGGCGTACTGCTGCAGTGGCACTGGACCTGTCAAAAGCTGGACATGAATTCTTCATTACCCGACTCCATCAAAAGGTTCCTATCAGCCTCCTACATCAATGGTAGGAATGCCTAAGTTCAATTCAAGAATTCATCCTTTAAGAATCGTAAACTCGAGATGGGAGTTCCACAAGGAGGGTCCTCTCTCCCATTCTCTTTAATCTATATATTTCGATACTACCCACACCACCAACCGACAATAACTTGATCACTTACGCTGATGACTGCTCTGTCATTGCGTCCGGCGCAGATGTAAATGAGGTCACCGAAAGGCTAAATGCCTATCTGACAGGTGTAGCAGTATTTTTAAGAAATAAGACTCTCAACATCGCCTCTCATAAATCATTCGCAACACTGTTTACCTCTTGGAACAAGGAAGTAAATGATGTCCTTGACAATATATTGATGGACAAATCATTCCCACCATCAACAATCCAAAAATTTTAGCAGTCACCCTCGACAACCTCCTTACTTTCTCAAACCATGCGAAGATCATAATGTTATAAAGTGAACAGTGGCCACAAGGTCCTCAAAGCCGTAGCCGGAACTAGTAGAGGAAAAGATAAGGAAATTCTTTTAACAACGAATAAAGCTATAGGCCGATCTATTATAAATTACGCTGCCCCAATCTGGACGTCATTTTTAAGCGACAATCAATGGAGAAACAAGTGGTCTGGATGAGGATATACAGGGTAGGCATTGACCGGTCAATGACCCAGTGTTGTAACAGTCTAATTCCTGATCAAGTGCCCGATAACTGTATAGGCGAACAGAGCAGGGGCTGAGGTCCTCCTACATGGGGGTAGGCAAGCACCTGACAAATGTTTCCTGCTCAAGAAATTGATTAACTCTCTTGTCGTGAAAGGAACAACAAAAGCCTCGGATTTAAATGATTTTACTGGTAAAAGACACGGATTACGAAAAAAGGACAATGATTTACGCATATGCACTTGGAATGTACGAACACTCTATACTCCTGGTGCAGCTCAACAACTTAATGATATTCTTAGAGACTATAAGGCCGATATAACAGCTCTCCAAAAAATACGCTGGACGGGAAATGGGATACTGCGAAAACAGAATTGCGACGTTTACTACAGCTGCCAAGAAAAGATTCACACTTTTGGATGCGGTTTTGTAGTTGGAGCTAGGGTCCGATCAAATGTTATTGGCTTCCAACCAGTCAATGAAAAAATAGCCTTAATCCGCATAAAGACCAAATTTTTTAACATCCCTTTAATTTGTTCTAGGGAAGCGGCCAATGTATACAGTGCTCAAATAAGCCAGGAACTACTTGCATTGCCCGAGTCTACCAATAATACAATCGACGAAGAATGGCAACAATGCTCGAACATCATAGATAAAGTAGCCGTCGAAAAACTCGGGTATATAACAACACGAAGAAGAAACCCATGGTACGACAGAAAATGCGCTCAGAAAACAACTGAGAAAAACAAAAAGCGTACGAAAAACTCCAGCTCACTGAAATTGCAGAAAACCATGAACGAGGAGAGGTCCGAAAATTTTATAAAAACGTCAAGCGACTTAGTGAAGGTTTTAAGCCCAGGACCAACAGCGTAAAAGCAAAAAACGGTAATTTACTTACTAGTGATGACGCAATTCTACAGCGATGGAAAGAACACTTTGCTGAATATCTTAATGGCGATACCACTAGTCAACAGCCGAACGAATATAGTATCCCAGACGACGATGATAACACACCACCACCTAGCCTAGAAGAAGTGCAGCTAGCGATCTAAAAGCTTAAAAACAACAAAGCTGGTGCATCGGATGGAATACCAGCTGAACTTCTGAAAATTGGAGGAGATGATCTAACACAGCGCATATATCAAATCATTCGTAGAGCATGGCTGGAAGAGAATATTCCCAATGAGTGGAGGAAGAGTGTTGTGTGCCCAACACACAAAAAAGGCAGCCAGTTAGAATGCTCCAACTACAGAGGTATTTCGCTGCTTAACATTGCGTACAAAATACTCTCCAATGTAATATGTGAACGTCTGAAGCCACACTTGAGTAGGATAATTGGTACACATCAGTGCGGTTTCAGGCCTGGCCTATCAACAACAGATCAATTGTTCACTATACGGCAGATCTTGGAGTAAACGCGAGAATTTCAAGTCGATACACACCATCTTTTTATTGACTTTCGATCAGCTTACGATAGCATATATAGAAATGAGGTATACCGCGCAATGTGGGAGTTTCAAATACCATCGAAACTGATCCGGGTGTCTAAGATGACCTTGGATAATACAACATGTGTGGTTCGACGCGGCAACAATCTATCTGATAAATTCTTGACCATCAACGGGTTCCGCAAAGGAGACCCACTATCGTGCGACCTTTTTAACATCGTCTTGGAAAAGATAGCTCGGAAGTCTGCTGTTAACACCACTGGAACTATCTTTAACAAATCATTGCAGCTGTTGCGCTTTGCAGACGACATAGATACTATAGGCAGATCACATCGCGCCGTCTGTGAAGGATTTGTTAGAATAGAGGAGGAAGCTGCTCATGTAGGTCTCAGAATAAATGAGGATAAAACAAAATATATGCTCTCAACTAACAATCCTAGCAAAATTCATCAGCTTGGTCAAAACACTACTATTGGCACTCACAATTTTGAAGTAGTGAAGGAATTTGTTTACCTCGGTTCAGCGATCAATAGCACGAACGACACCAGTGCGGAAATCAAACGAAGAATATCTCTTGCAAATTGATACTACTTTAGTTTACAACGACAGTTACGATCCAAATTGCTTTCAAGGAAAACGAAAACTTTGTTATATAAAACACTCATCATACCCGTTCTACTCTACGGAGCAGAATATTGGACGTTGGCATAAATAGATGAGCAAGCCTTGGGCACTTTTGAACGTAAAATTCTTCGGAGAATCTATGGTCCAATTTTTGAAGTCGGTATTTGTAGAAGAAGACTAAATAGTGAGTTGTATGAGCTATTCAACGATGATGATATTGTCCAACGAATAAAAATAAAACGGCTTCGATGGCTAGGACATTTGGCAAGAAGACCGGAAAATGCTCCAACCAAAATAGTTTTCGATTCAAGAACTAGGTGCCATTCAATAACTCACCCTGATCATCTTCATGAAGAAACATCCATGCTGTCCGTCAGACATCACTGTCTTGTCACAACCCCAGCCACCCAGTTCACAATATCACAAACAGTGAGGGCCTCCACGCCGCATTCGTCACGACATAATATCGTATAAAGATGACATAACCCCAGTCATACCGGCCACCTGGAATCCAATCACGGTTCGCTCAGCTTTAAGCTCGATACAGCACAACGCCGTCTCTGCAGAAATCTCTTCAAGTCAAGCCAACAAGGTCCTTGGAACACGTCCTCCGCCCATAGACGTGAGCGAAAAAGTTGTGTTATACTGTCTGTATGTATTAGTTTGTGTTGTGCCATTTACAGGCTTGGAGTTGCTACAACAACAACAATAAAACAAAGAACTGTTGGTACAGAAAAAAATATCGGTGCCATAAGGGGTAGTTTTGATGAAGATCCAAATTTATATATTCGCCGACCTTCACAACACGTTGGGCTGTTGGAACAAATCGAAAATTTTGCGTAAATATCTTGGTCTACACCCATACAAGATTAATCTGCTTCGAAAGTTAAAGCCACTTGACTATAATAAGCGTCGTTTGTTTGCTGATTGGGCCCTAGAACAGCTTCAAGTTGATCCACTTTTTAATCAAAAAATTATGTTTAGTGACCGGCTACGTAAACAAGGAAAATTGCCATATATGGACCAAAAACAATCATCAGGAAATTCTGGAGGTGTCACTGCATCCTCAAATATGCAACGTATATGTGGTTTACACGCTGGAGGTATCATCTGACCAAAATTTCTTTAAAAATGATTCTGGAGTAATATTACAGTGAATGGTGTTCGTTACAGATCGACAATCAATGATTTTTTGTTTCAAAATTTGAATGGTATCAATCCGGATTTGCTTCGGTTCCAACAAGATCGTACTACACCTCATACTTAAATATAAAGATTTCAGGATTTCCAAACGTGTTGGGTTGCCTCGATGGTAGTTATATTACATATATATTCGAACTCCTGCACTCAAAATAAAATCAACATATGTTAATCGAAACGATTTTGTCTCAATAACATTGCAAGGAATATGTGACGCAAATCAGAGATTTTTAGATGTATATACTGGAGTTTCTAGCCAAATTCATGACTCTAGAGTTTTTAAATTATCATTTATATCTATATCTATTCCATCAATTTGCGGATCAAAATATAATTTGTTGGGAGATGCAGCCAGCATATCCACTACGTGAGTTTTTATTAACACCATTTAGAGACTACGGCTGCTTAACAGCGGATGTAAGAAAATATAATTTAAAGTTTTGCCAAACTAGAGTTAAAATTGAGAACGTATTTGGTATGTTAAAATGTACATTTGGCCAATTAATGCAATTAGATTTTTTTAAAGTTGAGACAGCAGCCAAATTTATTGTAGCATGTTGCATGATTCACAACATTTGCATTGATAAAAATGATTTCTGGGAAATCGAATATAATAACACTCAGGGCCGGCGCTTCCTTGGAACAGTGTGAACAGCTTGACGGGGCGCTGCAATTGGAGGGCGCTAAAATCTAATCAATAAAAATAAATTTAAATTTTTTTTTTTTTTTACCGAAATTTTGCACAAATATTTTTTTCACTGTGTAAAAATATATTTTAAAAAGGAAAAATATAAAAATAATTGTCGTTGCACAGTATTTGAACACTGTAAGGGTTTAACCGACTAACTTCCCTAGGATTTTCAATTAGTGATTGCAGGGGGCAAGGCTATGATAATGGCTCAAATATGAAGGGAAAAACAATGGAATGCAAGCTCAGATTAAACATTTCGAACCACGAGCATTTTTTGTGCCATGCGCATCACATTCAGCTAACCTGTTCCTTCTGGATTCAGTTCAATGTTCACTTCAAGCTGTACATTTTTTTGATACTGTCAAATGTTTATAATAATGTATTTTTTCTAGTTCTGTTTCAAGATGGGATATTTTGAAAAAGAATGTGAAAACACAAGATCTTGTGTCTGTACGACAAGATGGGAAAGCCGTAAAGAAGCTTTAAAACCCTTAATGTGTAGTTTAAGTAATATTTATGACGCTTTAGTTGAAATAGGAGATGACAAGGATAAGGACGGAATAACTAGAAATAACGCGAATAGTTTATCTCTCAAAATTAATCAATTTGAATACATTTGTTCATTTATTATTTTGTATAATATTTTAGATAAAATTAATTATTTAGTAAATATTTGAAAAGTCGCAGGACTTTTGTTTAACGACGGCAGTAAATTTGTTAGAGGGTACACAACAGCTTTTGACGGACTTAAGAAATGACGAAAAATTTCAGGGGTTTATCATTCAAGCTAAAGAAGTAGCTTTAAAATTAGATGTTCCACCAAATTTCCATGATACTCCTAGAAGCCCTAGTCGAAGACCTCAACTTTTTTCGTACGAAGGTAGCGATGAAATAATATCTAATCCTGAACAAAAGTATAAAGTAGAATTTTATTTTCAAATCCTTGATCGGGGTATTCAATCTGTTAGCGAAAGATTTGACCAAATTTCGGAACACAATGATATTTTCAAATGTTTGCATAATATTTCTGTGGTTTCATTAGATGCTTCTGAGCTTTTAAATAGTTGCTTTTCCCTATATATTTGAAAAGAAATTGGACCATATATTACCAAACTTAGTAGTAGCTCTTAGAATTTTATTGACAATACCAGTCACAGTGGCTTGCGGGGAACGTAACTTTTCTAAATTTAAAATTATTAGAACTTATTTACGTACAACAATAGGACAAGAAAGACTAGTAGATTTAGCTAGAATATGTATAGAAAGTGAATTTCTGAACAACTTGAATTATAGTCCAATTATGGACTTTGCAAAATTTGAAGGTGGGAAAATTAAATTTAATTAATTATTTAATATATTTTACAAGTTAAAGTAGCACGCTTGAATTTTAGTGCTTTTTATTTATGCCTACGTGGTATACATCATTAATAGAAATGCACTGCAAATCCTACCTCCTGGGTGATGTGGAAATGCATTACTTACGGCAAAAGACTTTTTTTTTTGCGCTATATTAGAAAAGTGCACAGGGCGCCAAAATAGCTAGCGCCGGCGCTGTAAACACTGATCAAGAAGATTATCATGAAAATAGGAGTGAAATATTATTTAGAAATTTAGGGGAGCAGAAACAGAATAATATAAAAAACATTTTTTTGTAAATAACAATGTATTACCTTTATTAAATATTTCATTATAAATAACTTAAAATTATAAAAATAAAATAACATTTATAAATTCATTGTGTTTTGTTAAAAAAAAAATCTTTAAAAAATAATTAACTTAAAATAATAAAAATAAATTAACACTTCTAAACTCATTGTGTTTTGTTAAAAAAAATATTCTTTAAAAAAAAATCTGTTATAAATAACTTAAAGATATAAAAATAATATTACACTTCTGGATTCACTTTGTTTTTTGTTATTTAAAATATTTAGATTTTATATAATTATTATAAATAAATAGAAACCAAAAAAATTAAAATGGCACCGCTAAATAAATTGCCTTTTAAACATATAGTTTTAAATGTAGATAAAATTAAATATAGATAATACTAGATATTTGGTATAAAAACTAAATATCACATGATAATTAACATAGTTTCAAATAAATAAAATCACTATTGGTTTTTTGAATCAATTTTTCTAATTTATCAGTCTTTTCATTTTCGCCCTATGCCTTCTCTCTCTATTTGCTTCTTTTTTTTCGTATATTTCTACAAGAGTTTCTTGTACTGCTTTTTTTCTGCCCATTTGCATATCAGGTGCCACTGAGTCATCAATTGAAGAAATTTTTTGCAGCTCCTCTTCATACTCCACGTTGGCTCTACTGGAACCATTTGTGTTATTGGTATTTACAGCGGTTTTTTTTCGAATTAATACTGTTTTATACCGCTGCTCGCATTGCTTCCATGTTTTCCCCAATATTTTTCAATTGCCATACACATTTGATTCTTATTACGGAAACGTTTCAAAGGTCCAATTAAGTTCATAATTTATCGAGTAAAATTTTCGTGTCACCCTCACTCCATACTAAAAAACAAATAAGTTTATATTATAATACGAAGCTTTTTTGGCAAATAAAATTAATATTACATTCTATGTTTTTTGTTGATACTTGTTCTGAAGATGAAGGATAAATTGTTACTTGATTTCCTCCACTAAAACATTTCCATCTTCAACTTGAATCTTGAATATATTGCTCGAAATTAAGTTCTAAAAAATAAAATACAGTTAATATATTACACACTATAAATTATTTTACTTTCATAAAATTGCTCAGCCGTCGACATTTTGATTTTATAATAAAATATTTTATTCAACAATAACATAAATATAAATAAATCATAAACTGACAAGACATTGTAGGAAATTAAAAAAAAAATGTAGAATTTTTTCTGTTCATTTGGAAAATGAAAAGAGTACAAAACTCAGCGATTTGAAGGCAACACTGTAAAAATGTAACATTTTAAAATGCAGAATTTATTCTCTAGAAACAAAATCACCATTAGAGTATAGAAAATAAGTGTAGAACATGAGTCAGCTCTTTTGGCATACCTTTGTAAAAAATTTCGTACCAATTTCACAATGAAAACGTACAGTTTATGCAGTTTTTCTGAATGGTAAACACATGCATTTATATAGTGGCTTTTTTTAGAATGATCGAAGTTTCGATATTGATAACTGTCATTAAATAGATGGTACATGCCATTTTGTTTGAAATTTCTATTCACTAAGCAATGGCAAATTATCATAGAAAGATCTAAATTAAAACTAAAGGCTTTAAATCAAAATATTGAAACAAATATGCAAGTAAAAATACCCTTTTCATACCAAAATTGATGGCTAGATTTAGCTAGAATATGTATAGAAAGTGAATTTCTGAACAACTTGAATTATAGTCCAATTATGGACTTTGCAAAATTTGAAGTTGGGAAAATTAAATTTAATTAATTATTTAATATATTTTACAAGTTAAAGTAGCACGCTTGAATTTTAGTGCTTTTTATTTATGCCTACGTGGTATACCTCATTAATAGAAATGCACTGCAAATCCTACCTCCTGGGTGATGTGGAAATGGATTACTTACGGCAAAAGACTTTTTTTTTGCGCTATATTAGAAAAGTGCACAGGGCGCCAAAATAGCTAGCGCCGGCGCTGTAACACTGATCAAGAAGATTATCATGAAAATAGGAGTGAAATATTATTTAGAAATTTAGGGGAGCAGAAACAGAATAATATAAAAAACATTTTTTTTGTAAATAACAATGTATTACCTTTATTAAATATTTCATTATAAATCTTTAAAAAATAATTAACTTAAAATAATAAAAATAAATTAACACTTCCAAACTCATTGTGTTTTGTTAAAAAAAATATTCTTTAAAAAAAATTCTGTTATAAATAACTTAAAGATATAAAAATAATATTACACTTCCGGATTCACTTTGTTTTTTGTTATTTAAAATATTTAGATTTTATATAATTATTATAAATAAATAGAAAACAAAAAAATTAAAATGACACCGCTATATAAATTGCCTTTTAAACATATAGTTTTAAATGTAGATAAAATTAAATATAGATAATACTAGATATAGATAATATTTGGTATAAAAACTTAATATCACATGATAATTATCATAGTTTCAAATAAATAAAATCACTATTGGTTTTGTGAATCAATTTTTCTAATATATCAGTCTTTTCTATTTCGCCCTATGCCTTCTCTCTCTATTTTCTTTTTTTTTTCGTATATTTCTACAAGAGTTTCTTGTACTGCTTTTTTCTGCCCATTTGCATATCAGGTTCCACTGAGTCATCAATTGAAGAAATTTTTTTCAGCTCCTCGTCATACTGGAACCATTTGTGTTATTGGTATTTACAGCGGTTTTTTTCGAATTAATACTGTTTTATACCGCTGCTCGCATTGTTTCCATGTTTTCCCCAATATTTTTCAATTGCCATACACATTTGATTCTTATTACGGAAACGTTTCAAAGGTCCAATTAAGTTCATAATTTATCGAGTAAAATTTTCGTGTCACCCTCACTCCATACTAAAAAACAAATAAGTTTATATTATAATACGAAGCTTTTTTGGCAAATAAAATTAATATTACATTCTATGTTTTTTGTTGATACTTGTTCTGAAGATGAAGGATAAATTGTTACTTGATTTCCTCCACTAAAACATTTCCATCTTCAACTTGAATCTTGAATATATTGCTCGAAATTAAATTCTAAAAAATAAAATACAGTTAATATAGTATTACACACTATAAATTATTTTACTTTCATAAAATTGCTCAGCCGTCGACATTTTGATTTTATAATAAAATATTTTATTCAACAATAACATAAATATAAATAAATCATAAACTGACAAGACATTGTAGGAAATTTAAAAAAAAATGTAGAATTTTTTCTGTTCATTTGGAAAATGAAAAGAGTACAAAACTCAGCGATTTAAAGGCAAAACAGTAAAAATGTAACATTTTAAATTGCAGAATTTATTCTTTAGAAACGAAATCACCATTAGAGTATAGAAAATAAGTGTAGAACATGAGTCAGCTCTTTTGGCATACCTTTGTAAAAAATTTCGTACCAATTTCACAATGAAAACGTACAGTTTATGCAGTTTTTCTGAATGGTAAACACATGCATTTATATAGTGGCTTTTTTTAGAATGATCGAAGTTTCGATATTGATAACTGTCATTAAATAGATGGTACATGCCATTTTGTTTGAAATTTCTATTCACTAAGCAATGACAAATTATCATGGAAAGATCTAAATTAAAACTAAAGGCTTTAAATCAAAATATTGAAACAAATATGCAAGTAAAAATACCCTTTTCATACCAAATTTGATGGCTTAATTGGTAACGACATCTTAGCAAATTTGTGTTCAACAATCAATTATAAAGATAGGCTACTATTCACGAGAAATTCAGTTATACCTTTCTATCTTAATGAAGAAGAATAGATGTATGCAAACAACAGATATGTAGATAATTATAATTAATATTTTTAGTAATGAGTCTTTCAACGATGTTGCTATGAAAAGTTTAGCTCAACATTTAAATAAACCAGATAGAAGTAAATTAAACTATTTATTAAATTCTTATAAAGAATTATTTTTCAAGGAGGGTGATAGCCTTACTTTTACGAAAAACATTAAACATAAAATTACAACAAAAACTGATCGCCCAATTTATAGCAAGTTATATCGCTACCCAGAGATCCACCGGAAAGAGGTCGAAAAACAAATTGCGGAAATGTTGGAGGATAATATTATAAGACCCAGTAGTAGTCCATATAACTCGCCGATTTGGTACCCAAGAAAATAGACAATTCTGGCAAACAATAGTGGAGAATCGTAATGAACTACAGAAAGCTAAATGAACAAACACTCGACGACAAATTTCCGATACCCAATATGGAAGAAATGTTTGATAAATTGGGAAAATGCAACTATTTTTCAACGTTAGACCTAGCAAAAGGTTTCCATCAAATTGAGATATCACCGCAAGATCAAGAAAAAACAGCGTTTTCAACGTCGAATGCTCACTATGAGTTCACAAGAATGCCGTTCGGGTTGAAAAATGCACCAGCCACTTTTCAACGCGTTATGAACGATGTCTTAAAAGAGTATATTAATAAAATCTGTGTGGTTTACCTAGATGATATACCAATATTTTCAACAAGTTTCGAAGAACATCTAATATCATTAAAGAAAATTCTGGATTAACTAAGAGAAGCAAACTTGAAAATACAGATCGACAAATGTAACTTTGCAGCTACTTCTACAAAATATTTGGTACATGAAATCATCAATGGCGGAATTAAACCAGACAACAATAAAATAGAAAGTATACAAAAGATTAAAATACCTACTACAATAAAAGAAATAAAACGATTTTTAGGCATAACAGGGTTTTACCGGAAATTTATAAGGGATTATTCTAAAGTAGCATACCCAATGATAAAGTATCTGAAAAAAGGAATGAAAATCAACAAAAATGACCCTAATTATGTAAATTCATTTAATAAGTTAAAATTATTACTTGTAAGCGATCCAATCTTAATATCACCGGACTTTTCCAAACAGTTCACACTTACGACAGATGCATCAGATTACGCTATAGGCGCTGTTTTGTCACAAAACAGCCACCCTATAAGCTACGCATCCAGAACATTGAACAACCATGAGTCTAAATATTCTACCATTGAGAAGGAATTACTATCCTACCTATGGTCTTGGCGGATGTGATAGGGGGGTTTCAAACCGTACAGCTAGCTGTCGGTTCCGTATCCTATCATAGCATTGTTATTTCAAAGATCTGGTCTAGTCATGTTTTAGGCAGATTTTTGAATTGGCAATGGTTACTAAAGGGATCCCTCCCTGTAGTGATTCGCAAGTGTACATACTACCTATATGGTGACCTTAAAAAAGTATGACACTAGAGGAGTAAACCTTGGAAATAAAAATCCCCTATTCTGCGGTGAAACTGCATATGCCGAAAGATGTAAGGTTAGTGGGTAACTAACCATTAATATGCGAACTCTGGATACCAGGCGCCCTCCAGTTTTAATTAGCCTTCCTCTGGTAATGCGAAGCTCTGCCAGGGGTGACTTTTCTTTCTTGCGCTACTCGTGGGTACAAAATTTAATGGATATTTAAAAAAACAAAGGAGAAGATGCTCTCCCTAAAGCATCAACATCAGCGGACATAACCGCACAAGAGGTGAAAAAGGTCACAGACATCGTGATCCCTCAAAATAAAGTGAGCACAAACAATGTAAAGGAAACTTCTCCAGTGACCGCCACACCTAATTTCAAAAAACCGGTGAAACCGCTACTGAAAAAAACCAAATTACCATCCAGTTCCAGAGGCAACAACTAGCAGCTGAGATGAAACAGTTGAGCCTCACTGAAGATAAGAAACGGCTTAGCGGAGCTGGTCGGCGTAGATATACTTACCACCGAAATCAAGGTAAATCTATTGTCGAAGCATATAATCTTGCGTGCCTACCAATGCAAGATACGCTTTCACCAAGGCAGAAAGTGGCATCGAAAAGGTCCAGATCTTCATCAACAACTCCACCATCTGACAGAAGTGAAAGTAAAAGGCCTAAGCCCTTAAGCACACCAAACGTCAAGCCAAACCCTGCAGCAGAGGCCTAGCCCTCCACGTCAGCGATTAGCTACAAAGACGTTGTAAAGGGGATCAGGATTGGTATCATCAACACTGAACATCCCCACAGAATACTTTCTTCTGAGCAGCTAGCTGCAATACAAAAATCCATCCTGGCTGAAATACCAAAAGCAGCTAAAGAGGGTACCAATCCACAATTTGGTGGACTTAGCCTCAAACCAGGATGGATGCTAATAATATGCCTTGACGACAAGACCGCGGCTTGGCTTGAGCAGGTAACTGCGAAAATTAAACTTGACGAGTCTACCAACATCAAGGCCGTCAGGGAGGAAAATATTCCGAGATTAGAGATAATCACAGGATATTTTCCTCGCGAAGAGGATGCAACAGAGGAGATTACCACCCTCATTGATGCCCAAAACGCTAACCTCAATGCCGTAAATTGGAAGGTACTTAATAGAAGAAAGGAAGGTTCCAATACGGTTATAACCTTCTCTATAGATAGCCAATCTATGGAGAACATCAAGCAGAATGGTTATAGAATCTGCTATAAATTTTCGGGCATTACACTCCGCCCGAAGATAAAGGAGGTCAGCGGCCAGCCGCAGACCACCAAAGATGACCAATAACCTTAAGGTCATCCAAGCAAATCTCCACCGTGCAGCAGCGGCTATGGACGTACTTACGTGGAGGTTTGCTAAAGAGGAATTCCACGTGGCTCTTTTACAAGAACCAAGGGCCATAAAAGGAAAAATATTAGGTATTCCTCGTAAAATGGGTAAGTTAATTTTCGATAAAAATAGTGACAGGCCTAGAACTGCACTCGTTATATCACATGAAATTAATTATCTTAATATGCCTCTTTTCATTCAAACAGATTTGGTTGCAGTATTGGTTAAAATACCAAACATAACAGGATATGAAGAGGTGATACTTGCCTCAGCTTACTTTCCTGGTGAGGAGCTTGATGCTCCACCTCAATGCGTCATAGAACTAGTGGAATACAGTAAAACCCACAACATACCAGTCATCCTGGGCTGTGGCGCAAACGCACACCATATAATATGGGGTAGCAGCAACATCAACAAAAGAGGTGAGTCACTTTTAAATTTTCTTGCTGCTAATAATCTAGAAATATTAAACAAAGGTAATTCACCTACCTTCATAAATATAGCCAGGCAGGAAGTACTTGACCTTACAATTTCAAGCCCCTGTCTAGTGGACAAATGTGCCAATTGGCATGTATCCAAAGAGGCACCTTTATCTGACCACAAACACATTGTTTTGATATTAAGACCTCCTTAGTTTCTACTTCTCACTACAGAAATCCAAAGCGTACCAACCTCAATACCAGTCTATTTTAAAGTACGAAATTTGTAATCCAGAAGTTTCAGTTAGCAGCCCAGACTGCATTGATCTTCTAGCTAACCAACTCGTAGAGAATATCAATTACGCCTACGAACAAAGTTGTCCTATTTCAGAAAGAGAAAGGGCCAAACAAGTACCCTGGTGAAACGAAGATCTCACTAAACAACGTAAACTCACCAGGAAGCTTTTTAATAGAGCAAAACCTGTCGGTTGTTGGGACCTATACAAAAGTGCCCTCACTGAATACAATAACCTGATAAAGAAATCAAAAAAAGAGTCATGGAAAAAACTATGCGAAGAGATCAATGAACTTCCAGTAGCCTCCAGACTCCAAAAAGTGTTAGCCAAAGACACTCCGATAGATATCGGTCTTCTAGAGAGACCCAACGGGTCCTCCACTAACAGCAGCCTAGAAACACTGGAACTACTGTTGGCAACACATTTTCCAGGCTGCAAAATATTTCAAAATGAAGAAGATTCAAGAGCAGAGGAAAGGATACTTCGTCCTACTCCCCATTGCAGGAAAACTGCAAATGAAATCTTCACTTCGGAAAAGATTAAATGGGCCATTAACAATTTCAAGCCCTATAAATCGGCAGGAGTAGATAATATATTCCCCGCTTTATTGCAACAGGGATTGGAGGTTCTTATGCCAACCATGTTAAGAATCTTCAAAGCTAGTTTTATATAAGGATACATCCCAAAAATATGGAGGAAAGCAAGGGTGGTTTTTATTCCAAAGGCAGGGAACCGTCCTATTGAAAAGCCTAAGTCTTACCGCCCAATAAGTCTTACATCCTTTTTTGTAAAAACGATGGAGAAATTAGTGGATCACCACATCAGAACGGGACCTAACAAAGTCCGCCTTCATCGTAAACAACACGCTTACCAAAAAGGTAAATCAACAGAGTCCGCCCTTCACGACCTCGTAAGGTATATTGAAAAGGCAATGGACTATAAGGAAGTTGCCCTATGCGCATTCATCGATATAGAAGGAGCTTTTGACAATACTCCCCACGATGCTATAATAGCAGCAGCTAGGAAGAAAGGCCTAGGAGAGGTAACTATTAGATGGATACACGCCATGCTCAGAAGCCGTTTAACAACATCTAATCTGGGTAACAGAACATTAACGGCACATACCTATAGGGGTTGCCCCCAAGGAGGAGTATTATCTCCACTGTTATGGTCAATTGTTGTTGATGAGCTTCTAGAATACTTAAACGAGCAAGGCTTTGATGTAATAGGCTATGCCGACGACCTGGTCATCATTATCAGAGGAAAACACGATCCAATCGTTTCACAAAGGCTACAATCTGCCTTAGAACTCATACTAAGTTGGTGTAAATCAAAAAATCTCAGTATTAATCCAAGCAAAACTGAAATAGTACCATTTACAAATAGGAGAAAACTATCTCTAACCCCACTTGTTGTAGATTTTACAACTATTCCATTTTCTAAAGAGGTCAAATACCTGGGTGTAATACTGGACGGTAAACTCAATTGGAATAGTCAAATTGAAATGACTCATGCCAAAGCTATCAGAGCAATGTGGGCTTGCAAAAGCTTATTTGGCAGAAAATGGGGACTCAGTCCCAAGATGATATACTGGTGCTACAGAACGATCATCCTACCAATAGTCACATACGGATCTACAGTATGGTGGACTAAAACCTTACAAAAGAAAGCACAAATCCTGCTACAGAAAATACAGAGATTTGCGTGTCTTAGTATTACAGGCGCTATGTCAAGCTGCCCAACGGCTGCAATGGAATTGCTCCTAAATCTCCCTCCGCTCCATCTCCATATTAAAAAGGAGGCGGTCAAGGAGGTTATACAAAACGTTAAGAAGTACACTTCAGGTGATTTTAGGGGACACCTAAAAATTCTAAACAACCCCAAAATAGAGGTGTTAACCTCAATCCTATCGGACACTATGCCGACCAAATATAATTTTGAATTTCCTTTCAAGGTTATAATCAGAGATCGTAAGGACTGGCAATCCTCACTACCTGAATTTGAAGAGGGAGCAACCGTCTGGTTTACGGATGGTTCTCGTACCTCGGAAGGTACCGGAGCCGGTGTAATAGGCCCAAACTTCTCGGTATCAAAACCACTCGGCACAGAAGCAACAGTCTTCCAAGCTGAGATGGTGGCTCTGGAGCTTTGTATTCAAGAAAATCTAAGAAGAGCTCATCGCAACACCATCATCTACATCCTATCAGATAGTCAGGCAGTCCTTAAGGCTATATCCTCACACACACAGAGGTCAAAATTAGTTTGGGACTGTCTGACAAACCTCAAAATCCTGGCCAAAAGGAACAAAGTAACCTTAATGTGGGTGCCAGGAAATACAGGGATTGAAGGAAACCGCAAGGCAGACTGCCTTGCGAAAACTGGCTCAAGCACGAAACTTATCGGACCAGAGCCATTTTGCGGAAAACCAAGAGGACACCATAACCTCGCTTTACGTAGATGGATTGAACAAGAGCATAAAACCTACTGGCATAAACTACCAGGGCTCTCTACATCAAAAAAATTCATTACACCAAATAAAACAAAAGTGGACGTTTTAATAACACTCAGCAAAAGGAATATAAGAACCCTGACAGGCCTTCTAACAGGACATAGTCCCTTGAATTACCACCTCAGTAAACTAGGCCTGGCTGACACAGACATCTGTCGCCTCTGCTTCAACGACAAAGAGACGACGGAACACATCCTCTGCCACTGCGAGGCAATCGCAAGAGGCAGACTTAATATCTTAGGCAAAGGTTTCCTTACTCCTGAAGAATTGGGCAATATCGCTCCCTCAAACATACTAGGTTTCTTTAAATCTATTAAATGGTACGAGAAATAGCGGCTAGGTTTCTTTAAATACTAGGTTTCTTTACATCTATTAAATGGTAGGAGGAATTGCTTCCATGTTTTCCCCAATATTTTTCAATTGCCATACACATTTGATTCTTATTACGGAAACGTTTCAAAGGTCCAATTAAGTTTAAATATTCATAATTTATCGAGTAAAAGTTTCGTGTCACCCTCACTCCATACTAAAAAACAAATAAGTTTATATTATAATACGAAGCTTTTTTGGCAAATAAAATTAATATTACATTCTATGTTTTTTGTTGATACTTGTTCTGAAGATGAAGGATAAATTGTTACTTGATTTTCCTCCACTAAAACATTTCCATCTTCAACTTCAATCTTGAATATATTGCTCGAAATTAAATTCTAAAAAATAAAATACAGTTAATATATTACACACTATAAATTATTTTACTTTCATAAAATTGCTCAGCCGTCGACATTTTGATTTTATAATAAAATATTTTATTCAACAATAACATAAATATAAATAAATCATAAACTGACAAGACATTGTAGGAAATTTAAAAAAAAAATTAGAATTTTTTCTGTTCATTTGGAAAATGAAAAGAGTACAAAACTCAGCGATTTGAAGACAACACTGTGAAAATGTAACATTTTAAAATGCAGAATTTATTCTCTAGAAACGAAATCACCATTAGAGTATAGAAAATAAGTGTAGAACATGAGTCAGCTCTTTTGGCATACCTTTGTAAAAAAATTCGTACCAATTTCACAATGAAAACGTACAGTTTATGCAGTTTTTCTGAATGGTAAACACATGCATTTATATAGTGGCTTTTTTTAGAATGATCGAAGTTTCGATATTGATAACTGTCATTAAATAGATGGTACATGCCATTTTGTTTGAAATTTCTATTCACTAAGCAATGACAAATTATCATGGAAAGATCTAAATTAAAACTAAAGGCTTTAAATCAAAATATTGAAACAAATATACAAGTAAAAATACCCTTTTCATACCAAATTTGATGGCTTAATTAGTAACGACATCTTAGCAAATTTGTGTTCAACAATCAATTATAAAGATAGGCTACTATTCACGAGAAATTCAGTTATACCTTTCTATCTTAATGAAGAAGAAGAGATGTATGCAAACAACAGATATGTAGATAATTATAATTAATATTTTTAGTAATGAGTCTTTCAACGATGTTGCTATGAAAAGTTTCGCTCAACATTTAAATAAACCAGATAGAAGTAAATTAAACTATTTATTAAATTCTTATAAAGAATTATTTTTCAAGGAGGGTGATAGCCTTACTTTTACGAAAAACATTAAACATAAAATTACAACAAAAACTGATCGCCCAATTTATAGCAAGTTATATCGCTACCCAGAGATCCACCGGAAAGAGGTCGAAAAACAAATTGCGGAAATGTTGGAGGATAATATTATAAGACCCAGTAGTAGTCCATATAACTCGCCGATTTGGTACCCAAGAAAATAGACAATTTTGGCAAACAAAAGTGGAGAATCGTAATGAACTACAGAAAGCTAAATGAACAAACACTCGACGACAAATTTCCGATACCCAATATGGAAGAAATGTTTGATAAATTGGGAAAATGCAACTATTTTTCAACGTTAGACCTAGCAAAAGGTTTCCATCAAATTGAGATATCACCGCAAGATCAAGAAAAAACAGCGTTTTCAACGTCGAATGGTCACTATGAGTTCACAAGAATGCCGTTCGGGTTGAAAAATGCACCAGCCACTTTTCAACGCATTATGAACGATGTGTTAAAAGAGTATATTAATAAAATCTGTGTGGTTTACCTAGATGATATACCAATATTTTCAACAAGTTTCGAAGAACATCTAATATCATTAAAGAAAATTCTGGATTAACTAAGAGAAGCAAACTTGAAAATACAGATCGACAAATGTAACTTTGCAGCTACTTCTACAAAATATTTGGTACATGAAATCATCAATGGCGGAATTAAACCAGACAACAATAAAATAGAAAGTATACAAAAGATTAAAATACCTACTACAATAAAAGAAATAAAACGATTTTTAGGCATAACAGGGTTTTACCGGAAATTTATAAGGGATTATTCTAAAGTAGCATACCCAATGATAAAGTATCTGAAAAAAGGAATGAAAATCAACAAAAATGACCCTAATTATGTAAATTCATTTAATAAGTTAAAATTATTAATTGTAAGCGATCCAATCTTAATATCACCGGACTTTTCCAAACAGTTCACACTTACGACAGATGCATCAGATTGCGCTATAGGCGCTGTTTTGTCACAAAACAGCCACCCTATAAGCTACGCATCCAGAACATTGAACAACCATGAGTCTAAATATTCTACCATTGAGAAGGAACTACTATCCTACCTATGGTCTTGGCGGATGTGATAGGGGGGTTTCAAACCGTACAGCTAGCTGTCGGTTCCGTATCCTATCATAGCATTGTTATTTCAAAGATCTGGTCTAGTCATGTTTTAGGCAGATTTTTGAATTGGCAATGGTTACTAAAGGGATCCCTCCCTGTAGTGATTCGCAAGTGTACATACTACCTATATGGTGACCTTAAAAAAGTATGACACTAGAGGAGTAAACCTTGGAAATAAAAATCCCCTATTCTGCGGTGAAACTGCATATGCCGAAAGATGTAAGGTTAGTGGGTAACTAACCATTAATATGCGAACTCTGGATACCAGGCGCCCTCCAGTTTTAATTAGCCTTCCTCTGGTAATGCGAAGCTCTGCCAGGGGTGACTTTTCTTTCTTGCGCTACTCGTGGGTACAAAATTTAATGGATATTTAAAAAAACAAAGGAGAAGATGCTCTCCCTAAAGCATCAACATCAGCGGACATAACCGCACAAGAGGTGAAAAAGGTCACAGACATCGTGATCCCTCAAAATAAAGTGAGCACAAACAATGTAAAGGAAACTTCTCCAGTGACCGCCACACCTAATTTCAAAAAACCGGTGAAACCGCTACTGAAAAAAACCAAATTACCATCCAGTTCCAGAGGCAACAACTAGCAGCTGAGATGAAACAGTTGAGCCTCACTGAAGATAAGAAACGGCTTAGCGGAGCTGGTCGGCGTAGATATACTTACCACCGAAATCAAGGTAAATCTATTGTCGAAGCATATAATCTTGCGTGCCTACCAATGCAAGATACGCTTTCACCAAGGCAGAAAGTGGCATCGAAAAGGTCCAGATCTTCATCAACAACTCCACCATCTGACAGAAGTGAAAGTAAAAGGCCTAAGCCCTTAAGCACACCAAACGTCAAGCCAAACCCTGCAGCAGAGGCCTAGCCCTCCACGCCAGCGATTAGCTACAAAGACGTTGTAAAGGGGATCAGGATTGGTATCATCAACACTGAACATCCCCACAGAATACTTTCTTCTGAGCAGCTAGCTGCAATACAAAAATCCATCCTGGCTGATATACCAAAAGCGGCTAAAGAGGGTACCAATCCACAATTTGGTGGACTTAGCCTCAAACCAGGATGGATGCTAATAATATGCCTTGACGACAAGACCGCGGCTTGGCTTGAGCAGGTAACTGCGAAAATTAAACTTGACGAGTCTACCAACATCAAGGCCGTCAGGGAGAAAAATATTCCGAGATTAGAGATAATCACGGGATATTTTCCTCACGAAGAGGATGCAACAGAGGAGATTACCACCCTCATTGATGCCCAAAACGCTAACCTCAATGCCGTAAATTGGAAGGTACTTAATAGAAGAAAGGAAGGTTCCAATACGGTTATAACCTTCTCTATAGATAGCCAATCTATGGAGAACATCAAGCAGAATGGTTATAGAATCTGCTATAAATTTTCGGGCATTACACTCCGCCCGAAGATAAAGGAGGTCAGCGGCCAGCCGCAGACCACCAAAGATGACCAATAACCTTAAGGTCATCCAAGCAAATCTCCACCGTGCAGCAGCGGCTATGGACGTACTTACGTGGAGGTTTGCTAAAGAGGAATTCCACGTGGCTCTTTTACAAGAACCAAGGGCCATAAAAGGAAAAATATTAGGTATTCCTCGTAAAATGGGTAAGTTAATTTTCGATAAAAATAGTGACAGGCCTAGAACTGCACTCCTTATATCACATGAAATTAATTATCTTAATATGCCTCTTTTCATTCAAACAGATTTGGTTGCAGTATTGGTTAAAATACCAAACATAACAGGATATCAAGAGGTGATACTTGCCTCAGCTTACTTTCCTGGTGAGGAGCTTGATGCTCCACCTCAATGCGTCATAGAACTAGTGGAATACAGTAAAACCCACAACATACCAGTCATCCTGGGCTGTGACGCAAACGCACACCATTTAATATGGGTTAGCAGCAACATCAACAAAAGAGGTGAGTCACTTTTAAATTTTCTTGCTGCTAATAATCTAGAAATATTAAACAAAGGTAATTCACCTACCTTCATAAATATAGCCAGGCAGGAAGTACTTGACCTTACAATTTCAAGCCCCTGTCTAGTGGACAAATGTGCCAATTGGCATGTATCCAAAGAGGCACCTTTATCTGACCACAAACACATTGTTTTGATATTAAGACCTCCTTAGTTTCTACTTCTCACTACAGAAATCCAAAGCGTACCAACCTCAATACCAGTCTATTTTAAAGTACGAAATTTGTAATCCAGAAGTTTCAGTTAGCAGCCCAGACTGCATTGATCTTCTAGCTAACCAACTCGTAGAGAATATCAATTACGCCTACGAACAAAGTTGTCCTATTTCAGAAAGAGAAAGGGCCAAACAAGTACCCTGGTGGAACGAAGATCTCACTAAACAACGTAAACTCACCAGGAAGCTTTTTAATAGAGCAAAACCTGTCGGTTGTTGGGACCTATATAAAAGTGCCCTCACTGAATACAATAATCTGATAAAGAAAACAAAAAAAGAGTCATGGAAAAAACTATGCGAAGAGATCAATGAACTTCCAGTAGCCTCCAGACTCCAAAAAGTGTTAGCCAAAGACACTCCGATAGATATCGTTCTTCTAGAGAGACCCAACGGGTCCTAAACAAACAGCAGCCTAGAAACACTAGAACTTTTGTTGTCAACACATTTTTCAGGCTGCAAAATATTTCAAAATGAAGAAGATTCAAGAGCAGAGGAAAGGATACTTCGTCCTACTCCCCATTGCAGAAAACTGCAAATGAAATCTTCACTTCGGAAAAGATTAAATGGGCCATTAACAATTTCAAGCCCTATAAATCGGCAGGAGTAGATAATATATTCCCCGCTTTATTGCAACAGGGATTGGAGGTTCTTATGCCAACCATGTTAAGAATCTTCAAAGCTAGTTTTATATAAGGATACATCCCAAAAATATGGAGGAAAGCAAGGGTGGTTTTTATTCCAAAGGCAGGGAACCGTCCTATTGAAAAGCCTAAGTCTTACCGCCCAATAAGTCTTACATCCTTTTTTGTAAAAACGATGGAGAAATTAGTGGATCACCACATCAGAACGGGACCTAACAAAGTCCGCCTTCATCGTAAACAACACGCTTACCAAAAAGGTAAATCAACAGAGTCCGCCCTTCACGACCTCGTAAGGTATATTGAAAAGGCAATGGACTATAAGGAAGTTGCCCTATGCGCATTCATCGATATAGAAGGAGCTTTTGACAATACTCCCAACGATGCTATAATAGCAGCAGCTAGGAAGAAATGCCTAGGAGAGGTAACTATTAGATGGATACACGCCATGCTCAAAAGCCGTTTAACAACAGCTAATCTGGGTAACAGCACATTAACGGCACAGACCTATAGGGGTTGCCCCCAAGGAGGAGTATTATCTCCACTGTTATGGTCAATTGTTGTTGATGAGCTTCTAGAATACTTAAACGAGCAAGGCTTTGATGTAATAGGCTATGCCGACGACCTGGTCATCATTATCAGAGGAAAACACGATCCAATCGTTTCACAAAGGCTACAATCTGCCTTAGAACTCATACTAAGTTGGTGTAAATCAAAAAATCTCAGTATTAATCCAAGCAAAACTGAAATAGTACCATTTACAAATAGGAGAAAACTATCTCTAACCCCACCTGTTGTAGATTTTGCAACTATTCCATTTTCTAAAGAGGTCAAATACCTGGGTGTAATACTGGACGGTAAACTCAATTGGAATAGTCAAATTGAAATGACTCATGCCAAAGCTATCAGAGCAATGTGGGCTTGCAAAAGCTTATTTGGCAGAAAATGGGGACTCAGTCCCAAGATGATATACTGGTGCTACAGAACGATCATCCTACTGTAACACCGCACAGTTCGGTTAGCAATTTGTAACTGAACCGGAGGACACCACTTGGCTTTGACATGTTAATTTAAATTTAAATTTTATTTGTGGGGTGGCAATGGTACCCGTGCACCATTACACACTTCGACCAAAAAAAAAATGTTGGCCCACTCAATAAAAAAAATCTTGAGCGCCACTGGAAAAAAATAATAAAAAAAAATAAAATAATTAACTTTTTTTTAAAACCAAGTTGGTCGGGTTACTACCGAAATTGCGGAGGAGACGCGATTTAGAAACTTCCAAGGTTTTCCATTTATGCGGGCGCCAGGTCTTGAATGATCCACAACCGCGGACCACCAATAGAACAAGACCGAATTTGTATCAAACAAAAACCTTGAAAGTTTCAAGGACCGATTGGGATTTCCTCCTTTTTGCCGGCTTAGCACAATCTGTGGGGCGTGAGTCAACCAATCGATCCTACCTGCAAATCAAATCAACAAGGAAGGGAAACAGGGAATACGGCCTGATGTCATCAATCCATGGGCGGTGTGGCTTTAGCCAGACATTCTAAAATAAATCTGTCAATAAAAAAAAAATTAAATAAATAAAAAATTATATTTGTGTTTCTAATTTTTTTTTCAGTGGTTTCAGATGTTCTAGTTTATTATCAAAAATTATTTTAGAACAGTATAAAAAAAATAATTGCAACCATTTAATTGATTACCAGGGTTTTTTTTCTTTTCTTTTTGTTGGCAGCTAATACTAGATTTTTTTTTTCTTCACTAATCTAATTTAATTTATACCAAAAACCAACATACCTTATGGCACGGTTCTGTCCTGACTAGTCTGGCGCAGCCGGCTAAAATGTAAAGTTTATATATTTTCTAAATTTTTATACTACCACCAAAAAAAAATATTAAAAATAAAAAAAAAACCAACATTACTAAATTAAAAACAAACCAACATCATAAAAATAAGTAATTACAAATCATAAAACAATAAAAAAAACTACTCTACAAAATTTAATTATTAAAAAAAATCATACAACAAAATTAAACCAGTAGCTCGGTCGATCCGAATCTCGCTATCCAGTTTCACCAACTGGAAGGTTTTTTTTTCCAATGTGGAAATAAATCACCACAAAATTATTGTTCCGCGATTTGTGTGCAGTTCCAACCCAATTGTGGATTAACAAAAAAAACCACACCAATATTTTTTTTTTCTGGTTGGTGGACACAATATATGGGGAACCTTTTTTTTTCTTCTTTGGGTGTTTTTTTTTCCAATTTAATTACTTTTAAAATTTTTAATTAAAAACAATGGCGTAAAAACCAAAAAAAATCTCAATTTTTTCAGACCAGACGTCTGTCCTTCAATTTTATTCTTTTCGACTCCCCGACACACGTTTTTTTTATTTCCCCCTTCCCCAAAATCGAATCCGCATCTCCGCCCGTCCCCAACCGATTCAAATTTTACGGCCTGCCCGGTGGAATTTTGTTAGTGTCCGTCCCCACCAACAGGTGGAAATTGGGCTTTGCGGCGAAAATATCATTTAAATGTCTACATGACATTTGTAATTGTCACCCAGACAAATAAAATAAAAAAAATATATCAGCCACCATGATTCTTTTCTATTTAATTAAATTTATTGGATTTTTTTAATTTTTAATTTTTTTAAGACAGCGGACGGACATTTCGGAAACAGGTAATTTTCCATTTTCATTTATTTTATAATTTTTTCTAAGTTTTAGGTGCTAAGAAGACAAATAACAAGCTGAGAAAATGTACCAACATAACCTGTTGGCTTTGTTTTCATTTTTATATATGGCTGTTTTTGGATAATCATATTGGAATTTATCCAATGTGATTTTTCCTTCACCCAATGTTCAGAGCCTGCAGGGCCACAAAACAGGCTTGTAACCCGTTTTTACGTGGATACAAGTCTGAACTCCTAATCTAATCTATAAAAATTAACTTAACTACCCAAAATTTATATTCCTAAATACTAACATACTTAACCTACGATAATTCATTTTTTTTTCTATAATTCATTTAATTCATTTTTATTTCTTAATATTATATTCAAAAAAAAAATCCTCAACCAACTTAACCTAATAAACCTTACTAACTCAAAAAAATACCCAAACAAATTATATCCTATTATTACTTTTAATCTAATCCTAAATCCCAATTATATTTAATTCTCTAAATTATACTAACATTCTAAATTTCCTTACTTAATAATAACCAACCAATAATACCTAACTACTATAACTAATCCTATCAATTTAATCCTAATTTTAATACTACCATTAATTTAATTAAATTAAAACAAATTTATTTTTATTCTAGCTATCAACGTGGGGCTGTCCCACACCCTGAGCTGTCTCATTCTCTACCGACTGAATAAGCCGGGCCTTAAGGCTTAAGGTCTTTGGCGTGAACGATATGCGTTTTGTTGCTCGCTTCATCTTCAACAATGAAACACACTTTGCCGTGTGAGGATAGAATTTTGCATTTGACCCACGGCTTAGCAAATTTAGCGGATATATGTTTCTGCTGGTCACTTTGGACGTGACTACGACGAAATACGAATTGACCAGGTATGTATGCTATTTTTCTGGTACGCAAATTATACGTTTTTTGATGACGATTTTGCGCTTTCTTTAAATTTTTTATTACGACATCAGTTATTGCTGGATTTTTCAATGGATGTTCTACTAGCATGTCCTCCTGCAATGATTGCAATTTTCTCAAAAGCTCATACGCTGAACCATCTGTAATCATATGGTACCCAAAAGTTAAATAGAACGGTGAAAAACCAGTAGCGTCATGCACTACATTTCGCAACGCACAAGCGATGTGGCTAAGGTGTTTGTCCCACTCTTTATGATTGTTACTGCTGATGTAGGCACGGATTGCGGTAATGATGTTTCGGTTTACTCGTTCAGAAGCGTTGGCTTGCGGATGATATGGTGCCGTATATTTGTGACTGATGTTATAGTCGGCTGTCAGTTTTTGAAATTCTTTAGAAATGAACTGCACTCCGTTATGTGATACTAACACTTCGGGAATTCCGAACAAATGAAAAACGTCGGCTTCGAGGAATTTAATTATCGGCGCGGTCGTAGCTTGTCGTAACGGTTTTAGTAATATAAATTTTCTGAACTGATCCAAAACAATTAATATGTATGTGTTACCATTTTTAGATCGCGGATAAGGTCCAAGAAGATCAATATTCACATACTGCCATGGACGCACTGGTGGACTTTGGATGACCATCGGAGGACGCAGACAAATGTTCGGCGCTTTGCACTCCTTGCACGAATCACACGCAGCGATGTATGTATTAATTGTTTCACGCATTTTTGGCCAATAATAATAACGTTGGATCTTTTCAGTGGTCTTCTCAACACCCGAGTGAGCATCTAACGGATCATCATGGTGCTGTTTAACGAGGTTCATCCACAGACTTTCCGGAACCCAAACTTTCCAAATCGGAATATCGGTGAGTACTGACGCTTTCCTAAACTTCACCCTTTTGTAGATAATATTGCCGCCAATTTTGATGTCAGGAAACCGCTCAATATTATATTTAAAAAAATTCAATTTCTCCTGGTAGTTTGGATCCAGAAAAGCCTGATCCGTTAAACTGATGATACCGTTAGTGATGATGTTTTGCTGCAACTCGTCCACTTCTCCTCTCGACAACGCATCTGCAACTACATTTTCTGAACCTTTGCGGTGCACGATCTGAAACTCAAACGCTTGTAGTTTCAAGCTCCATCTAGCCAATCTTCCAGCTAGATCTGTTTGACTCATCAACCACTTTAAGCTGGCGTGATCTGTTATCACAGTGAACTTCGTGCCTTCCACATTTGGTCGGAATTTCTTCAAGCTAACGACAGCCGCAAGACATTCCTGTTCCGTAACGCTATAGTTTTTCTGCGCGTTATTCAGCTTCTGCGACATGAACGATATAGGATGTTCATGCCCGTTGTCGTCACGCTGGAACAGAACGCCCTCGACTCCCGTCTTCGACGCATCACACTGGATGAAGAACTCACGGCTGAAATCTTGATTAACGAGAACTGGCGCTTGCGTTAATGCTGCTTTCAAGGTAACGAAGGCTTTCTATGCACTGTCATTCCATTTTTCAGTTGTGTTCTTGTTCAACAGGTTCGTGATCGGTGCTGCCAACTCAGAATAGTTCTTGATAAAACGATTGTACCAGCCAGTCATACCAAGAAATCGACGAATTTGCCTGGTTGTTTTCGGTTGCGGAAAATTCTTGATGGCGTCGATTTTTGCTGGATCAGTATGGATTCCCTCGCTGTTGATGATGTGCCCCAGGTACTCAGTTTCTTTTTGACAGAACCTGCTCTTTTCGACGTTAATAGTTAATCCAGCTTTCCTCAGACATTGAGCTACTTTACTCAAAAGCGACATGTGAGTGTCAAAGTCTTCCGAGAGGATCAGGAGATCATCAAGGTAAACAAAGACATCCTCATGAAGCTCGTAAGGGATCACCTTATCCATAAGCCTGCACAATGTCTTCGGAGAGTTGGACAACCCAAACGGCATACGTTTGAATTGGAACAGGGCCCGTCCAGGAACAATAAACGCTGTTTTATCTCTGAATCCTTCTTCCAGCTCCACCTGCCAAAAACCCATCTTCAAATCGAGACTGGTGATATATTTCGTCTTTTTCACTCTGCTGAAAATCGAGTTGATGTGAGGAAGTGGATACGCATCCGGTTTGGTGACAGCGTTCACCTTTCGAGCGTCTAAACACAACCGGAGCGAGCCGTCGGATTTTTTCACCATCGCCATCGGAGAGGCCCATCCACTCTTGCTTTCCTCAATAATATTTTCTGCTAACATCTTCTCTATTTCAGCGTCTAGAAGATTCTGCATTGGTACTGACAATGGATATGGACGCGAGACTAAAGGCTTAGCGTCACCAACATCAATTTCATGTTTCAACAGTGACGTCTTACCCAACCCATCTTTCCTAAACGATGGAAACGAATCTATGACGTTCAACAATTTTTCCTGCTGATCCAAGGTTAAATCATGTACATTTTCTTGATGTTTTAATTCGCAGACTTCGTGATTGAAAAACGGCACGGCATTATAAGCCTCCAAACGACAACGAAAACAACGTCTAACTAGCACTTAACAAAAACACGAATGAGGACTATATTATGGACAACCATAATATTTGTCTTACTCAAACACTTTACAATCACCGCTGACGGAACATTAAATGGACTACCAATTAAATTTTCTTACGCCAGGAAAAACAAAAAAAATTAAATTTACAACAATATTTTTACTCTACTCGAATTTAAATAATAATTATCATTTTTTTCCAATTTCAGAACCGAACCCGATGCGCTAAATATTCTGATGAAGAGGAATGTTGTTGATGATTTGATTTACCTACAACGCAATATGCCACTAGTTTGGGCGCCATTTGTAACACCGCACAGTTCGGTTAGCAATTTGTAACTGAACCGGAGGACACCACTTGGCTTTGACATGTTAATTTAAATTTAAATTTTATTTGTGGGGTGGCAATGGTACCCGTGCACCATTACACACTTCGACCAAAACAAAAATGTTGGCCCACTCAATAAAAAAAATCTTGAGCGCCACTGGAAAAAAAAAATAAAAAAAAAAAAAAAAATTAACTTTTTTTTAAAACCAAGTGGGTCGGGTTACTACCGAAATTGTGGAGGAGACGCGATTTAGAAACTTCCAAGGTTTTCCATTTATGCGGGCGCCAGGTCATGAGTGATCCACAACCGCGGACCACCAACAGAACAAGACCGAATTTGTATCAAACAAAAACCTTGAAAGTTTCAAGGACCGATTGGGATTTCCTCCTTTTTGCCGGCTTAGCACAATCTGTCGGGCGTGAGTCAACCAATCGATCCTACCTGAAAATCAAATCAACAACAAGGAAGGGAAACGGAATACGGCCTGATGTCATCAGTCCATGGGCGGTGTGGCTTTAGCCAGACATTCTAAAATAAATCTGTCAATAAAAAAAAATTAAATAAATAAAAAATTATATTTGTGTTTCTAATTTTTTTTTCAGTGGTTTCAGATGTTCTAGTTTATTATCAAAAATTATTTTAGAACAGTATAAAAAAAATAATTGCAACCATTTAATTGATTACCAGGGTTTTTTTTTCTTTTCTTTTTGTTGGCAGCTAATACTAGATTTTTTTTTCTTTACTAATCTAATTTAATTTATACCAAAAACCAACATACCTTATGGCACGGTTCTGTCCTGACTAGTCTGGCGCAGCCGGCTAAAATGTAAAGTTTATATATTTTCTAAATTTTTATACTACCACCAAAAAAAATTATTAAAAATAAAAAAAAAACCAACATTACTAAATTAAAAAAAAAAAAAAATCATAAAAATAAGTAATTACAAATCATAAAACAATAAAAAAAACTACTCTACAAAATTTAATTATTAAAAAAAATCATACAACAAAATTAAATCAAAGAAAATCAAACTACTCTACTAATAATTACAATAAAAAGAACAAAATCTGAACTGGAACAGCGCTTTTCGCCACTTTAATATTTTCATTAATTTTAATTTAATATTGTACACTAATAATTTTTTTTTCTTCTGTTTAATTTTCCTTTTCTAAAAGAAAATTTCCTGCATCCGAATCTCCTGGTGTATCTCCGTTGAATAATCGCCTACCCCCTCAACTTCAAACATCGATCGACCAGTAGCTCGGTCGATCCGAATCTCGCTATCCAGTTTCACCAACTGGGAGGTTTTTTTTCCAATGTGGAAATAAATCACCACAAAATTATTGTTCCGCGATTTGTGTGCAGTTCCAACCCAATTGTGGATTAACAAAAAAAACCACACCAATATTTTTTTTTTTCTGGTTGGTGGACACAATATATGGGGAACCTTTTTTTTTCTTCTTTGGGTGTTTTTTTCCCAATTTAATTACTTTTAAAATTTTTAATTAAAAGCAATGGCGTAAAAACCAAAAAAAATCTCAATTTTTTCAGACCAGACGTCTGTCGTACAATTTTATTCTTTTCGACTCCCCGACACACGTTTTTTTTATTTCCCCCTTCCCCAAAATCGAATCCGCATCTCCGCCCGTCCCCAACCGATTCAAATTTTACGGCCTGCCCGGTGGAATTTTGTTAGTGTCCGTCCCCACCAACAGGTGGAAATTGGGCTTTGCGGCGAAAATATCATTTAAATGTCTACATGACATTTGTAATTGTCACCCAGACAAATAAAATAAAAAAAATATTTCAGCCACCATGATTCTTTTCTATTTAATTAAATTTATTGGATTTTTTTAATTTTTATTTTTTTTAAGACAGCGGACGGACATTTCGGAAACAGGTAATTTTCCATTTTTATTTATTTTATAATTTTTTCTAAGTTTTAGGTGCTAAGAAGATAAATAACAAGCTGAGAAAATGTACCAACATAACCTGTTGGCTTTGTTTTCATTTTTATATATGGCTGTTTTTGGATAATCATATTGGAATTTATCCAATGTGATTTTTCCTTCACCCAATGTTCAGAGCCTGCAGGGCCACAAAACAGGCTTGTAACCCGTTTTTACGTGGATACAAGTCTGAACTCCTAATCTAATCTATAAAAATTAACTTAACTACCCAAAATTTATATTCCTAAATACTAACATACTTAACCTACGATAATTCATTTTTTTTTCTATAATTCATTTAATTCATTTTTATTTCTTAATATTATATTCAAAAAAAAAATCCTCAACCAACTTAACCTAATAAACCTTACTAACTCAAAAAAATACCCAAACAAATTATATCCTATTATTACTTTTAATCTAATCCTAAATCCCAATTATATTTAATTCTCTAAATTATACTAACATTCTAAATTTCCTTACTTAATAATAACCAACCAATAATACCTAACTACTATAACTAATCCTATCAATTTAATCCTAATTTTAATACTACCATTAATTTAATTAAATTAAAACAAATTTATTTTTATTCTAGCTATCAACGTGGGGCTGTCCCACACCCTGAGCTGTCTCATTCTCTACCGACTGAATAAGCCGGGCCTTAAGGCTTAAGGTCTTTGGCGTGAACGATATGCGTTTTGTTGCTCGCTTCATCTTCAACAATGAAACACACTTTGCCGTGTGAGGATAGAATTTTGCATTTGACCCACGGCTTAGCAAATTTAGCGGATATATGTTTCTGCTGGTCACTTTGGACGTGACTACGACGAAATACGAATTGACCAGGTATGTATGCTATTTTTCTGGTACGCAAATTATACGTTTTTTGATGACGATTTTGCGCTTTCTTTAATTTTTTTATTACGACATCAGTTATTGCTGGATTTTTCAATGGATGTTCTACTAGCATGTCCTCCTGCAATGATTGCAATTTTCTCAAAAGCTCATACGCTGAACCATCTGTAATCATATGGTACCCAAAAGTTAAATAGAACGGTGAAAAACCAGTAGCGTCATGCACTACATTTCGCAACGCACAAGCGATGTGGCTAAGGTGTTTGTCCCACTCTTTATGGCCGTATGACAGTGGATTAAAAAAATCCAAAAAAAATCCAAAAAATATCTATTTGTGCGACTAAAACAGAAATATAATTTCAATGATAGACAACTATAGTATCGTATTAATTATGTCAAATATATTATTTTTTTTTATTCTGTCAAATATATTTTTTATTTTTTTTATTTTGAAATAAATTATTGATTGAAAATTTAAATTTTTATATAATATGGCGGCAAAAAATATATGCAACCATATGAAAAAACAATTTTTTAATAGAAAATATTTAAATAATAAGTAGCCGCAATTAAAACTGTCATTTTTATTTATATATTTTCACAACACAGCAATCAAAATAATAAATAAAATCTAAAAATTGCTCGATTTGTCAAAAAACATCTAAAATTTTTTGGATTTTTTTGGACAGAAATGGTTTTGTTGCTGCTACACAGCGGCAAATCATTAGCGACATAGAAATTTTTCTGACAGAAATGGTTTTGTTGCTGCTACACAGCGGCAAATCATTAGCGACATAGAAATTTTTCGGTTTTTTTTTGGATTTTTTTTTGACAGAAATGGTTTGTTTACAATATAGCTTGTTACTCGCACTCATATATTTTGTAATATACGAAATTTTACCTCTCGCTCTAAATGGATATTTTCTGAAAAATATCAAATTTACAATACAATGTCATACCGGCATTATGATTGTTACTGCTGATGTAGGCACGGATTGCGGTAATGATGTTTCGGTTTACTCGTTCAGAAGCGTTGGCTTGCGGATGATATGGTGCCGTATATTTGTGACTGATGTTATAGTCGGCTGTCAGTTTTTGAAATTCTTTAGAAATGAACTGCACTCCGTTATGTGATACTAACACTTCGGGAATTCCGAACAAATGAAAAACGTCGGCTTCGAGGAATTTAATTATCGGCGCGGTCGTAGCTTGTCGTAACGGTTTTAGTAATATAAATTTTCTGAACTGATCCAAAACAATTAATATGTATGTGTTACCATTTTTAGATCGCGGATAAGGTCCAAGAAGATCAATATTCACATACTGCCATGGACGCACTGGTGGACTTTGGATGACCATCGGAGGACGCAGACAAATGTTCGGCGCTTTGCACTCCTTGCACGAATCACACGCAGCGATGTATGTATTAATTGTTTCACGCATTTTTGGCCAATAATAATAACGTTGGATCTTTTCAGTGGTCTTCTCAACACCCGAGTGAGCATCTAACGGATCATCATGGTGCTGTTTAACGAGGTTCATCCACAGACTTTCCGGAACCCAAACTTTCCAAATCGGAATATCGGTGAGTACTGACGCTTTCCTAAACTTCACCCTTTTGTAGATAATATTGCCGCCAATTTTGATGTCAGGAAACCGCTCAATATTATATTTAAAAATTTTCAATTTCTCCTGGTAGTTTGGATCCAGAAAAGCCTGATCCGTTAAACTGATGATACCGTTAGTGATGATGTTTTGCTGCAACTCGTCCACTTCTCCTCTCGACAACGCATCTGCAACTACATTTTCTGAACCTTTGCGGTGCACGATCTGAAACTCAAACGCTTGTAGTTTCAAGCTCCATCTAGCCAATCTTCCAGCTAGATCTGTTTGACTCATCAACCACTTTAAGCTGGCGTGATCTGTTATCACAGTGAACTTCGTGCCTTCCACATTTGGTCGGAATTTCTTCAAGCTAACGACAGCCGCAAGACATTCCTGTTCCGTAACGCTATAGTTTTTCTGCGCGTTATTCAGCTTCTGCGACATGAACGATATAGGATGTTCATGCCCGTTGTCGTCACGCTGGAACAGAACGCCCTCGACTCCCGTCTTCGACGCATCACACTGGATGAAGAACTCACGGCTGAAATCTGGATTAACGAGAACTGGCGCTTGCGTTAATGCTGCTTTCAAGGTAACGAAGGCTTTCTATGCACTGTCATTCCATTTTTCAGTTGTGTTCTTGTTCAACAGGTTCGTGATCGGTGCTGCCAACTCAGAATAGTTCTTGATAAAACGATTGTACCAGCCAGTCATACCAAGAAATCGACGAATTTGCCTGGTTGTTTTCGGTTGCGGAAAATTCTTGATGGCGTCGATTTTTGCTGGATCAGTATGGATTCCCTCGCTGTTGATGATGTGCCCCAGGTACTCAGTTTCTTTTTGACAGAACCTGCTCTTTTCGACGTTAATAGTTAATCCAGCTTTCCTCAGACATTGAGCTACTTTACTCAAAAGCGACATGTGAGTGTCAAAGTCTTCCGAGAGGATCAGGAGATCATCAAGGTAAACAAAGACATCCTCATGAAGCTCGTAAGGGATCACCTTATCCATAAGCCTGCACAATGTCTTCGGAGAGTTGGACAACCCAAACGGCATACGTTTGAATTGGAACAGGGCCCGTCCAGGAACAATAAACGCTGTTTTATCTCTGAATCCTTCTTCCAGCTCCACCTGCCAAAAACCCATCTTCAAATCGAGACTGGTGATATATTTCGTCTTTTTCACTCTGCTGAAAATCGAGTTGATGTGAGGAAGTGGATACGCATCCGGTTTGGTGACAGCGTTCACCTTTCGAGCGTCTAAACACAACCGGAGCGAGCCGTCGGATTTTTTCACCATCGCCATCGGAGAGGCCCATCCACTCTTGCTTTCCTCAATAATATTTTCTGCTAACATCTTCTCTATTTCAGCGTCTAGAAGATTCTGCATTGGTACTGACAATGGATATGGACGCGAGACTAAAGGCTTAGCGTCACCAACATCAATTTCATGTTTCAACAGTGACGTCTTACCCAACCCATCTTTCCTAAACGATGGAAACGAATCTATGACGTTCAACAATTTTTCCTGCTGATCCAAGGTTAAATCATGTACATTTTCTTGATGTTTTAATTCGCAGACTTCGTGATTGAAAAACGGCACGGCATTATAAGCCTCCAAACGACAACGAAAACAACGTCTAACTAGCACTTAACAAAAACACGAATGAGGACTATATTATGGACAACCATAATATTTGTCTTACTCAAACACTTTACAATCACCGCTGACGGAACATTAAATGGACTACCAATTAAATTTTCTTACGCCAGGAAAAACAAAAAAAATTAAATTTACAACAATATTTTTACTCTACTCGAATTTAAATAATAATTATCATTTTTTTCCAATTTCAGAACCGAACCCGATGCGCTAAATATTCTGATGAAGAGGAATGTTGTTGATGATTTGATTTACCTACAACGCAATATGCCACTAGTTTGGGCGCCATTTGTAATACCGCACAGTTCGGTTAGCAATTTGTAACTGAACCGGAGGACACCACTTGGCTTTGACATGTTAATTTAAATTTAAATTTTATTTGTGGGGTGGCAATGGTACCCGTGCACCATTACACACTTCGACCAAAAAAAAAATGTTGGCCCACTCAATAAAAAAAATCTTGAGCGCCACTGGAAAAAAATAATAAAAAAAAAAAAAATAATTAACTTTTTTTTAAAACCAAGTGGGTCGGGTTACTACCGAAATTGCGGAGGAGACGCGATTTAGAAACTTCCAAGGTTTTCCATTTATGCGGGCGCCAGGTCATGAGTGATCCACAACCGCGGACCACCAACAGAACAAGACCGAATTTGTATCAAACAAAAACCTTGAAAGTTTCAAGGACCGATTGGGATTTCCTCCTTTTTGCCGGCTTAGCACAATCTGTCGGGCGTGAGTCAACCAATCGATCCTACCTGAAAATCAAATCAACAACAAGGAAGGGAAACGGAATACGGCCTGATGTCATCAGTCCATGGGCGGTGTGGCTTTAGCCAGACATTCTAAAATAAATCTGTCAATAAAAAAAAAATTAAATAAATAAAAAATTATATTTGTGTTTCTAATTTTTTTTTCAGTGGTTTCAGATGTTCTAGTTTATTATCAAAAATTATTTTAGAACAGTATAAAAAAAATAATTGCAACCATTTAATTGATTACCAGGGTTTTTTTTCTTTTCTTTTTGTTGGCAGCTAATACTAGATTTTTTTTTCTTTACTAATCTAATTTAATTTATACCAAAAACCAACATACCTTATGGCACGGTTCTGTCCTGACTAGTCTGGCGCAGCCGGCTAAAATGTAAAGTTTATATATTTTCTAAATTTTTATACTACCACCAAAAAAAATTATTAAAAATAAAAAAAAAACCAACATTACTAAATTAAAAAAAAAACAAAATCATAAAAATAAGTAATTACAAATCATAAAACAATAAAAAAAACTACTCTACAAAATTGAATTATTAAAAAAAATCATACAACAAAATTAAATCAAAGAAAATCAAACTACTCTACTAATAATTACAATAAAAAGAACAAAATCTGAACTGGAACAGCGCTTTTCGCCACTTTAATATTTTCATTAATTTTAATTTAATATTGTACACTAATAATTTTTTTTTCTTCTGTTTAATTTTCCTTTTCTAAAAGAAAATTTCCTGCATCCGAATCTCCTGGTGTATCTCCGTTGAATAATCGCCTACCCCCTCAACTTCAAACATCGATCGACCAGTAGCTCGGTCGATCCGAATCTCGCTATCCAGTTTCACCAACTGGGAGGTTTTTTTTCCAATGTGGAAATAAATCACCACAAAATTATTGTTCCGCGATTTGTGTGCAGTTCCAACCCAATTGTGGATTAACAAAAAAAACCACACCAATATTTTTTTTTTCTGGTTGGTGGACACAATATATGGGGAACCTTTTTTTTTCTTCTTTGGGTGTTTTTTTCCCAATTTAATTACTTTTAAAATTTTTAATTAAAAACAATGGCGTAAAAACCAAAAAAAATCTCAATTTTTTCAGACCAGACGTCTGTCGTACAATTTTATTCTTTTCGACTCCCCGACACACGTTTTTTTTATTTCCCCCTTCCCCAAAATCGAATCCGCATCTCCGCCCGTCCCCAACCGATTCAAATTTTACGGCCTGCCCGGTGGAATTTTGTTAGTGTCCGTCCCCACCAACAGGTGGAAATTGGCCTTTGCGGCGAAAATATCATTTAAATGTCTACATGACATTTGTAATTGTCACCCAGACAAATAAAATAAAAAAAATATTTCAGCCACCATGATGGTTTTTCTATTTAATTAAATTTATTGGATTTTTTTAATTTTTAATTTTTTTAAGACAGCGGACGGACATTTCGGAAACAGGTAATTTTCCATTTTTATTTATTTTATAATTTTTTCTAAGTTTTAGGTGCTAAGAATACAAATAACAAGCTGAGAAAATGTACCAACATAACCTGTTGGCTATGTTTTCATTTTTATATATGGCTGTTTTTGGATAATCATATTGGAATTTATCCAATGTGATTTTTCCTTCAACCAATGTTCAGAGCCTGCAGGGCCACAAAACAGGCTTGTAATCCGTTTTTACGTGGATACAAGTCTGAACTCCTAATCTAATCTATAAAAATTAACTACCCAAAATTTATATTCCTAAATACTAACATACTTAACCTACGATAATTCATTTTTTTTTTCTATAATTCATTTAATTCATTTTTATTTCTTAATATTATATTCAAAAACAAAATCCTCAACCAACTTAACCTAATAAACCTTACTAACTCAAAAAAATACCCAAAAAAATTATATCCTATTATTACTTTTAATCTAATCCTAAATCCCAATTATATTTAATTCTCTAAATTATACTAACATTCTAAATTTCCTTACTTAATAATAACCAACCAATAATACCTAACTACTATAACTAATCCTATCAATTTAATCCTAATTTTAATACTACCATTAATTTAATTAAATTAAAACAAATTTATTTTTATTCTAGCTATCAACGTGGGGCTGTCTCATGCTCTACCGACTGAATAAGCCGGGCCTTAAGGCTTAAGGTCTTTGGCGTGAACGATGTGCGTTTTGTTGCTCGCTTCATCTTCAACAATGAAACACACTTTGCCGTGTGAGGATAGAATTTTGCATTTGACCCACGGCTTAGCAAATTTAGCGGATATATGTTTCTGCTGGTCACTTTGGACGTGACTACGACGAAATACGAATTGACCAGGTATGTATGCTATTTTTCTGGTACGCAAATTATACGTTTTTTGATGACGATTTTGCGCTTTCTTTAATTTTTTTATTACGACATCAGTTATTGCTGGATTTTTCAATGGATGTTCTACTACCATGTCCTCCTGCAATGATTGCAATTTTCTCAAAAGCTCATACGCTGAACCATCTGTAATCATATGGTACCCAAAAGTTAAATAGAATGGTGAAAACCAGTAGCGTCATGCACTACATTTCGCAACGCACAAGCGATGTGGCTAAGGTGTTTGTCCCACTCTTTATGATTGTTACTGCTGATGTAGGCACGGATTGCGGTAATGATGTTTCGGTTTACTCGTTCAGAAGCGTTGGCTTGCGAATGATATGGTGCCGTATATTTGTGACTGATGTTATAGTCGGCTGTCAGTTTTTGAAATTCTTTAGAAATGAACTGCACTCCGTTATCTGATACCAACACTTCGGGAATTCCGAACTAGATGAAAAACGTCGGCTTCGAGGAATTTAATTATCGGCGCGGTCGTAGCTTGTCGTAACGGTTTTAGTAATATAAATTTGCTGAACTGATCCAAAACAATTAATATGTATGTGTTACCATTTTTAGATCGCGGATAAGGTCCAAGAAGATCAATATTCACATACTGCCATGGACGCACTGGTGGACTTTGGATGACCATCGGAGGACGCAGACAAATGTTCGGCGCTTTGCACTCCTTGCACGAATCACACGCAGCGATGTATGTATTAATTGTTTCACGCATTTTTGGCCAATAATAATAATGTTGGATCTTTTCAGTGGTCTTCTCAACACCCGAGTGAGCATCTAACGGATCATCATGGTGCTGTTTAACGAGGTTCATCCACAGACTTTCCGGAACCCAAACTTTCCAAATCGGAATATCGGTGAGTACTGACGCTTTCCTAAACTTCACCCTTTTGTAGATAATATTGCCGTCAATTTTGATGTCAGGTTTCCTCAATATTATCTTTAAAAATTTTCAATTTCTCCTGGTAGTTTGGATCCAGAAAAGCCTGATCCGTTAAACTGATGATACCATTAGTGATGATGTTTTGCTGCAACTCGTCCACTTCTCCTCTCGACAACGCATCTGCAACTACATTTTCTGAACCTTTGCGGTGCACGATCTGAAACTCAAACGCTTGTAGTTTCAAGCTCCATCTAGCCAATCTTCCAGCTAGATCTGTTTGACTCATCAACCACTTTAAGCTGGCGTGATCTGTTATCACAGTGAACTTCGTGCCTTCCACATATGGTCGGAATTTCTTCAAGCTAACGACAGCCGCAAGACATTCCTGTTCCGTAACGCTATAGTTTTTCTGCGCGTTATTCAGCTTCTGCGACATGAACGATATAGGATGTTCATGCCCGTTGTCGTCACGCTGGAACAGAACGCCCTCGACTCCCGTCTTCGACGCATCACACTGGATGAAGAACTCACGGCTGAAATCTGGATTAACGAGAACTGGCGCTTGCGTTAATGCTGCTTTCAAGGTAACGAAGGCTTTCTATGCACTGTCATTCCATTTTTCAGTTGTGTTCTTGTTCAACAGGTTCGTGATCGGTGCTGCCAACTCAGAATAGTTCTTGATAAAACGATTGTACCAGCCAGTCATACCAAGAAATCGACGAATTTGCCTGGTTGTTTTCGGTTGCGGAAAATTCTTGATGGCGTCGATTTTTGCTGGATCAGTATGGATTCCCTCGCTGTTGATGATGTGCCCCAGGTACTTAGTTTCTTTTTGACAGAACCTGCTCTTTTCGACGTTAATAGTTAATCCAGCTTTCCTCAGACATTGAGCTACTTTACTCAAAAGCGACATGTGAGTGTCAAAGTCTTCCGAGAGGATCAGGAGATCATCAAGGTAAACAAAGACATCCTCATGAAGCTCGTAAGGGATCACCTTATCCATAAGCCTGCACAATGTCTTCGGAGAGTTGGACAACCCAAACGGCATACGTTTGAATTGGAACAGGGCCCGTCCAGGAACAATAAACGCTGTTTTATCTCTGGATCCTTCTTCCAGCTCCACCTGCCAAAAACCCATCTTCAAATCGAGACTGGTGATATATTTCGTCTTTTTCACTCTGCTGAAAATCGAGTTGATGTGAGGAAGTGGATACGCATCCGGTTTGGTGACATCGTTCACCTTTCGAGCGTCTAAACACAACCGGAGCGAGCCGTCGGATTTTTTCACCATCGCCATCGGAGAGGCCCATCCACTCTTGCTTTCCTCAATAATATTTTCAGCTAACATCTTCTCTATTTCAGCGTCTAGAAGATTCTGCATTGGTACTGACAATGGATATGGACGCGAGACTAAAGGCTTAGCGTCACCAACATCAATTTCATGTTTCAACAGCGACGTCTTACCCAACCCATCTTTCCTAAACGATGGAAACGAATCTATGACGTTCAACAATTTTTCCTGCTGATCCAAGGTTAAATCATGTACATTTTCTTGATGTTTTAATTCGCAGACTTCGTGATTGAAAAACGGCACGGCATTATAAGCCTCTAAACGACAACGAAAACAACGTCTAACTAGCACTTAACAAAAACACGAATGAGGACTATATTATGGACAACCATAATATTTGTCTTACTCAAACACTTTACAATCACCGCTGACGGAACATTAAATGGACTACCAATTAAATTTTCTTACGCCAGGAAAAAAAAAAAAAAAAATTTACAACAATATTTTTACTCTACTCGAATTTAAATAATAATTATCATTTTTTTCCAATTTCAGAACCGAACCCGATGCGCTAAATATTCTGATGAAGAGGAATGTTGTTGATGATTTGATTTACCTACAACGCAATATGCCACTAGTTTGGGCGCCATTTGTAACACCGCACAGTTCGGTTAGCAATTTGTAACTGAACCGGAGGACACCACTTGGCTTTGACATGTTAATTTAAATTTAAATTTTATTTGTGGGGTGGCAATGGTACCCGTGCACCATTACACACTTCGACCAAAAAAAAATGTTGGCCCACTCAATAAAAAAAATCTTGAGCGCCACTGGAAAAAAATAATAAAAAAAAAAAAAATAATTAACTTTTTTTTAAAACCAAGTGGGTCGGGTTACTACCGAAATTGCGGAGGAGACGCGATTTAGAAACTTCCAAGGTTTTCCATTTATGCGGGCGCCAGGTCTTGAGTGATCCACAACCGCGGACCACCAACAGAACAAGACCGAATTTGTATCAAACAAAAACCTTGAAAGTTTCAAGGACCGTTTGGGATTTCCTCCTTTTTGCCGGCTTAGCACAATCTGTGGGGCGTGAGTCAACCAATCGATCCTACCTGCAAATCAAATCAACAACAAGGAAGGGAAACGGAATACGGCCTGATGTCATCAGTCCATGGGCGGTGTGGCTTTAGCCAGACATTCTAAAATAAATCTTCCAATAAAAAAAAAATTAAATAAATAAAAAATTATATTTGTGTTTCTAATTTTTTTTTCAGTGGTTTCAGATGTTCCAGTTTATTATCAAAAATTATTTTAGAACAGTATAAAAAAAATAATTGCAACCATTTAATTGATTACCAGGGTTTTTTTTCTTTTCTTTTTGTTGGCAGCTAATACTAGATTTTTTTTTTCTTTACTAATCTAATTTAATTTATACCAAAAACCAACATACCTTATGGCACGGTTCTGTCCTGACTAGTCTGGCGCAGCCGGCTAAAATGTAAAGTTTATATATTTTCTAAATTTTTATACTACCACCAAAAAAAATTATTAAAAATAAAAAAAAACCAACATTACTAAATTAAAAAAAAAAACAAAATCATAAAAATAAGTAATTACAAATCATAAAACAATAAAAAAAACTACTCTACAAAATTTAATTATTAAAAAAAATCATACAACAAAATTAAATCAAAGAAAATCAAACTACTCTACTAATAATTACAATAAAAAGAACAAAATCTGAACTGGAACAGCGCTTTTCGCCACTTTAATATTTTCATTAATTTTAATTTAATATTGTACACTAATAATTTTTTTTTCTTCTGTTTAATTTTCCTTTTCTAAAAGAAAATTTCCTGCATCCGAATCTCCTGGTGTATCTCCGTTGAATAATCGCCTACCCCCTCAACTTCAAACATCGATCGACCAGTAGCTCGGTCGATCCGAATCTCGCTATCCAGTTTCACCAACTGGGAGGTTTTTTTTCCAATGTGGAAATAAATCACCACAAAATTATTGTTCCGCGATTTGTGTGCAGTTCCAACCCAATTGTGGATTAACAAAAAAAACCACACCAATATTTTTTTTTTTTCTGGTTGGTGGACACAATATATGGGGAACCTTTTTTTTTCTTCTTTGGGTGTTTTTTTTCCAATTTAATTACTTTTAAAATTTTTAATTAAAAACAATGGCGTAAAAACCAAAAAAAATCTCAATTTTTTCAGACCAGACGTCTGTCGTACAATTTTATTCTTTTCGACTCCCCGACACACGTTTTTTTTATTTCCCCCTTCCCCAAAATCGAATCCGCATCTCCGCCCGTCCCCAACCGATTCAAATTTTACGGCCTGCCCGGTGGAATTTTGTTAGTGTCCGTCCCCACCAACAGGTGGAAATTGGCCTTTGCGGCGAAAATATCATTTAAATGTCTACATAACATTTGTAATTGTCACCCAGACAAATAAAATAAAAAAAATATTTCAGCCACCATGATGGCTTTTCTATTTAATTAAATTTATTGGATTTTTTTAATTTTTAATTTTTTTAAGACAGCGGACGGACATTTCGGAAACAGGTAATTTTCCATTTTTATTTATTTTATAATTTTTTCTAAGTTTTAGGTGCTAAGAATACAAATAACAAGCTGAGAAAATGTACCAACATAACCTGTTGGCTATGTTTTCATTTTTATATATGGCTGTTTTTGGATAATCATATTGGAATTTATCCAATGTGATTTTTCCTTCAACCAATGTTCAGAGCCTGCAGCGCCACAAAACAGGCTTGTAACCCGTTTTTACGTGGATACAAGTCTGAACTCCTAATCTAATCTATAAAAATTAACTACCCAAAATTTATATTCCTAAATACTAACATACTTAACCTACGATAATTCATTTTTTTTTCTATAATTCATTTAATTCATTTTTATTTCTTAATATTATATTCAAAAACAAAATCCTCAACCAACTTAACCTAATAAACCTTACTAACTCAAAAAAATACCCAAAAAAATTATATCCTATTATTACTTTTAATCTAATCCTAAATCCCAATTATATTTAATTCTCTAAATTATACTAACATTCTAAATTTCCTTACTTAATAATAACCAACCAATAATACCTAACTACTATAACTAATCCTATCAATTTAATCCTAATTTTAATACTACCATTAATTTAATTAAATTAAAACAAATTTATTTTTATTCTAGCTATCAACGTGGGGCTGTCCCACACCCTGAGCTGTCTCATGCTCTACCGACTGAATAAGCCGGGCCTTAAGGCTTAAGGTCTTTGGCGTGAACGATGTGCGTTTTGTTGCTCGCTTCATCTTCAACAATGAAACACACTTTGCCGTGTGAGGATAGAATTTTGCATTTGACCCACGGCTTAGCAAATTTAGCGGATATATGTTTCTGCTGGTCACTTTGGACGTGACTACGACGAAATACGAATTGACCAGATATTTATGCTATTTTTCTGGTACGCAAATTATACGTTTTTTGATGACGATTTTGCGCTTTCTTTAAATTTTTTATTACGACATCAGTTATTGCTGGATTTTTCAATGGATGTTCTACTAGCATGTCCTCCTGCAATGATTGCAATTTTCTTAAAAGCTCATACGCTGAACCATCTGTAATCATATGGTACCCAAAAGTTAAATAGAACGGTGAAAAACCAGTAGCGTCATGCACTACATTTCGCAACGCACAAGCGATGTGGCTAAGGTGTTTGTCCAACTCTTTATGATTGTTACTGCTGATGTAGGCACGGATTGCGGTAATGATGTTTCGGTTTACTCGTTCAGAAGCGTTGGCTTGCGGATGATATGGTGCCGTATATTTGTGACTGATGTTATAGTCGGCTGTCAGTTTTTGAAATTCTTTAGAAATGAACTGCACTCCGTTATCTGATACCAACACTTCGGGAATTCCGAACTAGATGAAAAACGTCGGCTTCGAGGAATTTAATTTTCGGCGCGGTCGTAGCTTGTCGTAACGGTTTTAGTAATATAAATTTTCTGAACTGATCCAAAACAATTAATATGTATGTGTTACCATTTTTAGATCGCGGATAAGGTCCAAGAAGATCAATATTCACATACTGCCATGGACGCACTGGTGGACTTTGGATGACCATCGGAGGACGCAGACAAATGTTCGGCGCTTTGCACTCCTTGCACGAATCACACGCAGCGATGTATGTATTAATGGTTTCACGCATTTTTGGCCAATAATAATAACGTTGGATCTTTTCAGTGGTCTTCTCAACACTCGAGTGAGCATCTAACGGATCATCATGGTGCTGTTTAACGAGGTTCATCCACAGACTTTCCGGAACCCAAACTTTCCAAATCGGAATATCGGTGAGTACTGACGCTTTCTTAAACTTCACCCTTTTGTAGATAATATTGCCGTCAATTTTGATGTCAGGAAACCGCTCAATATTATCTTTAAAAATTTTCAATTTCTCCTGGTAGTTTGGATCCAGAAAAGCCTGATCCGTTAAACTGATGATACCGTTAGTGATGATGTTTTGCTGCAACTCGTCCACTTCTCCTCTCGACAACGCATCTGCAACTACATTTTCTGAACCTTTGCGGTGCACGATCTGAAACTCAAACGCTTGTAGTTTCAAGCTCCATCTAGCCAATCTTCCAGCTAGATCTGTTTGACTCATCAACCACTTTAAGCTGGCGTGATCTGTTATCACAGTGAACTTCGTGCCTTCCACATATGGTCGGAATTTCTTCAAGCTAACGACAGCCGCAAGACATTCCTGTTCCGTAACGCTATAGTTTTTCTGCGCGTTATTCAGCTTCTGCGACATGAACGATATAGGATGTTCATGCCCGTTGTCGTCACGCTGGAACAGAACGCCCTCGACTCCCGTCTTCGACGCATCCCACTGGATGAAGAACTCACGGCTGAAATCTGGATTAACGAGAACTGGCGCTTGCGTTAATGCTGCTTTCAAGGTAACAAAGGCTTTCTATGCACTGTCATTCCATTTTTCAGTTGTGTTCTTGTTCAACAGGTTCGTGATCGGTGCTGCCAACTCAGAATAGTTCTTGATAAAACGATTGTACCAGCCAGTCATACCAAGAAATCGACGAATTTGCCTGGTTGTTTTCGGTTGCGGAAAATTCTTGATGGCGTCGATTTTTGCTGGATCAGTATGGATTCCCTCGCTGTTGATGATGTGCCCCAGGTACTAAGTTTCTTTTTGACAGAACCTGCTCTTTTCGACGTTAATAGTTAATCCAGCTTTCCTCAGACATTGAGCTACTTTACTCAAAAGCGACATGTGAGTGTCAAAGTCTTCCGAGAGGATCAGGAGATCATCAAGGTAAACAAAGACATCCTCATGAAGCTCGTAAGGGATCACCTTATCCATAAGCCTGCACAATGTCTTCGGAGAGTTGGACAACCCAAACGGCATACGTTTGAATTGGAACAGGGCCCGTCCAGGAACAATAAACGCTGTTTTATCTCTGGATCCTTCTTCCAGCTCCACCTGTCAAAAAGCCATCTTCAAATCGAGACTGGTGATATATTTCGTCTTTTTCACTCTGCTGAAAATCGAGTTGATGTGAGGAAGTGGATACGCATCCGGTTTGGTGACAGCGTTCACCTTTCGAGCGTCTAAACACAACCGGAGCGAGCCGTCGGATTTTTTCACCATCGCCATCGGAGAGGCCCATCCACTCTTGCTTTCCTCAATAATATTTTCAGCTAACATCTTCTCTATTTCAGCGTCTAGAAGATTCTGTATTGGTACTGACAATGGATATGAACGCGAGACTAAAGGCTTAGCGTCACCAACATCAATTTCATGTTTCAACAGCGACGTCTTACCCAACCCATCTTTCCTAAACGATGGAAACGAATATGACATTCAACAATTTTTCCTGCTGATCCAAGGTTAAATCATGTGCATTTTCTTGATGTTTTAATTCGCAGACTTCGTGATTGAAAAACGGCACGGCATTATAAGCCTCTAAAAAATCAACACCCAGAATCATGGATCTCTTAATGGTAGGAATAATAAAAAATTTAATTGTTTTAACTATACTATTATAACTAATATCTAAATAAACATATCCTATCACCTGCTGGCTTGCCCCATCAGCTGTACGGATATCTGAACTTAACTTACTATACTTACTGCCTAAATTTTCTAACACTAACAAACTATCTTTACCTAAAACACTAATATTTGCCCCACTATCCAACAATGCTAAAAAATTTTGATCCTTAATACTAACTCTCATAAACGGACGATTATCTCCATCAACCCGAACTAAACTTGCTTTTAATAATTTTCTTAAACCTGACTTATTCCTAGAATACTTATTTGCTCTAACTAATCTATTTGTCTTAATTCTAACTAACTCATTAATTTCTAATCTACTTACAGGACTAATTTTGGAAACTAAATCTAAATTATATAAATCTAATGTTTTTGTGGAGGACGAGACGGACGCAGAAGAGGATTTCTCCACATTCCCCTTCCTGCGAAACCGTTTCCCGCACCAATGACGGACTGACATTTCGGACAATTATTAAAATACTTATCCTTTAACTCACACCTATAACAGAAGATTTTTAAAGGACGAAGAAAATCACGGAAGACATGACCCATCTCGTCACAATTAAAACATATGATGTACGGACTATTCAGATCTGGACGTTGCACATTTGACGGAGCACTGGACGGAACAAACGTAGACTGTTGGACAGAATACAATTCGTTAGGCTCGACGTTGGAATTGAAACATGAAACTGGTGCAGTGACAGAAGCGATGTTGTTGTTAGCCTCTTCAGCTTCCGGATGTTTCGATGCGTCGATCTCATGTATGTATGTTCGGCGAGATCGCACCTGATCCTCAGCAGTTTCTCCAACTTCTTTCCATTTTCTTTTTAGCCTTTTGCACAATTTGTCTAGCTGTGAAATGGTGATGATGTCTTCTAGGATCAACGCTTTTTTGTAACCAGGATATAGGTTGAACAACATGCGGCTCAGAAAATCGTCATCCGAAATTTCTCTACTGAGACGTAGCCGTAGACCTTCCATATCTAGACGATAATCAGAAAATTTCTCCCTCGCATCCTGCTTTCCTGCTCTCCATCATTCGTTTTATGTCACCATCATCTTCACCATCATCAAATTCTTCTTGCATGGCTAGTTTTAGTTGTCTCCATGTGGTTTGTGGATTACGCCGTATATATTGCCAGTACCAAGTTTCCGCACGGCTTTTCAACAGGTGGTTGACTGCTAACACCAAGTTTTCGACAGGATACCTATCTCCTCGTGCTAGTGTTTCGATGCAGAACAAGAACTCCTTCAGCGACAAACCTCTACCCGAACCATCAAATTGCACGTGCCAATTCGACACAGGATTTCTGCGGTGTGCATCATTCAAACGTGGTTCTACAACTTCATCATCACTTGGTTCGCTATCACTTGCAGGACCCATTCGAACACGCGAGTTACGAGGCGGTTGAATTTCAGGATGCAAGGATCTGGATAATGTCGTTTGTTGCACCGGCGCCATATTGGGTTCAGGATGTTGTCTTGACGCGGCGTTCTAAACTGCCAATATTTCACGCAACTCTAGAATTTGACGCTGTTGCTCGACGATTATACTGGACATCTCATTTTTCCACTGTTGCTCTGGTTGTATTTGTGGTCTCTGATAGCACCATTGCGGCTGTGCTGGCTGTGGATGACGGTACATACTTGCTGGTATACTTTGGTAACTGTTCTGGTATTGGTTCTGGTAACTAAATTTGTTTTCTTTTTTCCAGGATCTGCTGCTGCTGCTGCTCTTCTTGCTGCGATGTACGGAGTATCGAATTTCGTGGAACTAAACCTATTATCAATCGGAACGGAATTCGGCGAAGTGTTGGTTGAACTTTGCTTACTACCCACGAGCAACCCTGAAAATTTATTTGCTACCGAAGAATCCGAATAATGTTTCGCTGGCTCTCGAAATCCTGATGTGCCCAATGATGAAGTTTGGACTGTGGATTTCTTGATGGCTCCTAGCTGCGCACCACTATTTCCTCTCGGCTTAACACAGGTAGGATGCGATATATTTTTATTTAAATCAATTTCTTTTCCAATTACAGTCTCTTTAATAATTTCAACTTCAGGTACATTGGTAGCAACATCTGTACGTGGAACTCCAGCTCCTTCCTCTTGATCAATTGGAACATCAATATTTTGCAGAACTAGGGACCCCATACCGGAACGTTCCTTCTGTTGTAGCATCTCACAGGTATAATTTTTGATTCTCTCTAAACCTTGATCGATTTTGTTGATTAAACCCCTTGCAACTGTTGATAATTGTGGATCTGCTCTCTTCCACCGTTTCACTCTCTGCAGAACATGGATACTACGGCTTCCAGCTACTGACATCAAGTGCTCATCTTGTTCCCGAATCGCACTTTCCACCAACGCTTCACAAACGTCCGCTCTGGATTTACACCAATCCAATTCAACCTTCGGATCGTCCATGATTACAGACGGCAACTGTTGAGGTGCACGAGCTTCTTCATCAAATGCTAGACGTAATCGTGGAATCTTAGAGATCGTTGTACCAGGTAATATATTTAAATTTCGAATTCCCAATTCGTACATTAATTCATCTTCTTCCAATAGTGACGGATCCATTTCAACAAATTTGATAACAATGAGACAAATGCAAAACCTAAAAATTGTTTATCAGACAAGAACGCAACGATGATTTTCAGCCAATATTTTAATAAAATAAAATTTTTGTTTTAATTTATTTATTTATTTTTATTAAATTCCTAAAATGTAAATATTTACCCTAAAACCAAATTTTATTTATTTAATATATATATTTTATTCTAACTTAATAACTATAATGTAATTCCTAAAAAAACTAAAAAAATTATTATTAAAAAAAAATTATATATTTTTAATAATATAATAAAAAAATATATTTTAAATCATATCAAAATAAAATAAAATAATCAAAATATATATATTATAAAAAAAATCTTCTTAAAAAAAATCCAAATTCAATTCATGTAATCTTAACTCTCAATCAAAACTATTCCCCCTTACTAGCTACAAAATAATACTAAATTTAATCCTACAAAAAAAAATATTTAACTAACCAAATTAAACAGAAAAAACTTCCAAAAATACTAATCAAATTAATAAATGATATTAAACACTATCTTTATTAATAATAATTTATAATTTTTCAAAAAAAAATATTCCAATAATTATAGGTATTGACCAGGTGGTAACTATAATTTATTTCCACCAATATTTTTTTTTATTATATTTTACTAAATCCAAAACCTATTCCAATATTATTCTTATATATTACAAATTCACTACAAAAAAAAAATTCCACCAGGTTCGCTAAAAACCGCCCGATATACAAAAAAAATTCCCCAAGAATCGATTTCTTTAACCGTCGATTATATTAACAATCCCAGCCGATAGCCCATTCTTAAATATTTTATTAAATTTTAATTATAATAAATTCGTTTCCCAAAAAAAAAAACAGGTTGACCAGATTCCAACAAAAAAAATTCAAAAATAAAAAGATTTAGAATATTTAAAAAAACAAAATTTTAAATTCCACCAAGGATTAAATCTATCATTCCGCATTATAAGGAAAAGGACAAAATAAAAAGGATATATGAATTGGAAAAGGAAACTAGGTAAGGGATAAGGAACTCCATCATTATATTCAACACACCGAATCCCGAAACAAAAATAAAAAAAAACGAAAATCAAAAAAAAATTAAATAAAATAAGAAAAATAAAAAAAAAACTAAGTTCTACAAACTACATGTACTAGGACGGACATTTTCGACAACGAAAACAACGTCTAACTAGCACTTAACAAAAACACGAATGAGGACTATATTATGGACAACCATAATGTTTGTCTTACTCAAACACTTTACAATCACCGCTGACGGAACATTAAATGGACTACCAATTAAATTTTCTTACGCCAGGAAAAACAAAAAAAATTAAATTTACAACAATATTTTTACTCTACTCGAATTTAATTAATAATTATCATTTTTTTTCAATTTCAGAACCGAACCCGATGCGCTAAATATTCTGATGAAGAGGAATGTTGTTGATGATTTGATTTACCTACAACGCAATATGGCACTAGTTTGTCGTGCCACTAGTTTGGGCGCCATTTGTAACACCGCACAGTTCGGTTAGCAATTTGTAACTGAACCGGAGGACACCACTTGGCTTTGACATGTTAATTTAAATTTAAATTTTATTTGTGGGGTGGCAATGGTACCCGTGCACCATTACACACTTCGACCAAAAAAAAAATGTTGGCCCACTCAATAAAAAAAATCTTGAGCGCCACTGGAAAAAAATAATTAAAAAAAATAAAATAATTAACTTTTTTTTTAAAACCAAGTGGGTCGGGTTACTACCGAAATTGCGGAGGAGACGCGATTTAGAAACTTCCAAGGTTTTCCATTTATGCGGGCGCCAGGTCTTGAGTGATCCACAACCGCGGACCACCAACAGAACAAGACCGAATTTGTATCAAACAAAAACCTTGAAAGTTTCAAGGACCGATTGGGATTTCCTCCTTTTTGCCGGCTTAGCACAATCTGTGGGGCGTGAGTCAACCAATCGATCCTACCTGCAAATCAAATCAACAACAAGGAAGGGAAACGGAATACGGCCTGATGTCATCAATCCATGGGCGGTGTGGCTTTAGCCAGACATTCTAAAATAAATCTTCCAATAAAAAAAAAATTAAATAAATAAAAAATTATATTTGTGTTTCTAATTTTTTTTTCAGTGGTTTCAGATGTTCCAGTTTATTATCAAAAATTATTTTAGAACAGTATAAAAAAAATAATTGCAACCATTTAATTGATTACCAGGGTTTTTTTTTCTTTTCTTTTTGTTGGCAGCTAATACTAGATTTTTTTTTTCTTTACTAATCTAATTTAATTTATACCAAAAACCAACATACCTTATGGCACGGTTCTGTCCTGACTAGTCTGGCGCAGCCGGCTAAAATGTAAAGTTTATATATGTTCTAAATTTTTATACTACCACCAAAAAAAATTATTAAAAATAAAAAAAAAACCAACATTACTAAATTAAAAAAAAACCAACATCATAAAAATAAGTAATTACAAATCATAAAACAATAAAAAAAACTACTCTACAAAATTTAATTATTAAAAAAAATCATACAACAAAATTAAATCAAAGAAAATCAAACTACTCTACTAATAATTACAATAAAAAGAACAAAATCTGAACTGGAACAGCGCTTTTCGCCACTTAAATATTTTCATTAATTTTAATTTAATATTGTACACTAATATTTTTTTTTTCTTCTGTTTAATTTTCCTTTTCTAAAAGAAAATTTCCTGCATCCGAATCTCCTGGTGTATCTCCGTTGGATAATCGCCTACCCCCTCAACTTCAAACATCGATCGACCAGTAGCTCGGTCAATCCGAATCTCGCTATCCAGTTTCACCAACTGGGAGGTTTTTTTTCCAATGTGGAAATTAATCACCACAAAATTATTGTTCCGCTATTTGTGTGCACTTCCAACCCAATTGTGGATTAACAAAAAAAACCACACCAATATTTTTTTTTCTGGTTGGTGGACACAATATATGGGGAACCTTTTTTTTTCCTCTTTGGGTTTTTTTTCCAATTTAATTACTTTTAAAAATTTTAATTAAAAACAATGGCGTAAAAACCAAAAAAAATCTCAATTTTTTCAGACCAGACGTCTGTCCTTCAATTTTATTCTTTTCGACTCCCCGACACACGTTTTTTTTTTATTTCCGCCTTCCCCAAAATCGAATCCGCATCTCCGCCCGTCCCCAACCGATTCAAATTTTACGGCCTGCCCGGTGGAATTTTGTTAGTGTCCGTCCCCACCAACAGGTGGAAATTGGCCTTTGCGGCGAAAATATCATTTAAATGTCTACATAACATTTGTAATTGTCACCCAGACAAATAAAATAAAAAAAATATTTCAGCCACCATGATGGCTTTTCTATTTAATTAAATTTATTGGATTTTTTTAATTTTTAATTTTTTTAAGACAGCGGACGGACATTTCGGAAACAGGTAATTTTCCATTTTTATTTATTTTATAATTTTTTCTAAGTTTTAGGTGCTAAGAAGACAAATAACAAAATGTACCAACATAACCTGTTGGCTATGTTTTCATTTTTATATATGGCTGTTTTTGGATAATCATATTGGAATTTATCCAATGTGATTTTTCCTTCAACCAATGTTCAGAGCCTGCAGGGCCACAAAACAGGCTTGTAACCCGTTTTTACGTGGATACAAGTCTGAACTCCTAATCTAATCTATAAAAATTAACTTAACTACCCAAAATTTATATTCCTAAATACTAACATACTTAACCTACGATAATTCATTTTTTTTTCTATAATTCATTTAATTCATTTTATTTCTTAATATTATATTCAAAAAAAAAATCCTCAACCAACTTAACCTAATAAACCTTACTAACTCAAAAAAATACCCAAAAAAATTATATCCTATTATTACTTTTAATCTAATCCTAAATCCCAATTATATTTAATTCTCTAAATTATACTAACATTCTAAATTTCCTTACTTAATAATAACCAACCAATAATACCTAACTACTATAACTAATCCTATCAATTTAATCCTAATTTTAATACTACCATTAATTTAATTAAATTAAAACAAATTTATTTTTATTCTAGCTATCAACGTGGGGCTGTCCCACACCCTGAGCTGTCTCATGCTCTACCGACTGAATAAGCCGGGCCTTAAGGCTTAAGGTCTTTGGCGTGAACGATGTGCATTTTGTTGCTCGCTTCATCTTCAACAATGAAACACATTTTGCCGTGTGAGGATAGAATTTTGCATTTGACCCACGGCTTAGCAAATTTAGCGGATATATGTTTCTGCTGGTCACTTTGGACGTGACTACGACGAAATACGAATTGACCAGGTATGTATGCTATTTTTCTGGTACGCAAATTATACGTTTTTTGATGACGATTTTGCGCTTTCTTTAAATTTTTTATTACGACATCAGTTATTGCTGGATTTTTCAATGGATGTTCTACTAGCATGTCCTCCTGCAATGATTGCAATTTTCTCAAAAGCTCATACGCTGAACCATCTGTAATCATATGGTACCCAAAAGTTAAATAGAACGGTGAAAAACCAGTAGCGTCATGCACTACATTTCGCAACGCACAAGCGATGTGGCTAAGGTGTTTGTCCCACTCTTTATGATTGTTACTGCTGATGTAGGCACGGATTGCGGTAATGATGTTTCGGTTTACTCGTTCAGAAGCGTTGGCTTGCGGATGATATGGTGCCGTATATTTGTGACTGATGTTATAGTCGGCTGTCAGTTTTTGAAATTCTTTAGAAATGAACTGCACTCCGTTATCTGATACCAACACTTCGGGAATTCCGAACAGATGAAAAACGTCGGCTTCGAGGAATTTAATTATCGGCTCGGTCGTAGTTTGTCGTAACGGTTTTAGTAATATAATTTTGCTGAACTGATCCAAAACAATTAATATGTATGTGTTACCATTTTTAGATCGCGGATAAGGTCCAAGAAGATCAATATTCACATACTGCCATGGACGCACTGGTGGACTTTGGATGACCATCGGAGGACGCAGACAAATGTTCGGCGCTTTGCACTCCTTGCACGAATCACACGCAGCGATGTATGTATTAATTGTTTCACGCATTTTTGGCCAATAATAATAACGTTGGATCTTTTCAGTGGTCTTCTCAACACCCGAGTGAGCATCTAACGGATCATCATGGTGCTGTTTAACGAGGTTCATCCACAGACTTTCCGGAACCCAAACTTTCCAAATCGGAATATCGGTGAGTACTGACGCTTTCCTAAACTTCACCCTTTTGTAGATAATATTGCCGCCAATTTTGATGTCAGGAAACCGCTCAATATTATCTTTAAAAATTTTCAATTTCTCCTGGTAGTTTGGATCCAGAAAAGCCTGATCCGTTAAACTGATGATACCGTTAGTGATGATGTTTTGCTGCAACTCGTCCACTTCTCCTCTCGACAACGCATCTGCAACTACATTTTCTGAACCTTTGCGGTGCACGATCTGAAACTCAAACGCTTGTAGTTTCAAGCTCCATCTAGCCAATCTTCCAGCTAGATCTGTTTGACTCATCAACCACTTTAAGCTGGCGTGATCTGTTATCACAGTGAACTTCGTGCCTTCCACATATGGTCGGAATTTCTTCAAGCTAACGACAGCCGCAAGACATTCCTGTTCCGTAACGCTATAGTTTTTCTGCGCGTTATTCAGCTTCTGCGACATGAACGATATAGGATGTTCATGCCCGTTGTCGTCACGCTGGAACAGAACGCCCTCGACTCCCGTCTTCGACGCATCACACTGGATGAAGAACTCACGGCTGAAATCTGGATTAACGAGAACTGGCGCTTGCGTTAATGCTGCTTTCAAGGTAACAAAGGCTTTCTATGCACTGTCATTCCATTTTTCAGTTGTGTTCTTGTTCAACAGGTTCGTGATCGGTGCTGCCAACTCAGAATAGTTCTTGATAAAACGATTGTACCAGCCAGTCATACCAAGAAATCGACGAATTTGCCTGGTTGTTTTCGGTTGCGGAAAATTCTTGATGGCGTCGATTTTTGCTGGATCAGTATGGATTCCCTCGCTGTTGATGATGTGCCCCAGGTACTTAGTTTCTTTTTGACAGAACCTGCTCTTTTCGACGTTAATAGTTAATCCAGCTTTCCTCAGACATTGAGCTACTTTACTCAAAAGCGACATGTGAGTGTCAAAGTCTTCCGAGAGGATCAGGAGATCATCAAGGTAAACAAAGACATCCTCATGAAGCTCGTAAGGGATCACCTTATCCATAAGCCTGCACAATGTCTTCGGAGAGTTGGACAACCCAAACGGCATACGTTTGAATTGGAACAGGGCCCGTCCAGGAACAATAAACGCTGTTTTATCTCTGGATCCTTCTTCCAGCAACACCTGCCAAAAAGCCATCTTCAAATCGAGACTGGTGATATATTTCGTCTTTTTCACTCTGCTGAAAATCGAGTTGATGTGAGGAAGTGGATACGCATCCGGTTTGGTGACAGCGTTCACCTTTCGAGCGTCTAAACACAACCGGAGCGAGCCGTCGGATTTTTTCACCATTGCCATCGGTGAGGCCCATCCACTCTTGCTTTCCTCAATAATATTTTCAGCTAACATCTTCTCTATTTCAGCGTCTAGAAGATTCTGCATTGGTTCTGACAATGGATATGGACGCGAGACTAAAGGCTTAGCGTCACCAACATCAATTTCATGTTTCAACAGCGACGTCTTACCCAACCCATCTTTCCTAAACGATGGAAACGAATCTATGACGTTCAACAATTTTTCCTGCTGATCCAAGGTTAAATCATGTGCATTTTCTTGATGTTTTAATTCGCAGACTTCGTCATTGAAAAACGGCACGGCATTATAAGCCTCTAAAAAATCAACACCCAGAATCATGGATCTCTTAATGGTAGGAATAATAAAAAAAATAATTGTTTTAACTATACTATTATAACTAATATCTAAATAAACATATCCTATCACCTGCTGGCTTGCCCCATCAGCTGTACGGATATCTGAACTTAACTTACTATACTTACTGCCTAAATTTTCTAACACTAACAAACTATCTTTACCTAAAACACTAATATTTGCCCCACTATCCAACAATGCTAAAAAATTTTGATCCTTAATACTAACTCTCATAAACGGACGATTATCTCCATCAACCCGAACTAAACTTGCTTTTAATAATTTTCTTAAACCTGACTTATTCCTAGAATACTTATTTGCTCTAACTAATCTATTTGTCTTAATTCTAACTAACTCATTAATTTCTAATCTACTTACAGGACTAATTTTGGAAACTAAATCTAAATTATATAAATCTAATGCTTTTGTGGAGGACGAGACGGACGCAGAAGAGGATTTCTCCACATTTCCCTTCCTGCGAAACCGTTTCCCGCACCAATGACGGACTGACATTTCGGACAATTATTAAAATACTTATCCTTAAACCCACACCTATAACAGAAGATTTTTAAAGGACGAAGACAAGACAATCTCGTCACAATTAAAACATATGATGTACGGACTATTCAGATCTGGCCGTTGCACATTTGACGGAGCACTGGACGGAACAAACGTAGACTGTTGGACAGAATACAATTCGTTAGGCTCGACGTTGGAATTGAAACATGAAACTGGTGCAGTGACAGAAGCGATGTTGTTGTTAGCCTCTTCAGCTTCCGGATGTTTCGATGCGTCGATCTCATGTATGTATGTTCGGCGAGATCGCACCTGATCCTCAGCAGTTTCTCCAACTTCTTTCCATTTTCTTTCTAGCCTTTTGCACAATTTATCTAGCTGTGACATGGTGATGATGTCTTCTAGGATCAACGCTTTTTTGTAACCAGGATATAGGTTGAACAACATGCGGCTCAGAAAATCGTCATCCGAAATTTCTCTACTGAGACGTAGCCGTAGACCTTCCATATCTAGACGATAATCAGAAAATTTCTCCCTCGCATCCTGCTTTCCTGCTCTCCATCATTCGTTTTATGTCACCATCATCTTCACCATCATCAAATTCTTCTTGCATGGCTAGTTTTAGTTGTCTCCATGTGGTTTGTGGATTACGCCGTATATATTGCCAGTACCAAGTTTCCGCACGGCTTTTCAACAGGTGGTTGACTGCTAACACCAAGTTTTTGACAGGATACCTATCTCCTCGTGCTAGTGTTTCGATGCGGAACAAGAACTCCTTCAGCGACAAACCTCTACCCGAACCATCAAATTGCACGTGCCAATTCGACACAGGATTTCTGCGGTGTGCATCATTCAAACGTGGTTCTACAACTTCATCATCACTTGGTTCGCTATCACTTGCAGGACCCATTCGAACACGCGAGTTACGAGGCGGTTGAATTTCAGGATGCAAGGATCTGGATAATGTCGTTTGTTGCACCGGCGCCATATTGGGTTCAGGATGTTGTCTTGACGCGGCGTTCTGAACTGCCAATATTTCACGCAACTCTAGAATTTGACGCTGTTGCTCGACGATTATACTGGACATCTCATTTTTCCACTGTTGCTCTGGTTATATTTGTGGTCTCTGATACCACCATTGCGGCTGTGCTGGCTGTGGATGACGGTACATACTTGCTGGTATACTTTGGTAACTGTTTTGGTATTGGTTCTGGTAACTAAATTTTGTTTTCTTTTTTCCAGGATCTGCTGCTGCTGCTGCTCTTCTTGCTGCGATGTACGGAGTATCGAATTTCGTGGAACTAAACCTATTATTAATCGGAACGGAATTCGGCGAAGTGTTGGTTGAACTTTGCTTACTACCCACGAGCAACCCTGAAAATTTATTTGCTACCGAAGAATCCGAATAATGTTTCGCTGGCTCTCGAAATCCTGATGTGCCCAATGATGAAGTTTGGACTGTGGATTTCTTGATGGCTCCTAGCTGCGCACCACTATTTCCTCTCGGCTTAACACAGGTAGGATACGATATATTTTTATTTAAATCAATTTCTTTTCCAATTACAGTCTCTTTAATAATTTCAACTTCAGGTACATTGGAAGCAACATCTGTACGTGGAACTCCACCTCCTTCCTCTTGATCAATTGGAACATCAATATTTTGCAGAACTAGGGACCCCATACCGGAACGTTCCTCCTGTTGTAGCATCTCACAGGTATAATTTTTGATTCTCTCTAAACCTTGATCGATTTTGTTGATTAAACCCCTTGCAACTGTTGATAATTTTGGATCTGCTCTCTTTCACCGTTTCACTCTCTGCAGAACATGGATACTACGGCTTCCAGCTACTGACATCAAGTGCTCATCTTGTTCCCGAATCGCACTTTCCACCAACGCTTCACAAACGTCCGCTCTGGATTTACACCAATCCAATTCAACCTTCGGATCGTCCATGATTACAGACGGCAACTGTTGAGGTGCACGAGCTTCTTCATCAAATGCTAGACGTAATCGTGGAATCTTAGAGATCGTTGTACCAGGTAATATATTTAAATTTCGAATTCCCAATTCGTACATTAATTCATCTTCTTCCAATAGTGACGGATCCATTTCAACAAATTTGATAACAATGAGACAAATGCAAAACCTAAAAATTGTTTATCAGACAAGAACGCAACGATGATTTTCAGCCAATATTTTAATAAAATAAAATTTTTGTTTAAATTTATTTATTTATTTTTATTAAATTCCTAAAATGTAAATATTTACCCTAAAACCAAATTTTATTTATTTAATATATATATTTTATTCTAACTTAATAACTATAATGTAATTCCTAAAAAAACTAAAAAAATTATTATTAAAATAAAATTATATATTTGTAATAATATAATAAAAAAATATATTTTAAATTATATCAAAATAAAATAAAATAATCAAAATATATATATTATAAAAAAAATCTTCTTAAAAAAAATCCAAATTCAATTCATGTAATCTTAACTCTCAATCAAAACTATTCCCCCTTACTAGCTACAAAATAATACTAAACTTAATCCTACAAAAAAAATTATTTAACTAACCAAATTAAACAAAACAAACTTCCAAAAATACTAATCAAATTAATAAATGATATTAAACACTATCTTTATTAATAATAATTTATAATTTTTCAAAAAAAAATATTCCAATAATTATAGGTATTGACCAGGTGGTAACTATAATTTATTTCCACCAATATTTTTTTTTATTATATTTTACTAAATCCAAAACCTATTCCAATATTATTCTTATATATTACAAATTCACTACAAAAAAAAAATTCCACCAGGTTCGCTAAAAACCGCCCGATATACAAAAAAAATTCCCCAAGAATCGATTTCTTTAACCGTCGATTATATTAACAATCCCAGCCGATAGCCGATTCTTAAATTGATTTTTCCTTCAACCAATGTTCAGAGCCTGCAGGGCCACACTATCAATAGTCACATACGGATCTACAGTATGGTGGACTAAAACCTTACAAAAGAAAGCACAAATCCTGCTACAGAAAATACAGAGATTTGCGTGTCTTAGTATTACAGGCGCTATGTCAAGCTGCCCAACGGCTGCAATGGAATTGCTCCTAAATCTCCCTCCGCTCCATCTCCATATTAAAAAGGAGGCGGTCAAGGGGGTTATACAAAAAGTTAAGAAGTACACTTCAGGTGATTTTAGGGGACACCTAAAAATTCTAAACAACCCCAAAATAGAGGTGTTAACCTCAATCCTATCGGACACTATGCCGACCAAATATAATTTTGAATTTCCTTTCAAGGTTATAATCAGAGATCGTAAGGACTGGCAATCCTCACTACCTGAATTTGAAGAGGGAGCAACCGTCTGGTTTACGGATGGTTCTTGTACCTCGGAAGGTACCGGAGCCGGTGTAATAGGCCCAAACTTCTCGGGGTGTAATAGGCCCAAACTTCTCGGTATCAAAACCACTCGGCACAGAAGCAACAGTCTTCCAAGCTGAGATGGTGGCTCTTGAGCTTTGTATTCAAGAAATTCTAAGAATAGCTCATCGCAACACCATCATCTACATCCTATCAGATAGTCAGGCAGTCCTTAAGGCTATATCCTCACACACACAGAGGTCAAAATTAGTTTGGGACTGTCTGACAAACCTCAAAATCCTGACCAAAAGCAACAAAGTAACCTTAACGTGGGTGCCAGGACATACAGGGATTGAAGGAAACGAAGAGGCAGACTGCCTTGTGAAAACTGGCTCAAGCACGAAACTTATCGGACCAGAGCCATTTTGCGGAAAACCAAGAGGACACCAAAACCTCGCTTTGCGTAGATGGATTGAACAAGAGCATGGATGGATGGATGGATTGAGAGAGGGGAGTCCGTGAAGGACTCAAGCACTCAGGCCAGAACTAGGCCCATTGTACCCCTCGGTGCGAAGAACCTTCATGTCACTCTAGCTGTGGCGGTTGTGAGCCATCGGCTATCTTTTCCGAATTTACAGATTTGTTGCCATCCATGAACCCCCGCTTCGCTCAGTTCGTTCAGGAGATAGGCACCAAAGCATTTATAACGTAGGTGCATGAGGCAGGGACAATGACACAGGAAGTGTTCAGTAGTCTCTCTATCCTCACCGCACCCCCTACAGACGTGCACTTCAGAGCGCCGGATTTTGTAGGCATGATCCCGCAACATAGAGTGACCTGTTAAGATCGCAGTGCCCAGGTATACTGAGCTCTTGTTGAGCCGCAGGTATTTCTTGGTTACTTTCTCCTTCGGGATGCCCCAGAGACACCGCGTGGTGTGGCCGATATCACTAGCTAGCCAGATTTGTTGATGAGATTCGTCGGCCCATCGTTTTAGGTTCGCTTTAAGAGTCTGCAGTGTTACCCAAACTGTGGTCGTGATGACCTCCAGTTGCGATCCCTTTCTTGCTAGCTCGTCTGCTTTTTCGTTTCCCGGTATATTGCTATGTCCAGGAACCCATTTCAGTGTGACTCTATTCGACCGCGCCAGGTTGTTAAGACTGTGTTTACATTCTTGGACCAGCTTGGATTTGGTTGTATAGGATGTCACCGCTTTTAACGCAGCCTGACTATCTGAGAAGATTGTCAGGTCCCTATCTGTGGTTCCTTCTAATAGAAGGTGGTTACAGATTTCTTTAATGTGCCGTGGTCTTCCAAGCGAATAGACCTTTCTAGATTTAATTCCTCACAGTACATACCCGCGCCAGTCAGGTTTCCCATTTTGGAGCCGTCGGTATATGCTGTTAACAGGCCAGCTGTTTGAGACACTATGTCAGTGTTCCAATCAGCTCTAGAAGGGATACTGAGTTTTACGTTTGATTCCAGGAAGGTTTCTTTCTGGGAATCGCTAGGTTTCTCAACATTGGGTATGATGGATTTCACAAATCCCAGCCGTAATGGTTTCCAGTGCTGCTGTTGATGCTGTTCTCATTGCGCCAGTAATACTGAGGCAACAAGAACGTTGAACTTTTTCCAACAACTTAAGATTGGAGAGTTTCTCAATCGCCTTCCACCAGATGAGAGATCCATAGGAAAGAGTAGGGCGGACGACACTGGTGTAGAGCCAGCGAATCATATCCGGTTGTAGTCCCCATTTCTTTCCCATCGCGCCACGACACATGCCAAAAATCCTATAGGCTTTTTTAGCTCGTTCTTCTAGGTGCGATCTCCAGTTCAATTTTTTGTCTAAAATAACGCCCAGATATTTAACATTAGCTTTTAGTGTTAGCCGGGTGCCTTTTATAACGGGAAGACTCAATAGTTGAGTTTTCCTTCTCAATGAGAATAAACACATATCGGTTTTTAGCGGGTTGATGTTCAGCCCACAGTTGTCTGCCCATTGGCTAACAATATTCAGTGCAGGTTGCATTAACCCAGAGAGTTCCGATTCAAATTTGCTTGTGACGAGAATGACCAGGTCGTCTGCGTAGCATACGACGAGGTATCCCTGCCTTGTGAGTACGAATAGGAGGTCATTCACGACTAGTATCCAAAGCAAGGGTGACAGAATGCCGCCCTGTGGTGTACCTTTGTGAACTTTCCCTGCCCGTTCTTGGTCCCCAAGGTTCGCATAAATTCTCCTATGTGCTAACATGTGTTCAATCCACTTGGAGATTTGTGGGTTGATGTTTTGTTTATGTAGCACTTCATTAATTTTTTGCAGGAGTACATTGTTGAAAGCTCCTTCCACGTCTATAAAGGTTCCAAGCACAGATTCTTTGAAAAGAAAGGCTTTTTCAATAGTATGAACCACTTCATGAAGAGCGGTTTCCACCGATTTACCCTTTAAATAGGCGTGCTGTTTGCCAGATAAGGCTGCCGATGGGAGCTTATCACGAATTTCTTTTTCGCAGATTCTTTCCAGAGTCTTTAAAAGAAAGTAAGTAAGGCTGATTGGTCTGAATGCCTTGGTGGATGAATAGTCATCTCGACCCGGTTTTGGTATAAAGACCACTCTAACCTCCTGCCATTTTGCCGGGGTATATCCAAAAAGGATACACGCCCTGAAAAGGTTTATTAATCTATCAGCTATGAAATCCCATGAGTTTTGGAGGAGAGCAGGGAATATCCCATCTTTACCTGGGGATTTAAATGGTTTGAAAGAAAAAACAGCCCATTTAGCTGCATTAAGGTTCTTAAACACTAATTCCGTATTCTCCAACCTATTGCTAGGCCGGTATGAATCTATTACAATAGAGGTGTCAAAGCATTTCGGGAAATGCTCTTCCATTAGTAATTCTAGTGACTCCCCTGCTGATTCAGCTCTGATATCTTCACTATTGATTAGGAGTTCAGGTTGAATGTGGGTTTTCGCTAGAAATTTCTTAATTCGTGACGCCTCGTTTACGCTATCTACACCATCACAGAACGATCTCCAAGATTGTCTCTTGGCTGAGCGGATGGCGTACTTATAATCTTTGAGCGCATTTTGATATGCGTTCCAATCTTCATCACGATTACAGTTCTTCGCTTTGTTGCAAAGCCTGCGTACCCGTTTACGTTTTCCTTTGAGGTCTTGTGTCAACCAAGGAGGGTCAGAGTCGGATCTGGCCCGTTTCAAGGGACAAGACTCTTCATAAGAATCCATAAGCAGGTTCGTGATCACATTTACTTCTCTGTCAATATCTTCACACGAGTGCAATGCACGGGGGAAGTTAACTGAGAGATTTAATTTTGATTCCACCTTGCTCCTGAAAGAAGTCCAGTCAGTTTTTGCCGGATTTCTATAAGGAATGGCTGGTGGGACCGTGGCATCAATTTCAAAACGTATATATCTGTGATCCGATAAGGATGCTTCGTTCGAAACTCTCCAATTATGGATGTATGCAGATATATCAATTGTAGTTAGTGTTATATCTATTACTTCACTACGAGAACGCGTGATAAAGGTAGGTTCTACCCCAAGGTTCATTAATAATAGGTTAGTTGTATAAATATAATCAAGCAGTGACTTACCCCTATCATTACAGTTTGAGCTGCCCCATACTGTATGATGAGAGTTTGCATCACAGCCTATAATCAGTTGTTTGTGGTTGCTCTGCGCTAACTTCGCTACCTCATCCAACTCGGTAGATGGCGGAGGGGTGGGTGAGTCAAACGGTAGATAAACAGAAGCAAAAATGATCTGCTTTGGTCTCCCGTTTAATTCGCCCTCCCATGAAACCGCTATGCTATCTTTACTTGAGACCTGTGGGTGAGAAAATAGATTAATATTTTTCTTGGCTACAATACAGGCCCTGGGCCTACCTTGTTCGTTATTGTAGAACAGATTTACTGATTTGTTGCTCCATCCAGAAACCTTGTTTACGACGGTCCAAGGTTCCTGAATTAGCGCCAAATCCACTTCGCTTTTCTCGAAAAGTTGTTGTAGGTTGGCCGTGGCCGCCCTACTACGATGGAGATTGATCTGAACAATTCTCATGAATTGTTTTGATCAACCTCCATCTCCAACTCTTCCGTTGACATCTCCTCCGTTAGGGTTTGGTCATCATCTGATGCCAGGAGCGGTCCTAGTAGGAGTAAATCCTCGTCTTCGTCGCAAGACATACCTTTAACCGATCCTGTCATCAGATCATGTCCAGCCCGTTCATCTGTTTCGCCAATCACCAATTCGGTGATCAGTAAGCCAGATGATTTTTCTAACGTTGGAGCAGCATTCGCGCTCTCTTCTTTAGAGGGTGCTGGTTTAGCTTCAGCAGCAGAACTGGAAACCGGTGGTTGTGTGGGGCAGGTTGGCGACACATTTTCCAATTTGAAAAAGATGCTTGCCATCCTGTACTACACCTCCCCCCTGGTTTCCTTAATCCTATCGAATGAGGTCTGGTCGATACCCAACACCAAGTAGATTCCTTGCGGATTCTCCTTAGCAAAGTATACCATCCAGAGCTCAGTCGGCAGGTTGTTCTGTTGCTTAATCTGGCTAAGGATGGCTGGTACAGGTTTAGGCGGACCTATCACTTCAACCGTTACCCTCCTTAGCTTTGGAATGTCATCTTTGCTTACCATCTGTAAGCGGATGTCATCCCAAGGCAACTTTATTTCGCTAATCAATTTCCCTAGGAAGTCTACCGAGAACTTGTCTAGACAGACTGCCCAGAAGAAATCGCCACGAAAGCCACTCCAACGGATACGAACCGGCAGAACATCACTGGTTGCCATAAAAGCAGCGTCTATAGCTGATTCTAATGCCTCCCTGATAATAGACTGTCTGTCCCGAGCGATCCTGCCCCCAGGTGCTGCAGAGTTGATGACAGCCATCTCGAAAGATGTTTTGTCAACTCCTCTGACCACCTGAGAATAGGAACCCAGGGTTCGTTTACCCGTTGGATTGACCTACGGTCTTGCGACAGGTTTAGATCTACGATCTAAGCCTAATTTGGGAGCAGGTTCTTCCCTATAAGTTGATAGCTCAGGGACTACCTTCTTATTGGTTGGTCCTGCTTCTCCCGAATCATCCGAGCGGATTCTCTTTTTTGCTGCTTCTGTTGCAACAAGAGCCCGTGCAGGATCAGTTGTCCCCATTTTCCAACCTAATGTGGTTGACATGGCAACGCCTGATACCGCACGGGCCCCTGCCGCAGCAGGAGCAACACAAGTAGTTGCTGGTTTGGCCGGGTGGACCGATGTGGAACCTGGCAATGCACTAGCGGCTCCCGCGGTGTTTCCACCTTTGGGATTCACCCGTGCACCACCCGGTTCTCCCCCTTTCACGCCCTGTACCGCGCCGCGCAACTTCTCCCTTCTCTGTTTCCGTTTCTGCCCGACAGACAGTGGTTTCCCATCACCTGGTATAACCCCCTTCCGCGCAGACGGACTTCCAAGGTTGAGCCTTTCCAGCGCAGCCCTTGCCCGCTGTCGTTTGCGCTGTTGCGCACCCGACAGTTTATTTTTCTTTTTCTTTTAACCAGGACCGCACCTCCTGTCGTGTGGGAGGGGGTCGAGGTTTGGGTCGCGTTTTTAATCGTATCGGCCCTATTTACTCTTGCTACTGGCGACTTAGTTGTTACCTTAGTAGCAACCAAGCCCTCGCCGGAAGTCGTAGCCTCTTCCGACACTTGTGGTAATATCCTACCACGAATTTTTCTAGATTCGGACATTCAAATCATGAAGGTGGATTCTCTTGGTTTTCGGTCTTCGCCCTTCGCCCTTCGCCGTTCCAGCATGGTTGCACCTACTGGCATCGCCTCAGGGTTCCTCAGACTTACTTAAGCCCCACCACAGCGACAAGGTGGAATCCGACGGGGGGGAACAAGAGCATAAAACCTACTGGCATAAACTACCAGGGCTATCTACATCAAAAAAATTCATTACACCAAATAAAATAAAAGTGGACGTTTTAATAACACTCAGCAAAAGGGATATAAGAACCCTGACAGGCCTTCTAACAGGACATAGTCCCTTGAATTACCACCTCAGTAAACTAGGCCTGGCTGACACAGACATCTGTCGCCTCTGCCTCAACGACAAAGAGACGACGGAACACATCCTCTGCCACTGCGAGGCACTCGCAAGAGGCAGACTTAATATCTTAGGCAAAGGTTTCCTTACTCCTGAAGAATTGGGCAATATCGCTCTCTCAAACATACTAGGTTTCTTTAAATCTATTAAATGGTAGGAGGAATAGGGGCTTTAATCGCACAATAGATCGCTGAGGTCGTAGTGCTCTCTCGCGTTCCCCTTCTCAAAAAAAAAAAATGGGCGGTAAAATATTATAGAACATACCTGTTCGGAAGAAAATTTCTGATTTGCACTGATCATAAGCCGCTAGTGTGGATGAATAACATCAAAGAGCCAAATATGAAAATTCAGCGGTGGAAAATACAACTAAATGAATATGATATCGATGTAAAGTACATTAAAGGTAAAGAAAATCAAGTAGCCGATGCACTAAGCCGATATGTCTATGATAAAGAAGAAAATGAAATTAATAATTTTATAATAAACAGCAAGGAAGAACATCTATTAACAAGCATTTTTAATACAGATAATGATGAAATATCATCAACTGGAGCAACGATTCATAGTGCCGATGAAGATGAAACACATCATATTTATATTACAGAAAAGCCGATAAATACTTACAAAAATCAAGTCTTTTAAACTACGGTTCTAAAGAAAAAAATTCTATGAAAATTGTAAATAAAAAAATTAAAAATTTTGTTATTGATGAAGATAGTAACTTATTAAAAATTATGGAAAATTTTCTGATTAACAAAGGCTTAGTATGCATTTATTGCGATGATATAAATCTATTTAACAAATTTCAAAATATTTACGTTAGAAATTTTTCTAACAATAATAATATTAAATTGCTAAAATCTAATATCAACTTAATAGACGTCACTGACAAAGAGCAAATACTATCGCTTATAGCACAAGAACATAACGAGAACAATCACAGAGGAATTAATGAAATATTTGAAGACCTAAAACAAAAATACTACTTTCCAAATATGTTAAATGAAGTTACAAAATTTATAAACAACTGTGAAGTGTGTATCGTAGCCAAACACGATAGACATCCCAACAAAGTACCATTCAACATTACAGAAACAGGAAAATATCTTAACGCAATAGTACATATTGATATTTGGTTTCCATGCAGAAAGGTCATGTTTTTAACCACATTAGATAAATTTAGCAAATATGCCACAATACACCAACTGAATGATCGAACATGGGTCTCGATTTTAAAAGCGCTTAAAGAAAGAATCAGATTCTTGGGCAAAATGAAAAAACTAATATTTGATAACGAAAGATGTATGCTCCATAAGACAGTAAAATTATTCCTGCAAGAAAACGAAATTGAAGCACACTCAACATCAGCTGGTATGAAAACAGGCAACGCCGATGTTGAACGGTTACACGGCACGTTAAATGAACATCTGCGTATCATGGAAGCTAGCAAACTAAAAGAAAATCTGGAAGAGAAAATTTATAAAGCAATAAATTATTATAATAACACAATACACTCTAGTATAAAACTTCGACCCATAGATTTGTTAGAGAAAAATTACGACCGCGATAATATAACGTATCTTGCCAATGAACTCGAAAAAAATAAAATATGAAAAATTGAAAATCTTAATAAAAATCGTTCACGCACCAACAATATAAGAGAAGATATTGTACAAAATCGACAAGTTGGAAAAATTCTTCCAAAATACAGAAAACTCGTTAATTATAAAACAGAAGAAAATCATATTACAGACACCTAGGGATTCTAAACCGGATATCCGGATATCGAACTATCCGGATTATTCGACAAATTTTGACTATTCGATTATCCGGATATTTTTTTGCAATTATCCGGATATTATAATCACTCATTTTGTAAATAAACTTAGTATTTTAATTAGCAATTTTCTTATTACATATATAATTTTCAATATGTTATATTTTTCTTTTTAAGTTAAACAAAATTCAAATTTTTCCACATCCTAGAACTAGACTTTGATTTTAACAAATATTGGAGAAATTAACTAATAGTATCTTCTCTTTGAAATCATCATTTTTTACTGGATTTTTATTGGTGGTAATTCAAATTTAGATTTTTTTTAAAGAAAATTCAAATTTTTTCACATAGTAAGCTATGGTTTTAAAAAATTATTCACAACTTTGTTCTGAAAACTCTAAACAAGTGAATACTTTATAACACATTTTGTGCAAAAATTTCGAGACTTTTAATGCAATTGTTTTTTTAAAATATGCATTTTTAAAAATGAAACAATAATTTAATTTATTAATAAATCTATTTTTTTATTATTATTTTATGATTTGTTACTATTTTTGTTATTTATTTTAATTATCCGGATAATTTATTTTGTATGTATTCGATATCCGGATAATCAAATAGGTCGGATATTTAGAAACCCTACGAGTCACCAATGACAAACGAAACACCAGATATCACATTAATGCAAGAGAAGATTTGCATACCAATAAAACTACTAAATAATTTTTTTAAAATTCAAAAAAATAAAAAAAAAAAAAAATAAATGTTAAATATTTTTTTTTACTTTTAGATAAATTTTTTATAATATTAATAGTAATTACTATAGCTTTGGGACAGCAGATGGAAATAATAGAACTTAACAATCAAAATGGGTATAGTATTTTCAAAATGGAGGAAAGACTATTGGTTGACAGTTACACAAAGATGCTACACATAATCAATCTCGGTCATTATCAGGAGATAATTAATTCAATAGAAGCTAACGTTAAAACCCGGAAACAAATAATGGCGAAGACAAAATGCTGCAAAGAGAAATTTCATTAGCAAAACACAATATAAACATGATCATCCCACAATCTTCGATAGTGAACAAACGTCTTAAACGAGGTCTAGCCAATATTATCGGATCAGCACTAAAATTTATTGCTGGTACCATGGACAGTGAAGATGCCGCTGATATCTACAACCATCTAAATAACTTAGATAATAACGTAGAAATGTGAATTGATCAATTAAATAAACAGGTGGTTATCAATGATAAGTTATTCAAAAATTTTAATGAAACAGTTAATCTGGTAAATTAGCAACAACAGCAAAACAAAACAGCACTAGATATGGTAAACAACATTGAAAATAAAATTCTTCAAACTTTATCAAGAATGAAGGTATCATTTCTTATTTATGCGTATATGGTCACGGTTAACAAACAATTAGAAAAGATAATCGATATTATTTTATTAAGTAAATTATGAGTGCTAGCTCACGACATTTTAACCAATGACGAAATTAGCTACTATAATATTTCCTCAGAAAAACTACCCTACATCAAAACTAGCATTTTATCTAAAGGTCTATTGCTTATATTAGTCTTAAGCATCCCAAATTTTACGAAAGAAAAATATTTTAACTCAATTATTATTCCTACACCTAATAGAAATTACGAAGAATTAGATTATGATTTAGAAAATGTAATTATTCAAAAAGAAAATGTATATTTAAATATTAATAATAAAATTGTTTTGAAAAAAAATTTAAAGAAACATAAAAATGATTGCTTACGAAATATCTTCCAAAAAAATAATGCATGGTAACTTAAAAATTAATAATGTAACTTTAATTGAACAACTTTTTGACGACATAATTCTTGTAAAAAATTTATATATTTGTAAAATCGAACAAAATTGTATTGATAACAACATTCATATAAAAAGTTATAACTTAATTAAATTTAGTAACTGTAAAATTAAAATAAAAAAGTATATATGTATTTGAAAATAAAATCAGAAATTTTTCAAGCAGCATGATAATCCCTACTATACATGAAAATTTTTCGAAAATAATTAGTAATGTTACTTTAAAACAATTACACTTTGATAACATAATGAATCGAGAAACTATCGATTATGTCCACTATAAAAACAATGTTTTATATTACACAAGTTTAAGTATAAATTTTTTTATTATTATGGTTATTGTGATTGCGATTATTTGGTGCTTGAAAAACAGAAAACAAAAAGGTGTAGAAAGAATTCGTGAAAATGATAAAGGAAACGTAAAAATAATTTTTGAAAACGAAAACAGCAATGTAAAAATTAATGAAAAAAATAAAGAAATAGATCCGTTTGCAGGGGCTGCAAACCACAAATAAGGGGAGTTGTCACATAGTAATAAGACACTTATCGCGATATAAGTATATTTTTCTAATGCAACTTTATTTAAGTTACACTTATCAAAATTCTAAATAATTATTAAATTAAATAATTATCAAAATTCCGTTCTCAGGCTTTTATTAAATAAGTATCAAAAATCCGTTCTCAGGAATTTTGCAGATTAAGCGTCTTTTTATCTGACAATTTTCCCATGCATAATTAAAAGGTTTTTATGTACAATTATGCATTATGAAATAATTATCTTTAAGCTTCTTTTTAATTTAGAATTACAAAAACATTAACTCTGAAAAAGTCGTCAAACAGTTCGGTCAAAAAAATAAAACTTAAATCGTTGTAATAAAAAGTAAAGATTAAATAAAAGTAAATTTATATTAAAATAAAGTTTTCAAGTGTTTGTTTTTTATTCAATTTATTAAAATATAAGTTTCAGGAAAGATTCTGGAATTTATACTAAACTATATAAAGATTTCAGGATTTTCAAACGTGCTGGGTTGCCTCGATGGTAGTTACATTACATATATATTCGAACTCCTGCACTCAACATAAAATCAACATATATTAATCGAAACGATTTTGTCTCAATAACATTGCAAGGAATATGTGACGCAAATCAGAGATTTTTAGATGTATATACAGGTCTTTCTAGCAAAATTCATGACTCTAGAATTTTTAAATTATCATTTATATCTATATGTATTCCATCAATTTGCGGATCAAATATAATTTGTTGGGTGATGCAGCCAGCATATCCACTACGTGAGTTTTTATTAACAACATTTAGAGACTACGGCTGCTTAGCAGCGGATGTAAGAAAATATAATTTAAAGTTTTGTCAAACTAGAGTTAAAATTGAGAACGTATTTGGTATGTTAAAATGTATAGATTTGGCCAATTAATGCAATTAGATTTTTTTAAAGTTGAGACAGCAGCCAAATTTATTGTAGCATGTTGCACGATTCACAACATTTGCATTGATAAAAATGATTTCTGGGAAGCAGATTGTAATGGTAGCATAAATTTAGTCTTTTTTTTGTTAAATTATATTTATGAATTTAACATATGTAATTGAAAATTGGAGTATTATTTTAAAAAATTATATAGTATATATTACATTATTTTAGTAAAAGTGTTATACGTATAACACACACATTTTAATATTTGTTATAATGTACAAATACTATAATTTCGTGAGAGACCATATTTATTAGAGCGGTCATACGCTTTTTTTTGTTGTTATTTTAATTTTAATATATCAATTATTAATTATAATAATTGATCTATTATTTACTCTTAATTTCAAATATCGTTCGATATCAAAATTAATTCTGATTTGTTGGTAATTTCGCGTGATTAATTTTGATAGTCGAATGATGAGTTAGGTTAGGTTAGGTTATAGTGGCGGCAAAGCCTCGCATAGAGCACACTGGGTCCATAGCGATACCACTTATATGTATAACTAACTTTGAGAAGGGGCTGAGGGGTTATCTAGTAATTCGAAGGATTTCGTAATTGCGGCAAACTTGAGGAGTTTCCTTATGCTGCAGTTCGAAACCTCTTTCAGAGTTGGGTAGTAGGGCTCTCCCAGAGTACAAACTATACGTCTAGTGAGTGCCGGACAGTGGCATAGGAGGTGCTCTAGGGTTTCCACTTGCCATGGATCGCCGCAGTTTCTGCATTGATCGCTCGCGGTTATTCCAAGCCTACGCGCATGATTGCCGATCAAGCAGTGTCCAGTGAGGAGGCCAATTGCTGTCTTGCATTGCGAGCGCTGTAGGTTTATTAGTGTTTTCGTTTTTTTGACGTTGTTGGTATCCCACATAAGTTTATTTATAGAGCACGTGGATAACTCCTTCCAGCACTTTTTTGACTGCGCTAAGGTTTTATTATCCAGTATATTTTTTAGTGATTTTAGTGGCAATAGAACCTGCTCGGAGGGTTCCTGCTCTAGAATTGCTCCTCTTCTAGCAAGTTCATCCGCTTCTTCGTTACCCTTAATGTTACAGTGGCCCGGTACCCAGCATAACTCTACATTCCTGTTTGTGCACAGGTTTTGCAGTGCCATGTGGCATTCATTCACTGCTTTGGATTTGATGTAGGCTGCCGCAAGGGCTTTGATAGCAGCCTGACTATCCATGTAAATGATTATTGGTGAGTTAGCAGTTTCTGGAGTGCAAGCAATTTCCGCCGCTTTTCGTATAGCTGTGATTTCAGGAATGATGAGTTAAAGAGTTGGAGAAAAATTTTGATAAGAAGAGTAGGTTGAAAACTTATATTAAATATAAGGTTTTTTGTATAAGATATTTATGATAAAATTAATAAAAAAAAAAATTGTGTAAAATTGGATCTTAAATATATAAATATTACCTAAAATAAAAATTAGTTTATGTGTTAACTAAAATAACTTAAATCTAAATTATAGACATAAAAAAATTTAATAATGATTATTTATAATAAAACCATAATTAATTTATAATTTTGGAACACAAAAATAAATTAAAAATATATAACATTTAAACAGTATAAAATTTTAATTTTACTATTACAATATATAATGTATTTAAAAAGTGAAATTGTTAATTATTGGTAGTAAATATAACCAACCAACCAACCAATTTTATTATAAAAAAAAACATAAAATAAAATAACATTTTATAACATTTTCACATAAAATTACATAGTTACATATTTTTCACATAATTAAATAAACAGAGAAATAAATTGAAATCAAAAATTTATAAGACATTATTAAAATTGAAAATTATTATTTATCTTTATATATATATATATATATATTGTATAATTCAAATAAAAGAAAAATACAAAAAAAAAGTGAAAATAAGATAAAATATTGGCGTTTGATTTCGAAGATACAAAAACCCAATTACATATTTAGTACAAAATCATTAAGACCTGAAATCTGGAAAATTCAACATCTCATCAGTCATCAACCGATCATCGATGGACCATAACCAATAATTTATGTATTTATATTTTTTTATTTAAATCTATATTTATTTGTTATATTTAAATCTTATTAAATTAATTTATTATGTAAGGAAATGGGTTAAGTTGCCAAAATTAATCGATCTTTTTCTTTTGTATCGATAATCGACAATTAATTTTTTTTTAAAAAATCTCTCACTAATCAGAGTTTTGCGGTCATCGAACTCCAAATAAAATTACCAGAAATTAAGAGTAATTGGGTCGAAAACATATGTTAAATTTATACTTATTTATTAATTATTTATTAATACCTAATATTTTTTTTGCGAGTGATATTTTTTTGTTAGTTAGGAGAAAATGTTTAGTGTAGTGTTGTTGTAAAATGAAGATGTGGTAAACGCTATTAATTTACCCATGCTTGCAGAGTGGTGATGATGACATAATAATGTTGTAAATTATTATAATTCATTAAGCTAATTGATCTAAAAATGTTTTTCTTTTGTACATATGTTCAATCATGGTCGGGAGGGCAATAGTTGGAACACACCATCCATGTTCCACGAATTTATTTGTATTTTTGCGTTTATTTATATAAAATATATTTATATAAAAATTTATTTATTTCTACCACCGAATTTTAAAGAACTTGTCCTTTATGTGTCTAAACTAAGTACTTATTGTAGTTTCAGTTTTTTTTCGTCAATTTATTTATTTATTTCAAGATTTATTTAATATCTATATTGCACGCAAATTTTTCTGTATGTCCATTCCGCAATTTTTGTTTTGTCTACCCTCCTATTTTCCGACTTAAGCTACCCAAAAAGATGTGCAAGCGGAATATCTATTCCGTAGCTTTTGGACCTGCGAGATTTGGCTGAGAGCTGGTGATCGACCAAAGTTATATTTTTAATGACTTCATTTTGTAAATTATTTCGACCGAATTTTATACTGTGATATTAATTTTAGTAGTTTTGTCAGTTTTTTAACATAATGTGCTTGTTCTTAATTTATTATTATTTTGTGAATTTTTAAATGGATTGCAAGTTATTCGGCTAATGAGCTAATACTTGACCGGTTAAATTTTCAATTAATTTTGTATTAAAATTGCAAGTCTCATTTGTTAAACATATATTTATGATAGAAAATTCTCTTTAAATTTTCTTTGCATTCAATAAATTTATAATTTCAAATTTTTCCGTTTATAGACACATAATACAATTTCTTTTAAAGTACATAAATTTGTAAATACAAATGATATTAAATTGAATTTTGTTATGTCATCACTCTGCTTGCATGGGTTATTATGTATTAATTAATATTCGTAGTAGTATAATTAACTAGTTTTTCTGTTTATTTGTTAATTAAATAAATAATACAGAGAATAATCACGATAATCAAACTATATTTTTTTTATGATATATATAAGATTATTATTATTTATGTAGTTATTTAGTGAGTTTTTTATTAATAATAATAAATAATAATAATAATAATAATTGTATTTATTCAGCTATATCTTTTTCCAAATTTTTTTTACAAATAATTTACAATGAATTTAAAATAAACGATGGCTTATTTGCCGTCTGCTCATTTTTCATCTTTACTAATAATTTTTTTTTTATAACTAATTTATGTTTTATTTTTACTTTTATGCTTTATCTAATTTATATTTATTTTTACTTTTATGTCATCCTGTTCTTACAAACTTTATTGCGCTTCTTTTTGTAATGTTGTTTATGTTATGTTTTGTATATATACTTGTGATTTCTTTTAATTGTTTTAAATTAATAATACTCTGTAAGAATACGTTTACGGTATCTAAATGCTTCGATTGTGTATTTGGCAAGTGTTTTCCAATTTTTTCCATTAAGATATTCAACCGCTTCTTGATGTGTAATATAATTAGCGTTGAAGTGCTCCTTTCTAATTTCCGTTAAAATAGGGCACTCTCCGAGAAAGTGTTTTACGTCTTCCATTCTACTTAGATTACACAGTGAGCAGATGTTGGTTTCAGTGTTTCTATGTGGTATGTAATTCAATTGCAACAATTCTCCTCTTATCTTAAAAATTGATGATATTTCCAAGCATGTATTCGTATCTCTAAAATAATTGTCCTCTTTTAACTCATGTTCTAGGTTAATATATACGTTTCTATGAGTGGAATTTCTAGCTTTAAACAAATATAGTTTTCTTAGTTCTTCATCTATTTTTGACAGTAGCGTGTATAGTTGATCTTTCCATTGTCCTACGTTTGTTGAAGTTAATTGTATAGATACGTTATACTCTTCTGCTAACCTTAACCATTCTTTTATATACAACTCATTTTTTTGGCAGATAATGTGAGCTATTTTCCCTGCTATTGTGTTCTGTTTTTTTCCATTAATTTACAAACATAGTCACAATGTAGCTTAAACGAGTACAAATAAATAGGGGCAAGTCCTGTTTCCACAAATAACATGTAATCAGGTGTATTTTGAGGCAACCAGAATAATCGCTTTAAAAAATACCGTTGAATTTTCTCCACCTTGTCATACTGAAGATAACCCCACGTTTGTGCTCCATAACATACAATAGATCTTATTACTGAGTTGAAGATTCCATATTTTGCTGAATGCGAAACGACCTTGTTTGTCATGAAGTACTTCCATGTATTAGCCAAAGCTGAAACGGCTTGACAGTACCTGTTTTCAAAGTGTTTTGCTAGGCTCAATTTCGATGTTAGTAATACTCCTAGATACTTATACTGATTTACAATTTCAATTGGTTCATCATTATAATGCCATTTTTCGTTTTTTGCTAATCGTCCACCATTTTTGAAAATCATAATTTTAGATTTATTTACATTCATCTCTAGATTCCATTTCACAAAATAATCCCTCAATCTTGTTATCATCAATTGTAACGTTTGTGGTGATTCAGCCATAATAACCATGTCATCTGCATAAAGTAATATCTTTATCAACATTTCGAGTATTTGTACTCCCCCAGGTAGACATTCAACGACATCACCTATAAATAACGTAAATAATGTAGGACTCAGTATACATCCTTGCTTAACTCCTGTACTTGTTCTGAACTCATCTGATACCTCAGTACCATTCCATACTAAGGCTTTTGTATTTGAATAAAGTGCCCTCAAAACTTTTATAAATTTATGCGATATACCGCGCTCATTTAGCTTACAAAGTAGAGCATTTCTATTTACGTTATCAAATGCTGATTTTAAGTCTACAAACATAGCATACATTTTCTTGTTTTTCAATTTGTTTAATCTAATCATGTTTGTAAGTGTAAAAATATGATCTTCGGTACCAAATCCTGGTCTAAAACCTGCCTGATATTTACTTAGAATATTACGCTGTTGTATAAACTGATTCAGTCGTGAAAGTAGTAAACCACAAAATATTTTCGATATCACATCAGTAAACGCAATCGCTCTATAGTTAGATGGTTCATCAATATTACCTTTTTTGTGAATTGGGAAAATTATAGATTTTTTAAAAGCAATTGGAACTTCAGCTTCTGCGTATATCCTATTGTAAAAGACTAATAGTTTCCCTAAAAATTCATTGGGAGAATTCGTAAAAAATTCATATGTCACTCGATCTATGCCTGGTGCTTTATTATCTTTGCATTTTTTTAACACGTTTTTTAATTCTTCTAGACTAAAAGGTGAATCTAGCATTGGGCATTCTATATATCTTTCAGCATATTGTATTGTTATAGCTTGTTGCGGCGGATTAAGCTGAATAGCAAAATAATTTGCTAGATTCGAAGCTGTTAAATTTTGGCCACCTACCCTCACTACTCCTTTCATTTCATTGATAATTTTCCACAAACTACGTGTATCTTTTACTTGATTTAGATGGGCTGCTAAATTTGTATAATATGTTTTTTTTCTACTTCTACAAATCTCCTTGAACTTTTTGTTATATTTTACATATAATTTGCGTACTATTTCTGAGTCCGTTTCCCTGTACATCTTTAACCACTTGTAGGATAATGATCTAGCTTTCAAACACACACGATCAAACCATTTTTGTTTAAATTGTACTTTCTTTTCTCTATGTACCATTGCAGAATCCTTTACACAATTTATTATAGCTTCATTTAAATTATCGATATTTTCGAATTCTACATTAATATTGCTAGAGATTTCTTTTATTTTTTCACAAAATTGGTGTTTTGCATTAGGATTCCAGTGCAATTTTGGTAGCAGGTTAATTAATCTATTATCTTCTGTTGTTTTATCCATAGAAATTTCTACATTTATTGGCAGATGTTTAGTATAGTGTTTTCCAACTACTTCAAATTTTTCAACAAGTTTTATCCATTCTCCACCCACAGCACAAACATCTATTACTGAACCTCCATTTTCACATATAAAAGTTAATTCACCCTTTTCATCACCAATTGTACAACCATTTAGTATTATGAGTCCGTATTCATGACATAAGTCTAGTAATTTTTTCCCTCTGTAGTCTACCTTATCATCCTTTGACTTTCTGTTTTCAATCGTATTTCTATTAATAATATGAGAATTTCTGTTAAATATTAATTCATTACCAAACCTCGCATTAACATCTCCTATTATCATCAAATTGGTTTTTTTACATTCATTCATAAAATTGCAAAGCATCTCAAAATTATTATCCCAATTATTATAATTCAAGTATATTGGTAATATATAGTATTTATTATTTGAATATTCAAGTTCTACAGTTATTACTTCATTTATTTCTACAAATTTTGTTTTGATTTCATTAATATTATTTCTAATTCCATATGAATATCCTTCACTTGGCCTTCCTGCCTTTCCTTTCTTAGCTGGTATCCAAAATAATTTATGTGTTTTGAAATAATTATTGAATTCATTTATTTTATGTTCAGTTACAAGGGTTTCTAGTATAAAAAAAATATCATATTGACTTAAAAATAAGAAAAAATTAGGAAATATACGTTTACAATTTAACCCTTCTACATTATATGCTAATATATTAATTTTAAATTTACTTATACTAATATTTTTAGAGCAGACGGCTGTTAATTGTTAATTATTATTTTGTTTAGTTCGTTGTTTATATGCTTCCTCCTTCAACGTATCAACTTTATTCTGTATATCTATGTTATAATTTTCTTTGATATATTTTACCCCATCATTTTCCTTATCAACTGTTAATCCTCGTGTATCGCACCATTTAAATTCTTTTTTATCCATAAACATGTTGCCATTTCTAACTCTTACCACCAAATTTGGTTGCTTCCTTCTTAGTTCTTTTCTTATTGCTAGCAATTTGTTTTGCCGTTCTCTTATATTTTTTGGAAGGTCTTTTACCACCGAAATACCAGAGCCTGTCAATTTCTCAGTCTTGTTTAATATGGCCTCAATTGTTTTTGCTGATAAAAACTCTACTAGGATATATGAATTTTTAGAGCTCGATTGACCAAGTTTGATCACTTTTTCAATTCCTAACTCTCCAGGAATTTTCATAACTTCATTAATAAAATTCTTCATAGTGTTTTCGATATTATCTCCTTCGTTACAGCTAATGTTACGAAATATTAAATTCTTTTTTGTGGTTGTAAGTTTTAATTTCTCCACCTCACTTTCTAAATTTGAAATTTTTGCATTTTGTTCTTTTATAGTATTTTTCATTTCTGCATATTCTTTTTCTAGATTGTCCATTCTATCAAGTTTTTCATGGATTGGTTGTAATTTTTGATCTAATAAATTCCCCATGATTTCCAACATTGTTTTTTGATCCATAATTCCCGAAATGTTGGGGATTTTGCTAACCGGACTCTCGTTAGATGAACTTGAGAAAGCTGCCAAACGCGCTCTTTTTGTACTATTCAATTCGCCAAAAACTTCACTGTCAGAGTCCTCACTATGCATTTGTTTCACACAGTAAAAGATTAATCTATTTATATAATACAAAATTACAGCATTGTTCGCGTCAAAGCTGATAAAATAATTTTATTTATAAAATCGAAATAAATACTCGTAGTTGCAAATAATAATATTTTATTTTTTCTGTTATCGTTTTATTTTTAGAATCCAAATCTACTGATACGTCTAAAATTATGCTTAATTAGAAAATGATTAGTATATAGAATGTATAATAGATGTTCTAAATGGTTTGAGTCTCCAATAATTGTTGTGGAATTTACTATTTCGCCAAAAAGTATGCAAAATTTTAAATTTGATGTAATGCTGTTAAATTGTAAATTAATATTATGTTTTGTATAGGTAATTGTTGCTGGTGATTAATGATAATAATCTTTAGAAATTTCCCTTATTAAGTGACTATTTAACTATCCCAATCAGCTGTTGATTTTTGCTTACGTAGTTAATTTTCTTTATTATTCAGTTTCTTCTCAATATTTTGAATAATTTTATTATGTATTTTTACCTTTTTTGGGCGTTTCAATCTATATATTTCCAGTTTTATAGTCACCATAGTCTTCTAATTTTCACCAAAAACACTTTTTTATATAATTTAGATACTTTGAAACCAAAATATTTTTATTCTTACACAGAGCTATCGCTATTAATCAACCAATCACTTTGACAATTCTCCTTTTTATTAAACTTAGGCTTAAATAATTTTAATTTTGGTGAAAATTACCAAACATTTTATTTTATATATATAAATTACTGTAGTATTGTTAAGTAAATAATAAATTACCAACAATCTTCGTTTTTGAATATTTTTTTTTTTTGTAGAATTTGTATAAATTTTGTTATTTAATTTTGTTCTTCGTTGAAATTATTATTATTTATTGATTTTTTTTATGAATTGTGTCTACAAATTTGTTTGTAATGGCTGTACATCATAGTCCATTGTATGTTGATAAACACATCGATTTAGATATGTCCTGTGGAGTTTGCACAGAGGTATTAATACTTCTAGATGAAATAGTATCTACGAAGTGTCAGCACAACTTTCATGTTCAATGCATAACAAAATGGCTCGATGCATCATCTATGTGTCCAAATTGTCGACAAAAATGCATACTAAATGATTTAAAGAAATTCGGTAATTCGTTATTCGAATTACAAGATATGAAATGTAAAAAGATTGGTATATTTCATACGAAAGATATTCATATATAAAAAATAATTATAATGGGTTAGGATTAGAATTTAATTTATTAATTTTTTTTTTTTGTATATAAGTTATTTTTTTTTGTTAGTTTAGTCAGATTTTTTTTTAGTTTTAGATAACTTATTTTTTTGTTAGTTTAGTCAGATTTTTTTTTAGTTTTAGATAACTTATTTTTTTTAGTTTAGTCAGATTTTTTTTTTATGATAAATTATTTTTCATAAATCAACTATGCTAATGCTTTAAGTCATATTTTTGCTTTAGTTTAGTTTCGATTATATTTATTTTTCTATTATAGCTAACTTAAGGTTACTTTAGCTTTAATTACCATTTTATTTCTTCAGTTCCTTTAGTTACTTTATTTACCAAATTAACTGTCCTGTAATGGTAGCATAAATTTAGTCTTTTTTTTTGTTAAATTATATTTATGAATTTAACATATGTAATTGAAAATTGGAGTATTATTTTAAAAAATTATATAGTATATATTACATTATTTTAGTAAAAGTGTTATACGTATAACACACACACATTACTATTTGTTAGAATGTACAAATACTCAGGGCCGGCGCTTCCTTGGAACAGTATGAACAGCTTGACGGGGCGCTGAAATTGGGGGGCGCAAAATCATTAAAAATAAATTTAAAAAAATAAAATATTTTTTTTTTTTCAAAATTTTTTTTTGCCGAAATTGTGAACAAATATTTTTTCACTGTGTAAAAATATATTTTAAAAAGGCAAAATATAAATTTTTTGTCGTTGCACAGTAATTGAACACTGTGCATAATCAATATGGAAAAGAAAAATATCGATAACACCCCTTTCCGTTTCTTAGTTTCTTATATGTAAAAAAAACCACACAAGCACAGTATATTTTTACTGTTCATAAAGAATTCTTCAACCGTTGATATGAAAATATAAATTTGTCTTTATACTCTTCTTCATACAAATTTCTCACAAAAAAAAATAACTTAATATAATAAAGTTTCTCTTAAAAAAGAGAAATATAAAAATTGTTGTCGGTGCACAGTATTTGAACACTGTGCATAGTCAATATGGAAAAGAAAAATATCGATAAAACCCCCTTCCGTTTCTTATATGAAAAAAAAACCCTCAAGCACAGTATATTTTTACTGTTCATAAAGAATTCTTCAACCGATGATATGAAAATATAAATTTGTCTTTATACTCTTTCTTCATACAAATATCTCACAAAAAAAAATAACTTAATATAATAAAGTTTCTCTTAAAAAGGAGAAATATAAAAATTGTTGTCGGTGCACAGTATTTGAACACTGTGCATAGTCAATATGGAAAAGAAAAATATCGATAAAACCCCCTTCCGTTTCTTATATGAAAAAAAAACCACTCCAGCACAGTATATTTTTACTGTTCATAAAGAATTCTTCAACCGATGATATGAAAATTGAAAATATAAATTTGTCTTTATACTCTTTCTTCATACAAATTTCCCTTCCGTTTCTTCTATAAAAAAAATGTATGTATTTAATTAGGCTTATTTAAGTGTAAAATTTATTTATTTATTTATTTATTTATTTATTTGCTTAGTTCAAACAGTTTACAATACATATATTTAATTACATTATTTAAATTCAAAAAACAAAAATTATTAATTTAATAAATTAACAATAATAAATTATATTTTGAATGAAAAAAAAAAAAAAGAAATTATATAAATTAAAATTAATACTAAAAATAATAGTTACATATATCAATTTAATTATTTAAATCAAATTTTGTCAAAAAATAAAAATTATATTTAATTTATTATACATAGATATATTAAAAATTAGATATACATATTAAAAATTTTTTAAATTTTTTTTATTATTTAATATTTCAGTTCGAAGATATATTTTCAGTATAATTAATTACTAAAAACATAATATTTATGTATTTTAATGATTAACAGACTTATTAATTTTTACGAGAAGTAACTAATAAGTATGATGGAATACAAATACAAAATTTTTCTTTATAATTAGTGTAGATGTAAATTAAAAAGTCTAAATTCTCGTCGCTTACTTTCTTGTGTACACCATCTTGGCCTATACCTTTTTTCACAATCTTATGATTTACAAAGTATTAGCTTCACAAACTTAAATTTTTAGAGAGCTTTATTGTTTTATCGTGGTATACCTCGTTAAAAAAAATGCATTGCAAATCCTACCTCTTGGCTGATGTGGAATGGAAACGGATTGCATTCGAAAAAGCCCTATAGAATCATTAGATTTTATAGTTGAAAAGAAATTAGAGCCGATATTACCAAATGTAGTTGTAGCTCTTAGAATTTTATTGACAATACCAGTCACAGTAGCTTCCGGGGAACGTAGCTTTTCTAAATTAAAAATTATTTACGTAGTATAATAGGACAAGAAAGACTAGTAGATTTAGCTTATAGTATATGTATAGAAAGTCAATTTCTGAACAACTTGGATTATAGTGACTTATAGACGATTTTGCGAAATTAAAAGCTCGTAAAATTAATTTTAATTAATTATTTAATGAATTTTACAATTTAAAGTAGCACGCTTGAATTTTAGTGTTTTTTATTTATATTTTATTAATTTTTTGTTATTGAAATTCGTACGCTAGATTAGTACGATAGAAATATTTATTTATTTATTTTTTAAATATTTATTTTTGAGGACTATGCCTACGTGGGATACCTCCTTAAAAAAAACGCATTGCAAATGTGGGAACGGATTATTTACGACAAAATACTGCTTTTTTTTGGGGCGCTATTTTAGAAAACTGCACCAGGCGCCAAAATCGTTAGCGCCGGCGCTGCAAATACTATAATTTCGCGAGAGACCATATTTATTAGAGCGGTCATACGATTTTTTTTTTTGTTATTTTAATTTTAATATATCAATTATTAATTATAATAATTGATCTATTATTTACTCTTAATTTCAAATATCGTTCGATATCAAAATTAATTCTGATTTGTTGGTAATTTCGCGTGATTAATTTTGATAGTCGAATGATGAGTTAGGTTAGGTTAGGTTATAGTGGCGGCAAAGCCTCGCATAGAGCACACTGGGTCCATAGCGATACCACTTATATGGGTAACTAACTTTGAGAAGGGGCTGAGGGGTTATCTAGTAATTCGAAGGATTTCGTAATTGCGGCAAACTTGAGGAGTTTCCTTATGCTGCAGTTCGAAACCTCTTTCAGAGTTGGGTAATAGGGCTCTCCCAGAGTACAAACTATACGTCTAGTGAGTGCCGGACAGTGGCATAGGAGGTGCTCTAGGGTTTCCACTTGCCCTGGATCGCCGCAGTTTCTTCATTGATCGCTCGCGATTATTCCAAGCCAACGGGCATGATTGCCGATCAAGCAGTGTCCAGTTAGGAGGCCGACTGCTGTCTTGCATTGCGAGCGCGGTAGGTTTATTATTGTTTTCGTTTTTTTGACGTTGTAGGTATCCCACATAAGTTTAGTTATAGAACACGTGGATAACTCCTTCCAGCACTTTTTTGACTGCGCTAAGGTTTTATTATCCAGTATATTTTTTAGTGATTTTAGTGGCAATGGAACCTGCTCGGAGGGTTCCTGCTCTAGGTTTGCTCCTCTTCTAGCAAGTTCATCCGCTTCTTCGTTACCCTTAATGTTACAGTGGCCCGGTACCCAGCATAACTCTACATTCCTGTTTGTGCACAGGTTTTGCAGTGCTATGTGGAATTCGTACACTGCTTTGGATTTGATGTAGGCTGCCGCAAGGGCTTTGATAGCAGCCTGACTATCGATGTAAATGATTATTGGTGAGTTAGCAGTTTCTGGAGTGCAAGCAATTTCCGCCGCTTTTCGTATAGCTGTGATTTCAGGAATTATGAGTTAAAGAGTTGGAGAAAAATTTTTATAAGAAGAGTAGGTTGAAAACTCTGATCCGCGATAGTCGTTATTTTTGTATCTTGCTTTTTTTTGTATAATTTTTTGATTAAATATAAGTTTTGTTTTTGGTCTAAGATATTTATGATAAAATTAATAACAAAAATTTTTTTTTTGTAAAATTGGATCTTAAATATATAAATATTATCTAAAATAAAAATTAGTTAATTTATAATCGACAATTAAATTTTTTTTCAAAAATCTCTCACTAATCAGAGTTTTGCGATCATCGAACTCCAAAAAAAATTACCAGAAATTAAGAGTAATTCGGTCAAAACATATGTTAAATTTATACTTATTTATTAATTATTTATTAATACCTAATATTTTTTTTTGCGAGTGATATTTTTTTGTTAGTTAGGAGAAAATGTTTAGTGTAGTGTTGTTGTAAAATGAAGATGTGGTAAAAGCTTTTAATTTACCCATGCTTGCAGAGTGGTGATGATGACATAATAATGTTGTAAATTATTATAATTTATTAAGCTAATCAAGGGATTGATCTAAAATGTTTTTCTTTGGTAAATATGGTCAATCATGGTCGGGAGGGCAATAGTTAGAACACACCATCCATGTTCCAAGAATTTATTTGTATTTTTGCGTTTATTTATATAAAATATATTTATATTAAAATTTATATAGAGTGCTCCAACTACAGAGGTATTTCACTGCTTAACATTGCATACAAAATACTCTCCAATGTAATATGTGATCGTCTGAAGCCACACTTGAGTAGGATAATTGGTACATATCAGGCCTGGCCTATCAACAACAGATCAATTGTTCACTATACGGCAGATCTTGGAGAAAACGCGAGAATTTCAAGTCGATACACACCATCTTTTTATTGACTTTTGATCAGCTTACGATAGCATATATAGAAATGAGGTATACCGCGCAATGTGAGAGTTTCAAATACCATCGAAACTGCTCCGGGTGTCTAAGATGACCTTGGATAATACAACATGTGTGGTTGTGGTTCGACGCGGCAACAATCTATCTGATAAATTCTTGACAATCAACGGGTTCCGCCAAGGGGACCCACTATCGTGCGACCTTTTTAACATCGTCTTGGAAAAGATAGTTCGGAAGTCTGCTGTTAACACCACTGGAACTATCTTTAACAAATCATTGCAGCTGTTGCGCTTTGCAGACGACATAGATATTATAGGCAGATCACATCGCGCCGTCTGTGAAGGATTTGTTAGAATAGAGGAGGAAGCTGCTCATGTAGGTCTCAGAATAAATGAGGATAAAACAAAATATATGCTCTCAACTAACAATCCTAGCAAAATTCATCAGCTTGGTCAAAACACTACTATTGGCACTCACAATTTTGAAGTAGTGAAGGAATTTGTTTACCTCGGTTCAGCGATCAATAGCACGAACGACACCAGTGCGGAAATCAAACGAAGAATATCTCTTGCAAATCGATGCTACTTTGGTTTACAACGACAGTTACGATCCAAATTGCTTTCAAGGAAAACGAAAACTTTGTTATATAAAACACTCATCATACCCGTTCCACTCTACGGAGCAGAATATTGGACGTTGGCATAAATAGATGAGCAAGCCTTGGGCACTTTTGAACATAAAATTCTTTGGAGAATCTATGGTCCAATCTATGAAGTCGGTATTTGGAGAACGAGACTAAATAGTGAGTTGTATGAGCTATTCAACGATGCTGATATTGTCCAACGAATAAAAATAAAACGGCTTCGATGGCTAGGACATTTGGCAAGAAGACCGGAAAATGCTCCAACCAAAATAGTTTTCGATTCAAGTCCTGATGGTCGTGGAAAGATGGAGATATGGGTGACTTAAATAAATCACGCATCACCAACTGGCGTACGCTAGCACAAGATCGAGCAGCGTGGAAGCGATTGTTGAACCAGGCGCAGGTACACAACGTACTGTAGAGCCAGCAAAGTAAGTAAGTATAAAAATTTATTTATTTCTACCACCGAATTTTAAAGAACTTGTCTTTTATGTGTCTAAACTAAGTACTTATTGTAGTTTCAGTTTTTTTCGTCAATTTATTTATTTATTTCAAGATTTATTTAATATCTATATTGCACGCAAATTTTTCTGTATGTCCATTCCGTAATTTTTGTTTTGTCTACCCCCATATTTTCCGACTTAAGCTACCCAAAAAGACGTGCAAGCGGAATATCTATAACTTATAATTGTATACAAGGGTAAAACACCTCCCTGTTCGTTATAGTTATAGTTGTTTTATGTTAAATTATTTTATATTTATACAGAAAATGGCGCCCGAGCAGGGACCCGAAAGGTGTTTCCTAGTAGTTTTTTTTATAAATTAATTTCACTGTTCATTTTTGTGACAAATGTTTTGCAGATGATACATTATTAATGGGCTTTTGGACCTGCGAGATTTGGCTGAGAGCTGGTGATCGACCAAAGTTATATTTTTAATGACTTTATTTTGTAAATTATTTCGACCGAATTTTATACTGTGATATTAATTTTAGTAGTTTTGTCAGTTATTTAACATAATGTGCTTGTTCTTAATTTATTATTATTTTGTGAATTTTTAAATGGATTGCAAGTTATTCGGCTAATGAGCTAATACTTGACCGGTTAAATTTTCAATTAATTTTGAATTAAAATTGCAAGTCTCATTTGTTAAACATATATTTATGATACAAAATTCTCTTTAAATTTTCTTTGCATCCAATTAATTTATAATTTCAAATTTGTCCGTTTATAAACACATAATACAATTTCTTTTAAAGTACATAAATTTGTTAATACAAATGATATTAAATTGAATTTTGTTATGTCATCACTCTGCTTGCATGGGTTATTATGTATTAATTAATATTCGTAGTAGTATAATTATCTAGTTTTTCTGTTTATTTGTTAATTAAGTAAATAATACAGAGAATAATCACGATAATCAAACTATATTTTTTTATGATATATATAAGATTATTATTATTTATGTAGTTATTTAGTGAGTTTTTTATTAAACTTAGGCTAAAATAATTTTAATTTTGGTGAAAATTACCAAACATTTTATTTTATATATATAAATTACTGTAGCATTGTTAAGTAAATAATAATTTACCAACAATCTTCGTTTTTGAATAGTTTTTTTTTTGTAGAATTTGTATAAATTTTGTTATTTAATTTTGTTCTTCGTTGAAATTATTATTATTTATTGATTTTTTTTCTGAATTGTGTCTACAAATTTGTTTGTAATGGCTGTACATCATAGTCCATTGTATGTTGATAAACACATCGATTTAGATATGTCCTGTGGAGTTTGCACAGAGGTATTAATACTTCTAGATGAAATAGTATCTACGAAGTGTCAGCACAACTTTCATGTTCAATGCATAACAAAATGGCTCGATGAATCATCTATGTGTCCAAATTGTCGACAAAAATGCATACTAAACGATTTAAAGAAATTCGGTAATTCGTTATTCGAATTACAAGATATGAAATGTAAAAAGATTGGTATATTTCATACGAAAGAAATTCATATATAAAAAATAATTATAATGGGTTAGGATTAGAATTTAATTTATTAATTATTTTTTTTGTATATAAGTTTTTTTTTTGTTAGTTTAGTCAGATTTTTTTTTAGTTTTAGATAACTTATTTTTTTGTTAGTTTAGTCAGATTTTTTTTTAGTTTTAGATAACTTATTTTTTTTAGTTTATGTTAAATATTTTTTTTTACTTTTAGATGAATTTTTTATAATATTAATAGTAATTACTATAGCTTTGGGACAGCAGATGGAAATAATAGAACTTAACAATCAAAATGGGTATAGTATTTTCAAAATGGAGGAAAGACTATTGGTTGACAGTTACACAAAGATGCTACACATAATCAATCTCGGTCATTATCAGGAGATAATTAATTCAATAGAAGCTAACGTTAAAACCCGGAAACAAATAATGGCGAAGACAAAATGCTGCAAAGAGAAATTTCATTAGCAAAACACAATATAAACATGATCATCCCACAATCTTCGATAGTGAACAAACGTCTTAAACGAGGTCTAGCCAATATTATCGGATCAGCACTAAAATTTATTGCTGGTACCATGGACAGTGAAGATGCCGCTGATAAATAACTTAGATAATAACGTAGAAATGTCAATTGATCAATTAAATAAACAGGTGGTTATCAATGATAAGTTATTCAAAAATTTTAATGAAACAGTTAATCTGGTAAATCAGCAACAACAGCAAATCAAAACAGCACTAGATATGGTAAACAACATTGAAAATAAAATTCTTCAAACTTTATCAAGAATGAAGGTATCATTTCTTATTTATGCGTATATGGTCACGGTTAACAAACAATTAGAAAAGATAATCGATATTATTTTATTAAGTAAATTATGAGTGCTAGCTCACGACATTTTAACCAATGAAGAAATTAGCTACTATAATATTTCCTCAGAAAAACTACCCTACATCAAAACTAGCATTTTATCTAAAGGTCTATTGCTTATATTAGTCTTAAGCATCCCAAATTTTACGAAAGAAAAATATTTTAACTCAATTATTATTCCTACACCTAATAGAAATTACGAAGAATTAGATTATGATTTAGAAAATGTAATTATTCAAAAAGAAAATGTATATTTAAATATTAATAATAAAATTGTTTTGAAAAAGAATTTAAAGAAACATAAAAATGATTGTTTACGAAATATCTTCCAAACAAATAATGCATGGTAACTTAAAAATTAATAATGTAACTTTAATTGAACAACTTTTTGACGACATAATTCTTGTAAAAAATTTAGATATTTGTAAAATCGAACAAAATTGTATTGATAACAACATTCATATAAAAAGTCATAACTTAATTAAATTTAGTAACTGTAAAATTGGGGCTGCAAACCACAAATAAGGGGAGTTGTCACATAGTAATAAGACACTTATCGCGATATAAGTATATTTTTCTAATGCAACTTTATTTAAGTTACACTTATCAAAATTCTAAATAATTATTAAATTAAATAATTATCAAAATTCCGTTCTCAGGCTTTTATTAAATAAGTAACAAAAATCCGTTCTCAGGAATTTTGCAGATTAAGCGTCTTTTTATCTGACAATTTTTCTATGCATAATTAAAAGGTTTTTATGTACAATTATGCATTATGAAATAATTATCTTTAAGCTTCTTTTTAATTTAGAATTACAAAAACATTAACTCTGAAAAAGTCGTCAAACAGTTCGGTTAAAAAAATAAAACTTAAATCGTTGTAATAAAAAGTAAAGATTAAATAAAAGTAAATTTATATTAAAATAAAGTTTTCAAGTGTTTGTTTTTTATTCAATTTATTAAAATATAAGTTTCAGGAAAGATTCTGGAATTTATACTAAACTATATAAAGATTTCAGGATTTTCAAACGTGTTGGGTTGCCTCGATGGTAGTTACATTACATATATATTCGAACTCCTGCACTCAACATAAAATCAACATATATTAATCGAAACGATTTTGTCTCAATAACATTGCAAGGAATATGTGACGCAAATCAGAGATTTTTAGATGTATATACAGGACTTTCTAGCAAAATTCATGACTCTAGAATTTTTAAATTATCATTTATATCTATATGTATTCCATCAATTTGCGGATCAAATATAATTTGTTGGGTGATGCAGCCAGCATATCCACTACGTGAGTTTTTATTAACAACATTTAGAGACTACGGCTGCTTAGCAGCGGATGTAAGAAAATATAATTTAAAGTTTTGTCAAACTAGAGTTAAAATTGAGAACGTATTTGGTATGTTAAAATGTAGATTTGGCCAATTAATGCAATTAGATTTTTTTAAAGTTGAGACAGCAGCCAAATTTATTGTAGCATGTTGCACGATTCACAACATTTGCATTGATAAAAATGATTTCTGGGAAGTAGATTGTAATGGTAGCATAAATTTAGTCTTTTTTTTGTTAAATTATATTTATGAATTTAACATATGTAATTGAAAATTGGAGTATTATTTTAAAAAATTATATAGTATATATTACATTATTTTAGTAAAAGTGTTATACGTATAACACACACATTTTAATATTTGTTATAATGTACAAATACTATAATTTCGCGAGAGACCATATTTATTAGAGCGGTCATACGCTTTTTTTTGTTGTTATTTTAATTTTAATATATCAATTATTAATTATAATAATTGATCTATTATTTACTCTTAATTTCAAATATCGTTCGATATCAAAATTAATTCTGATTTGTTGGTAATTTCGCGTGATTAATTTTGATAGTCGAATGATGAGTTAGGTTAGGTTAGGTTATAGTGGCGGCAAAGCCTCGCATAGAGCACACTGGGTCCATAGCGATACCACTTATATGGGTAACTAACTTTGAGAAGGGGCTGAGGGGTTATCTAGTAATTCGAAGGATTTCGTAATTGCGGCAAACTTGAGGAGTTTCCTTATGCTGCAGTTCGAAACCTCTTTCAGAGTTGGGTAGTAGGGCTCTCCCAGAGTACAAACTATACGTCTAGTGAGTGCCGGACAGTGGCATAGGAGGTGCTCTAGGGTTTCCACTTGCCCTGGATCGCCGCAGTTTCTTCATTGATCGCTCGCGATTATTCCAAGCCAACGGGCATGATTGCCGATCAAGCAGTGTCCAGTTAGGAGGCCGACTGCTGTCTTGCATTGCGAGCGCGGTAGGTTTATTATTGTTTTCGTTTTTTTGACGTTGTAGGTATCCCACATAAGTTTAGTTATAGAACACGTGGATAACTCCTTCCAGCACTTTTTTGACTGCGCTAAGGTTTTATTATCCAGTATATTTTTTAGTGATTTTAGTGGCAATAGAACCTGCTCGGAGGGTTCCTGCTCTAGGTTTGCTCCTCTTCTAGCAAGTTCATCCGCTTCTTCGTTACCCTTAATGTTACAGTGGCCCGGTACCCAGCATAACTCTACATTCCTGTTTGTGCACAGGTTTTGCAGTGCTATGTGGAATTCGTACACTGCTTTGGATTTGATGTAGGCTGCCGCAAGGGCTTTGATAGCAGCCTGACTATCGATGTAAATGATTATTGGTGAGTTAGCAGTTTCTGGAGTGCAAGCAATTTCCGCCGCTTTTCGTATAGCTGTGATTTCAGGAATTATGAGTTAAAGAGTTGGAGAAAAATTTTGATAAGAAGAGTAGGTTGAAAACTCTGATCCGCGATAGTCGTTATTTTTGTATCTTGCTTTTTTTTGTATAATTTTTTGATTAAATATAAGTTTTGTTTTTGGTCTAAGATATTTATGATAAAATTAATAACAAAAATTTTTTTTTTGTAAAATTGGATCTTAAATATATAAATATTATCTAAAATAAAAATTAGTTTATGTGTAAACTAAAATAACTTAAAACTAAATTATAGACATAAAAAAAATTAAAAATGATTATTTATAATAAAACCATAATTAATTTATTATTTTGGAACAGAAAAATAAATTAAAAATATATAACATTTAAACAGTATAAAATTTTAATTTTACTATTACAATATATAATGTATTTAAAAAGTGAAATTGTTAATTATTGGTAGTAAATATTTAAATAAAAAGTGCACTAATTTTATAATGCACTAATTTTATTATAAAAAAAAACATAAAATAAAATAACATTTTATAACATTTTCACATAAAATTACATAGTTACATATTTTTCACATAGTTAAATAAACAGAGAAATAAATTGAAATCAAAAATTTATAAGACATTATTAAAATTGAAAATTATTATTTATCTTTATATATATATTGTATAATTCAAATAAAAGAAAAATACAAAAAAAGGTGAAAATAAGATAAAATATTGGCGTTTATTTCGAAGATACAAAAACCCAATTACATATCTAGTACAAAATCATTAAGATCTGAAATCTGGAAAATTCAACATTTCATCAGTCATCAACGGATAATCGATGGACTATAACCAATAATTTATGTATTTATATTTTTTTATTTAAATCTATAATTATTTGTTATATTTAAATCTTATTAAATTAATTTATAATCGACAATTAAATTTTTTTTCAAAAATCTCTCACTAATCAGAGTTTTGCGATCATCGAACTCCAAAAAAAATTACCAGAAATTAAGAGTAATTCGGTCAAAACATATGTTAAATTTATACTTATTTATTAATTATTTATTAATACCTAATATTTTTTTTTTGCGAGTGATATTTTTTTGTTAGTTAGGAGAAAATGTTTAGTGTAGTGTTGTTGTAAAATGAAGATGTGGTAAAAGCTTTTAATTTACCCATGCTTGCAGAGTGGTGATGATGACATAATAATGTTGTAAATTATTATAATTTATTAAGCTAATCAAGGGATTGATCTAAAATGTTTTTCTTTGGTAAATATGGTCAATCATGGTCGGGAGGGCAATAGTTAGAACACACCATCCATGTTCCACGAATTTATTTGTATTTTTGCGTTTATTTATATAAAATATATTTATATTAAAATTTATATAGAGTGCTCCAACTACAGAGGTATTTCACTGCTTAACATTGCATACAAAATACTCTCCAATGTAATATGTGATCGTCTGAAGCCACACTTGAGTAGGATAATTGGTACATATCAGGCCTGGCCTATCAACAACAGATCAATTGTTCACTATACGGCAGATCTTGGAGAAAACGCGAGAATTTCAAGTCGATACACAACATCTTTTTATTGACTTTTGATCAGCTTACGATAGCATATATAGAAATGAGGTATACCGCGCAATGTGAGAGTTTCAAATACCATCGAAACTGCTCCGGGTGTCTAAGATGACCTTGGATAATACAACATGTGTGGTTCGACGCGGCAACAATCTATCTGATAAATTCTTGACAATCAACGGGTTCCGCCAAGGGGACCCACTATCGTGCGACCTTTTTAACATCGTCTTGGAAAAGATAGTTCGGAAGTCTGCTGTTAACACCACTGGAACTATCTTTAACAAATCATTGCAGCTGTTGCGCTTTGCAGACGACATAGATATTATAGGAAGATCACATCGCGCCGTCTGTGAAGGATTTGTTAGAATAGAGGAGGAAGCTGCTCATGTAGGTCTCAGAATAAATGAGGATAAAACAAAATATATGCTCTCAACTAACAATCCTAGCAAAATTCATCAGCTTGGTCAAAACACTACTATTGGCACTCACAATTTTGAAGTAGTGAAGGAATTTGTTTACCTCGGTTCAGCGATCAATAGCACGAACGACACCAGTGCGGAAATCAAACGAAGAATATCTCTTGCAAATCGATGCTACTTTGGTTTACAACGACAGTTACGATCCAAATTGCTTTCAAGGAAAACGAAAACTTTGTTATATAAAACACTCATCATACCCGTTCCACTCTACGGAGCAGAATATTGGACGTTGGCATAAATAGATGAGCAAGCCTTGGGCACTTTTGAACATAAAATTCTTTGGAGAATCTATGGTCCAATCTATGAAGTCGGTATTTGGAGAACGAGACTAAATAGTGAGTTGTATGAGCTATTCAACGATGCTGATATTGTCCAACGAATAAAAATAAAACGGCTTCGATGGCTAGGATATTTGGCAAGAAGACCGGAAAATGCTCCAACCAAAATAGTTTTCGATTCAAGTCCTGATGGTCGTGGAAAGATGGAGATATGGGTGACTTAAATAAATTACGCATCACCAACTGGCGTACGCTAGCACAAGATCGAGCAGCGTGGAAGCGATTGTTGAACCAGGTGCAGGTACACAACGTACTGTAGAGCCAGCAAAGTAAGTAAGTATAAAAATTTATTTATTTCTACCACCGAATTTTAAAGAACTTGTCTTTTATGTGTCTAAACTAAGTACTTATTGTAGTTTCAGTTTTTTTCGTCAATTTATTTATTTATTTCAAGATTTATTTAATATCTATATTGCACGCAAATTTTTCTGTATGTCCATTCCGTAATTTTTGTTTTGTCTACCCCCATATTTTCCGACTTAAGCTACCCAAAAAGACGTGCAAGCGGAATATCTATAACTTATAATTGTATACAAGGGTAAAACACCTTCCTGTTCGTTATAGTTATAGTTGTTTTATGTTAAATTATTTTATATTTATACAGAAAATGGCGCCCGAGCAGGGACCCGAAAGGTGTTTCCTAGTAGTTTTTTTTATAAATTAATTTCACTGTTCATTTTTGTGACAAATGTTTTGCAGATGATACATTATTAATGGGCTTTTGGACCTGCGAGATTTGGCTGAGAGCTGGTGATCGACCAAAGTTATATTTTTAATGACTTTATTTTGTAAATTATTTCGACCGAATTTTATACTGTGATATTAATTTTAGTAGTTTTGTCAGTTATTTAACATAATGTGCTTGTTCTTAATTTATTATTATTTTGTGAATTTTTAAATGGATTGCAAGTTATTCGGCTAATGAGCTAATACTTGACCGGTTAAATTTTCAATTAATTTTGAATTAAAATTGCAAGTCTCATTTGTTAAACATATATTTATGATACAAAATTCTCTTTAAATTTTCTTTGCATCCAATTAATTTATAATTTCAAATTTGTCCGTTTATAGACACATAATACAATTTCTTTTAAAGTACATAAATTTGTAAATACAAATGATATTAAATTGAATTTTGTTATGTCATCACTCTGCTTGCATGGGTTATTATGTATTAATTAATATTCGTAGTAGTATAATTATCTAGTTTTTCTGTTTATTTGTTAATTAAGTAAATAATACAGAGAATAATCACGATAATCAAACTATATTTTTTTATGATATATATAAGATTATTATTATTTATGTAGTTATTTAGTGAGTTTTTTATTAAACTTAGGCTAAAATAATTTTAATTTTGGTGAAAATTACCAAACATTTTATTTTATATATATAAATTACTGTAGCATTGTTAAGTAAATAATAATTTACCAACAATCTTCGTTTTTGAATAGTTTTTTTTTTGTAGAATTTGTATAAATTTTGTTATTTAATTTTGTTCTTCGTTGAAATTATTATTATTTATTGATTTTTTTTCTGAATTGTGTCCACAAATTTGTTTGTAATGGCTGTACATCATAGTCCATTGTATGTTGATAAACACATCGATTTAGATATGTCCTGTGGAGTTTGCACAGAGGTATTAATACTTCTAGATGAAATAGTATCTACGAAGTGTCAGCACAACTTTCATGTTCAATGCATAACAAAATGGCTCGATGAATCATCTATGTGTCCAAATTGTCGACAAAAATGCATACTAAACGATTTAAAGAAATTCGGTAATTCGTTATTCGAATTACAAGATATGAAATGTAAAAAGATTGGTATATTTCATACGAAAGAAATTCATATATAAAAAATAATTATAATGGGTTAGGATTAGAATTTAATTTATTAATTATTTTTTTTGTATATAAGTTTTTTTTTTGTTAGTTCAGTCAGATTTTTTTTTAGTTTTAGATAACTTATTTTTTTGTTAGTTTAGTCAGATTTTTTTTTAGTTTTAGATAACTTATTTTTTTTAGTTTATGTTAAATATTTTTTTTTACTTTTAGATGAATTTTTTATAATATTAATAGTAATTACTATAGCTTTGGGACAGCAGATGGAAATAATAGAACTTAACAATCAAAATGGGTATAGTATTTTCAAAATGGAGGAAAGACTATTGGTTGACAGTTACACAAAGATGCTACACATAATCAATCTCGGTCATTATCAGGAGATAATTAATTCAATAGAAGCTAACGTTAAAACCCGGAAACAAATAATGGCGAAGACAAAATGCTGCAAAGAGAAATTTCATTAGCAAAACACAATATAAACATGATCATCCCACAATCTTCGATAGTGAACAAACGTCTTAAACGAGGTCTAGCCAATATTATCGGATCAGCACTAAAATTTATTGCTGGTACCATGGACAGTGAAGATGCCGCTGATAAATAACTTAGATAATAACGTAGAAATGTCAATTGATCAATTAAATAAACAGGTGGTTATCAATGATAAGTTATTCAAAAATTTTAATGAAACAGTTAATCTGGTAAATCAGCAACAACAGCAAATCAAAACAGCACTAGATATGGTAAACAACATTGAAAATAAAATTCTTCAAACTTTATCAAGAATGAAGGTATCATTTCTTATTTATGCGTATATGGTCACGGTTAACAAACAATTAGAAAAGATAATCGATATTATTTTATTAAGTAAATTATGAGTGCTAGCTCACGACATTTTAACCAATGAAGAAATTAGCTACTATAATATTTCCTCAGAAAAACTACCCTACATCAAAACTAGCATTTTATCTAAAGGTCTATTGCTTATATTAGTCTTAAGCATCCCAAATTTTACGAAAGAAAAATATTTTAACTCAATTATTATTCCTACACCTAATAGAAATTACGAAGAATTAGATTATGATTTAGAAAATGTAATTATTCAAAAAGAAAATGTATATTTAAATATTAATAATAAAATTGTTTTGAAAAAGAATTTAAAGAAACATAAAAATGATTGTTTACGAAATATCTTTCAAAAAAATAATGCATGGTAACTTAAAAATTAATAATGTAACTTTAATTGAACAACTTTTTGACGACATAATTCTTGTAAAAAATTTAGATATTTGTAAAATCGAACAAAATTGTATTGATAACAACATTCATATAAAAAGTCATAACTTAATTAAATTTAGTAACTGTAAAATTGGGGCTGCAAACCACAAATAAGGGGAGTTGTCACATAGTAATAAGACACTTATCGCGATATAAGTATATTTTTCTAATGCAACTTTATTTAAGTTACACTTATCAAAATTCTAAATAATTATTAAATTAAATAATTATCAAAATTCCGTTCTCAGGCTTTTATTAAATAAGTATCAAAAATCCGTTCTCAGGAATTTTACAGATTAAGCGTCTTTTTATCTGACAATTTTCCTATGCATAATTAAAAGGTTTTTATGTACAATTATGCATTATGAAATAATTATCTTTAAGCTTCTTTTTTTAGAATTACAAAAACATTAACTCTGAAAAAGTCGTCAAACAGTTCGGTCAAAAAAATAAAACTTAAATCGTTGTAATAAAAAGTAAAGATTAAATAAAAGTAAATTTATATTAAAATAAAGTTTTCAAGTGTTTGTTTTTTATTCAATTTATTAAAATATAAGTTTCAGGAAAGATTCTGGAATTTATACTAAACTATATAAAGATTTCAGGATTTTCAAACGTGTTGGGTTGCCTCGATGGTAGTTACATTACATATATATTCGAACTCCTGCACTCAACATAAAATCAACATATATTAATCGAAACGATTTTGTCTCAATAACATTGCAAGGAATATGTGACGCAAATCAGAGATTTTTAGATGTATATACAGGACTTTCTAGCAAAATTCATGACTCTAGAATTTTTAAATTATCATTTATATCTATATGTATTCCATCAATTTGCGGATCAAATATAATTTGTTGGGTGATGCAGCCAGCATATCCACTACGTGAGTTTTTATTAACAACATTTAGAGACTACGGCTGCTTAGCAGCGGATGTAAGAAAATATAATTTAAAGTTTTGTCAAACTAGAGTTAAAATTGAGAACGTATTTGGTATGTTAAAATGTAGATTTGGCCAATTAATGCAATTAGATTTTTTTAAAGTTGAGACAGCAGCCAAATTTATTGTAGCATGATGCACGATTCACAACATTTGCATTGATAAAAATGATTTCTGGGAAGCAGATTGTAATGGTAGCATAAATTTAGTCTTTTTTTTGTTAAATTATATTTATGAATTTAACATATGTAATTGAAAATTGGAGTATTATTTTAAAAAATTATATAGTATATATTACATTATTTTAGTAAAAGTGTTATACGTATAACACACACATTTTAATATTTGTTATAATGTACAAATACTATAATTTCGCGAGAGACCATATTTATTAGAGCGGTCATACGCTTTTTTTTGTTGTTATTTTAATTTTAATATATCAATTATTAATTATAATAATTGATCTATTATTTACTCTTAATTTCAAATATCGTTCGATATCAAAATTAATTCTGATTTGTTGGTAATTTCGCGTGATTAATTTTGATAGTCGAATGATGAGTTAGGTTAGGTTAGGTTATAGTGGCGGCAAAGCCTCGCATAGAGCACACTGGGTCCATAGCGATACCACTTATATGGATAACTAACTTTGAGAAGGGGCTGAGGGGTTATCTAGTAATTCGAAGGATTTCGTAATTGCGGCAAACTTGAGGAGTTTCCTTATGCTGCAGTTCGAAACCTCTTTCAGAGTTGGGTAGTAGGGCTCTCCCAGAGTACAAGCTATACGTCTAGTGAGTGCCGGACAGTGGCATAGGAGGTGCTCTAGGGTTTCCACTTGCCCTGGATCGCCGCAGTTTCTGCATTGATCGCTCGCGGTTATTCCAAGCCTACGCGCATGATTGCCGATCAAGCAGTGTCCAGTGAGGAGGCCGATTGCTGTCTTGCATTGCGAGCGCGGTAGGTTTATTAGTGTTTTCGTTTTTTTGACGTTGTTGGTATCCCACATAAGTTTATTTATAGAGCACGTGGATAACTCCTTCCAGCATTTTTTTGACTGCGCTAAGGTTTTATTATCCAGTATATTTTTTAATGATTTTAGTGGCAATAGAACCTGCTCGGAGGGTTCCTGCTCTAGGTTTGCTCCTCTTCTAGCAAGTTCATCCGCTTCTTCGTTACCCTTAATGTTACAGTGGCCCGGTACCCAGCATAACTCTACATTCCTGTTTGTGCACAGGTTTTGCAGTGCTATGTGGAATTCGTACACTGCTTTGGATTTGATGTAGGCTGCCGCAAGGGCTTTGATAGCAGCCTGACTATCCATGTAAATGATTATTGGTGAGTTAGCAGTTTCTGGAGTTCAAGCAATTTCCGCCGCTTTTCGTATAGCTGTGATTTCAGGAATGATGAGTTAAAGAGTTGGAGAAAAATTTTGATAAGAAGAGTAGGTTGAAAACTTATATTAAATATAAGGTTTTTTTTGTATAAGATATTTATGATAAAATTAATAAAAAAAAAAAATTGTGTAAAATTGGATCTTAAATATATAAATATTATCTAAAATAAAAATTAGTTTATGTGTTAACTAAAATAAATTAAATCTAAATTATAGACATAAAAAAATTTAAAAATGATTATTTATAATAAAACCATAATTAATTTATAATTTTGGAACACAAAAATAAATTAAAAATATATAACATTTAAACAGTATAAAATTTTAATTTTACTATTACAATATATAATGTATTTAAAAAGTGAAATTGTTAATTATTGGTAGTAAATATTTAAATAAAAAGTGCACTAATTTTATTATAAAAAAAAACATAAAATAAAATAACATTTTATAACATTTTCACATAAAATTACATAGTTACATATTTTTCACATAATTAAATAAACAGAGAAATAAATTGAAATCAAAAATTTATAAGACATTATTAAAATTGAAAATTATTATTTATCTTTATATATATATATATATTGTATAATTCAAATAAAAGAAAAATACAAAAAAAAAGTGAAAATAAGATAAAATATTGGCGTTTTATTTCGAAGATACAAAAACCCAATCACATATTTAGTACAAAATCATTAAGACCTGAAATCTGGAAAATTCAACATCTCATCAGTCATCAACCGATCATCGATGGACCATAACCAATAATTTATGTATTTATATTTTTTTATTTAAATCTATATTTATTTGTTATATTTAAATCTTATTAAATTAATTTATTATGTAAGGAAATGGGTTAAGTTGCCAAAATTAATCGATCTTTTTCTTTTGTATCGATAATCGACAATTAAATTTTTTTTAAAAAATCTCTCACTAATCAGAGTTTTGCGATCATCGAAATCCAAATAAAATTACCAGAAATTAAGAGTAATTCGGTCGAAAACATATGTTAAATTTATACTTATTTATTAATACCTAATATTTTTTTTGCGAGTGATATTTTTTTGTTAGTTAGTAGAAAATGTTTAGTGTAGTGTTGTTGTAAAATGAAGATGTGGTAAAAGCTATTAATTTACCCATAGAGTGGTGATGATGACATAATAATGTTGTAAATTATTATAATTCATTAAGCTAATCAAGGTTTTTTTTCGTCAATTTATTTATTTATTTCAAGATTTATTTAATATCTATATTGCACGCAAATTTTTCTGTATGTCCATTCCGCAATTTTTGTTTTGTCTACCCCCTATTTTCCGACTTAAGCTACCCAAAAAGACGTGCAAGCGGAATATCTATAACTTATAATTGTATACAAGGGTAAAACACCTCCTTGTTCGTTATAGTTATAGTTGTTTTATGTTAAATTATTTTATATTTATACAGAAAATAGCGCCCGAGCAGGGACCCGAAAGGTGTTTCCTAGTAGTTTTTTTATAAATTAATTTCACTGTTCATTTTTGTGACAAATGTTTTGCAGATGATACATTATTAATGGGCTTTTGGACCTGCGAGATATGGCTGAGAGCTGGTGATCGACCAAAGTTATATTTTTAATGACTTCATTTTGTAAATTATTTCGACCGAATTTTATACTGTGATATTAATTTTAGTAGTTTTGTCAGTTTTTTAACATAATGTGCTTGTTCTTAATTTATTATTATTTTGTGAATTTTTAAATGGATTGCAAGTTATTCGGCTAATGAGCTAATACTTGACCGGTTAAATTTTCAATTAATTTTGTATTAAAATTGCAAGTCTCATTTGTTAAACATATATTTATGATAGAAAATTCTCTTTAAATTTTCTTTCAATTCAATTAATTTATAATTTCAAATTTTTCCGTTTATAGACACATAATACAATTTCTTTTAAAGTACATAAATTTGTAAATACAAATGATATTAAATTGAATTTTGTTATGTCATCACTCTGCTTGCATGGGTTATTATGTATTAATTAATATTCGTAGTAGTATAATTAACTAGTTTTTCTGTTTATTTGTTAATTAAATAAATAATACAGAGAATAATCACGATAATCAAACTATATTTTTTTTATGATATATATAAGATTATTATTATTTATGTAGTTATTTAGTGAGTTTTTTATTAAACTTAGGCTAAAATAATTTTAATTTTGGTGAAAATTACCAAACATTTTATTTTATATATATAAATTACTGTAGTATTGTTAAGTAAATAATAAATTACCAACAATCTTCGTTTTTGAATATTTTTTTTTTTTTGTAGAATTTGTATAAATTTTGTTATTTAATTTTGTTCTTCGTTGAAATTATTATTATTTATTGATTTTTTTTCTGAATTGTGTCTACAAATTTGTTTGTAATGGCTGTACATCATAGTCCATTGTATGTTGATAAACACATCGATTTACATATGTCCTGTGGAGTTTGCACAGAGGTATTAATACTTCTAGATGAAATAGTATCTACGAAGTGTCAGCACAACTTTCATGTTCAATGCATAACAAAATGGCTCGATGCATCATCTATGTGTCCAAATTGTCGACAAAAATGCATACTAAATGATTTAAAGAAATTCGGTAATTCGTTATTCGAATTACAAGATATGAAATGTAAAAAGATTGGTATATTTCATACGAAAGATATTCATATATAAAAAATAATTATAATGGGTTAGGATTAGAATTTAATTTATTAATTTTTTTTTTTGTATATAAGTTATTTTTTTTTTTTAGTTTAGTCAGATTTTTTTTTTTAGGATAAATTATTTTTCATAAATCAACTATACTAATGCTTTAAGTCATATTTTTGCTTTAGTTTAGTTTCGATTATATTTATTTTTCTATTATAGCTAACTTAAGGTTACTTTAGCTTTAATTACCATTTTATTTCTTCAGTTCCTTTAGTTACTTTATTTACCAAATTAACTGTCCTGTAATGGTAGCATAAATTTAGTCTTTTTTTTGTTAAATTATATTTATGAATTTAACATATGTAATTGAAAATTGGAGTATTATTTAAAAAAATTATATAGTATATATTACATTATTTTAGTAAAAGTGTTATACGTATAACACACACACATTACTATTTGTTAGAATGTACAAATACTATAATTTCGCGAGAGACCATATTTATTAGACCGGTCATACGATTTTTTTTTTTGTTATTTTAATTTTAATATATCAATTATTAATTATAATAATTGATCTATTATTTACTCTTAATTTCAAATATCGTTCGATATCAAAATTAATTATGATTTGTTGGTAATTTCGCGTGATTAATTTTGATAGTCGAATGATGAGTTAGGTTAGGTTATAGTGGCGGCAAAGCCTCGCATAGAGCACACTGGGTCCATAGCGATACCACTTTTATGGATAACTAACTTTGAGAAGGTGCTGAGGGGTTATCTAGTAATTCGAAGGATTTCGTAATTGCGGCAAACTTGAGGAGTTTCCTTATGCTGCAGTTCGAAACCTCTTTCAGAGTTGGGTAGTAGGGCTCTCCCAGAGTACAAACTATACGTCTAGTGAGTGCCGGACAGTGGCATAGGAGGTGCTCTAGGGTTTCCACTTGCCCTGGATTGCCGCAGTTTCTTCATTGATCGCTCGCGATTATTCCAAGCCTACGCGCATGATTGCCGATCAAGCAGTGTCCAGTGAGGAGGCCGACTGCTGTCTTGCATTGCGAGCGCGGTAGGTTTATTAGTGTTTTCGTTTTTTTGACGTTGTAGGTATCCCACATAAGTTTAGTTACAGAACACGTGGATAACTCCTTCCAGCACTTTTTTGACTGCGCTAAGGTTTTATTATCCAGTATATTTTTTAGTGATTTTAGTGGCAATAGAACCTGCTCGGAGGGTTCCTGCTCTAGGTTTGCTCCTCTTCTAGCAAGTTCATCCGCTTCTTCGTTACCCTTAATGTTACAGTGGCCCGGTACCGGTATAACTCTACATTCCTGTTTGTGCACAGGTTTTGCAGTGCTATGTGGAATTCGTACACTGCTTTGGATTTGATGTAGGCTGCCGCAAGGGCTTTGATAGCAGCCTGACTATCGATGTAAATGATTATTGGTGAGTTAGCAGTTTCTGGAGTGCAAGCAATTTCCGCCGCTTTTCGTATAGCTGTGATTTCAGGAATTATGAGTTAAAGAGTTGGAGAAAAATTTTGATAAGAAGAGTAGGTTGAAAACTCTGATCCGCGATAGTCGTTATTTTTGTATCTTGCTTTTTTTTGTATAATTTTTTGATTAAATATAAGTTTTGTTTTTGGTCTAAGATATTTATGATAAAATTAATAACAAAATTTTTTTTTTTGTAAAATTGGATCTTAAATATATAAATATTATCTAAAATAAAAATTAGTTTATGTGTAAACTAAAATAACTTAAAACTAAATTATAGACATAAAAAAAATTAAAAATGATTATTTATAATAAAACCATAATTAATTTATTATTTTGGAACACAAAAATAAATTAAAAATATATAACATTTAAGCAGTATAAAATTTTAATTTTACTATTACAATATATAATGTATTTAAAAAGTGAAATTGTTAATTATTGGTAGTAAATATTTAAATAAAAAGTGCACTAATTTTATAATGCACTAATTTTATTATAAAAAAAAACATAAAATAAAATAACATTTTATAACATTTTCACATAAAATTACATAGTTACATATTTTTCACATAATTAAATAAACAGAGAAATAAATTGAAATCAAAAATTTATAAGACATTATTAAAATTAAAAATTATTATTTATCTTTATATATATATATTGTATAATTCAAATAAAAGAAAAATACAAAAAAAGGTGAAAATAAGATAAAATATTGGCGTTTTATTTCGAAGATACAAAAACCCAATTACATATCTAGTACAAAATCATTAAGAGCTGAAATCTGGAAAATTCAACATTTCATCAGTCATCAACGGATAATCTATGGACCATAACCAATAATTTATGTATTTATATTTTTTTATTTAAATCTATATTTATTTGTTATATTTAAATCTTATTAAATTAATTTATAATCGACAATTAAATTTTTTTTCAAAAATCTCTCACTAATCAGAGTTTTGCGATCATCGAACTCCAAAAAAAATTACCAGAAATTAAGAGTAATTCGGTCAAAACATATGTTAAATTTATACTTATTTATTAATTATTTATTAATACCTAATATTTTTTTTTCCGAGTGATACTTTTTGTTAATTAAGAGAAAATGTTTAGTGTAGTGTTGTTGTAAAATGAAGATGTGGTAAAAGCTTTTAATTTACTTATGCTTGCAGAGTGGTGATGATGACATAATAATGTTGTAAATTATTATAATTTATTAAGCTAATCAAGGGATTGATCTAAAATGTTTTTCTTTGGTACATATGGTCAATCATGGTCGGGAGGGCAATAGTTGGAACACACCATCCATGTTCCACGAATTTATTTGTATTTTTGCGTTTATTTATATAAAATATATTTATATTAAAATTTATATAGAGTGCTCCAACTACAGAGGTATTTCACTGCTTAACATTGCATACAAAATACTCTACAATGTAATATGTGATCGTCTGAAGCCACACTTGAGTAGGATAATTGGTACATATCAGGCCTGGCCTATCAACAACAGATCAATTGTTCACTATACGGCAGATTTGGAGAAAACGCGAGAATTTCAAGTCGATACACACCATCTTTTTATTGACTTTTGATCAGCTTACGATAGCATATATAGAAATGAGGTATACCGCGCAATGTGGGAGTTTCAAATACTATCGAAACTGCTCCGGGTGTCTAAGATGACCTTGGATAATACAACATGTGTGATTCGACGCGGCAACAATCTATCTGATAAATTCTTGACAATCAATGGGTTCCGCCAAGGGGACCCACTATCGTGCGACCTTTTTAACATCGTCTTGGAAAAGATAGTTCGGAAGTCTGCTGTTAACACCACTGGAACTATCTTTAACAAATCATTGCAGCTGTTGCGCTTTGCAGACGACATAGATATTATAGGCAGATCACATCGCGCCGTCTGTGAAGGATTTGTTACATAGAGGAGGAAGCTGCTCATGTAGGTCTCAGAATAAATGAGGATAAAACAAAATATATGCTCTCAACTAACAATCCTGGCAAAATTCATCAGCTTGGTCAAAACACTACTATTGGCACTCACAATTTTGAAGTAGTGAAGGAATTTGTTTACCTCGGTTCAGCGATCAATAGCACGAACGACACCAGTGCGGAAATCAAACGAAGAATATCTCTTGCAAATCGATGCTACTTTGGTTTACAACGACAGTTACGATCCAAATTGCTTTCAAGGAAACCGAAAACTTTGTTATATAAAACACTCATCATACCCGTTCCACTCTACGGAGCAGAATATTGGACGTTGGCATAAATAGATGAGCAAGCCTTGGGCACTTTTGAACATAAAATTCTTTGGAGAATCTATGGTCCAATCTATGAAGTCGGTATTTGGAGAACGAGACTAAATAGTGAGTTGTATGAGCTATTCAACGATGCTGATATTGTCCAACGAATAAAAATAAAACGGCTTCGATGGCTAGGACATTTGGCAAGAAGACCGGAAAATGCTCCAACCAAAATAGTTTTCGATTCAAGTCCTGATGGTCGTGGAAAGATGGAGATATGGGTGACTTAAATAAATTACGCATCACCAACTGGCGTACGCTAGCACAAGATCGAGCAGCGTGGAAGCGATTGTTGAACCAGGCGCAGGTACACAACGTACTGTAGAGCCAGCAAAGTAAGTAAGTATAAAAATTTATTTATTTCTACCACCGAATTTTAAAGAACTTGTCTTTTATGTGTCTAAACTAAGTACTTATTGTAGTTTCAGTTTTTTTTCGTCAATTTATTTATTTATTTCAAGATTTATTTAATATCTAATTGCACGCAAATTTTTCTGTATGTCCATTCCGTAATTTTTGTTTTGTCTACCCCCATATTTTCCGACTTAAGCTACCCAAAAAGACGTGCAAGCGGAATATCTATAACTTATAATTGTATACAAGGGTAAAACACCTCCTTGTTCGTTAAAGTTATAGTTGTTTTATGTTAAATTATTTTGTATTTATACAGAAAATGGCGCCCGAGCAGGCACCCGAAAGGTGTTTCCTAGTAGTTTTTTTTATAAATTAATTTCACTGTTCATTTTTGTGACAAATGTTTTGCAGATGATACATTATTAATGGGCTTTTGGACCTGCGAGATTTGGCTGAGAGCTGGTGATCGACCAAAGTTTTTAATGACTTTATTTTGTAAATTATTTCGACCGAATTTTATACTGTGATATTAATTTTAGTAGTTTTGTCAGTTATTTAACATAATGTGCTTGTTCTTAATTTATTATTATTTTGTGAATTTTTAAATGGATTGCAAGTTATTCGGCTAATGAGCTAATACTTGACCGGTTAAATTTTCAATTAATTTTGAATTAAAATTGCAAGTCTCATTTGTTAAACATATATTTATGATACAAAATTCTCTTTAAATTTTCTTTGCATTCAATTAATTTATAATTTCAAATTTGTCCGTTTATAGACACATAATACAATTTCTTTTAAAGTACATAAATTTGTTAATACAAATGATATTAATTGAATTTTGTTATGTCATCACTCTGCTTGCATGGGTTATTATGTATTAATTAATATTCGTAGTAGTATAATTATTTCTGTTTATTTGTTAATTAAGTAAATAATACAGAGAATAATCACGATAATCAAACTATATTTTTTTATGATATATATAAGATTATTATTATTTATGTAGTTATTTAGTGAGTTTTTTATTAAACTTAGGCGAAAATAATTTTAATTTTGGTGAAAATTACCAAACATTTTATTTTATATATATAAATTACTGTAGCATTGTTAAGTAAATAATAATTTACCAACAATCTTCGTTTTTGAATAGTTTTTTTTTTGTAGAATTTGTATAAATTTTGTTATTTAATTTTGTTCTTCGTTGAAATTATTATTATTTATTGATTTTTTTTCTGAATTGTGTCTACAAATTTGTTTGTAATGGCTGTACATCATAGTCCATTGTATGTTGATAAACACATCGATTTAGATATGTCCTGTGGAGTTTGCACAGAGGTATTAATACTTCTAGATGAAATAGTATCTACGAAGTGTCAGCACAACTTTCATGTTCAATGCATAACAAAATGGCTCGATGAATCATCTATGTGTCCAAATTGTCGACAAAAATGCATACTAAACGATTTAAAGAAATTCGGTAATTCGTTATTCGAATTACTAGATATGAAATGTAAAAATTTTGGTATATTTCATACGAAAGAAATTCATATATAAAAAATAATTATAATGGGTTAGGATTAGAATTTAATTTATTAATTATTTTTTTTTTGTTAGTTTAGTCAGATTTTTTTTTAGTTTTAGATAACTTATTTTTTTTAAAGTCAGATTTTTTTTTTTTAGGATAAATTATTTTTCATAAATCAACTATACTAATGCTTTAAGTCATATTTTTGCTTTAGTTTAGTTTCGATTATATTTATTTTTCTATTATAGCTAACTTAAGGTTACTTTAGCTTTAATTACCATTTTATTTCTTCAGTTCCTTTAGTTACTTTATTTACCAAATTAACTGTCCTGTAATGGTAGCATAAATTTAGTCTTTTTTTTTTGTTAAATTATATTTTTGAATTTAACATATGTAATTGAAAATTGGAGTATTATTTTAAAAAATTATATAGTATATATTACATTATTTTAGTAAAAGTGTTATACGTATAACACACACATATTAATATTTGTTATAATGTACAAATACTATAATTTCGCGAGAGACCATATTTATTAGAGCGGTCATATTTTTTTTTTTTGTTATTTTAATTTTAATATATCAATTATTAATTATAATAATTGATCTATTATTTACTCTTAATTTCAAATATCGTTCGATATCAAAATTAATTCTGATTTGTTGGTAATTTCGCGTGATTAATTTTGACAGTCGAAGGATGAGTTAGGTTAGGTTAGGTTATAGTGGCGGCAAAGCCTCGCATAGAGCACACTGGGTCCATAGCGATACCACTTTTATGGATAACTAACTTTGAGAAGGGGCTGAGGGTTTATCTAGTAATTCGAAGGATTTCGTAATTGCAGTAAACTTGAGGAGTTTCCTTATGCTGCAGTTCGAAACCTCTTTCAGAGTTGGGTAGTAGGGCTCTCCCAGAGTACAAACTATACGTCTAGTGAGTGCCGGACAGTGGCATAGGAGGTGCTCTAGGGTTTCCACTTGCCCTGGATCGCCGCAGTTTCTGCATTGATCGCTCGCAGTTATTCCAAGCCTACGCGCATGATTGCCGATCAAGCAGTGTCCAGTGAGGAGGCCGATTGCTGTCTTGCATTGCGAGCGCTGTAGGTTTATTAGTGTTTTCGTTTTTTTGACGTTGTAGGTATCCCACATAAGTTTATTTATAGAGCACGTGGATAACTCCTTCCAGCACTTTTTTGACTGCGCTAAGGTTTTATTATCCAGTATATTTTTTAGTGATTTTAGTGGCAATAGAACCTGCTCGGCGGGTTCCTGCTCTAGGTTTGCTCCTCTTCTAGCAAGTTCATCCGCTTCTTCGTTACCCTTAATGTTACAGTGGCCCGGTACCCAGCATAACTCTACATTCCTGTTTGTGCACAGGTTTTGCAGTGCCATGTGGCATTCATTCACTGCTTTGGATTTGATGTAGGATTCCGCAAGGGCTTTGATAGCAGCCTGACTATCCATGTAAATGATTATTGGTGAGTTAGCAGTTTCTGGAGTGCAAGCAATTTCCGCCGCTTTTCGTATAGCTGTGATTTCAGGAATGATGAGTTAAAGAGTTGGAGAAAAATTTTGATAAGAAGAGTAGGTTGAAAACTTATATTAAATATAAGGTTTTTTTGTATAAGATATTTATGATAAAATTAATAAAAAAAAAAATTGTGTAAAATTGGATCTTAAATATATAAATATTACCTAAAATAAAAATTAGTTTATGTGTTAACTAAAATAACTTAAATCTAAATTATAGACATAAAAAAATTTAAAAATGATTATTTATAATAAAACCATAATTAATTTATAATTTTGGAACACAAAAATAAATTAAAAATATATAACATTTAAACAGTATAAAATTTTAATTTTACTATTACAATATATAATGTATTTAAAAAGTGAAATTGTTAATTATTGGTAGTAAATATTTAAATAAAAAGTGCACTAATTTTATAATGCACTAATTTTATTATAAAAAAAAACATAAAATAAAATAACATTTTATAACATTTTCACATAAAATTTCATAGTTACATATTTTTCACATAATTAAATAAACAGAGAAATAAATTGAAATCAAAAATTTATAAGACATTATTAAAATTGAAAATTATTATTTATCTTTATATATATATATATATATATATATATATATATATATATATATTGTATAATTCAAATAAAAGAAAAATACAAAAAAAAGTGAAAATAAGATAAAATATTGGCGTTTTATTTCGAAGCTACAAAAACCCAATTACATATTTAGTACAAAATCATTAAGACCTGAAATCTGGAAAATTCAACATCTCATCAGTCATCAACCGATCATCGATGGACCATAACCAATAATTTATGTATTTATATTTTTTTATTTAAATCTATATTTATTTGTTATATTTAAATCTTATTAAATTAATTTATTATGTAAGGAAATGGGTTAAGTTGCCAAAATTAATCGATCTTTTTCTTTTGTATCGATAATCGACAATTAAATTTTTTTTAAAAAATCTCTCACTAATCAGAGTTTTGCGGTCATCGAACTCCAAATAAAATTACCAGAAATTAAGAGTAATTCGGTCGAAAACATATGTTAAATTTATACTTATTTATTAATTATTTATTAATACCTAATATTTTTTTTTGCGAGTGATATTTTTTTGTTAGTTAGTAGAAAATGTGTAGTGTAGTGTTGTTGTAAAATGAAGATGTGGTAAAAGCTATTAATTTACCCATGCTTGCAGAGTGGTGATGATGACATAATAATGTTGTAAATTATTATAATTCATTAAGCTAATCAAGGGATTGATCTAAAAATGTTTTTCTTTTGTACATATGTTCAATCATGGTCGGGAGGGCAATAGTTGGAACACACCATCCATGTTCCACGAATTTATTTGTATTTTTGCGTTTATTTATATAAAATATATTTATATAAAAATTTATTTATTTCTACCACCGAATTTTAAAGAACTTGTCCTTTATGTGTCTAAACTAAGTACTTATTGTAGTTTCAGTTTTTTTTCGTCAATTTATTTATTTATTTCAAGATTTATTTAATATCCATATTGCACGCAAATTTTTCTGTATGTCCATTCCGCAATTTTTGTTTTGTCTACCCCCCTATTTTCCGACTTAAGCTACCCAAAAAGACGTGCAAGCGGAATATCTATAACTTATAATTGTATACAAGGGTAAAACACCTCCTTGTTCGTTATAGTTATAGTTGTTTTATGTTAAATTATTTTATATTTATACAGAAAATGGCGCCCGAGCAGGGACCCGAAAGGTGTTTCCTAGTAGTTTTTTTTATAAATTAATTTCACTGTTCATTTTTGTGACAAATGTTTTGCAGATGATACATTATTAATGGGTTTTGGACCTGCGAGATTTGGCTGAGAGCTGGTGATCGACCAAAGTTATATTTTTAATGACTTTATTTTGTAAATTATTTCGACCGAATTTTATACTGTGATATTAATTTTAGTAGTTTTGTCAGTTATTTAACATAATGTGCTTGTTCTTAATTTATTATTATTTTGTGAATTTTTAAATGGATTGCAAGTTATTCGGCTAATGAGCTAATACTTGACCGGTTAAATTTTCAATTAATTTTGTATTAAATTGCAAGTCTCATTTGTTAAACATATATTTATGATAGAAAATTCTCTTTAAATTTTCTGTGCATTCAATTAATTTATAATTTCAAATTTTTCCGTTTATAGACACATAATACAATTTCTTTTAAAGTACATAAATTTGTAAATACAAATGATATTAAATTGAATTATGTTATGTCATCACTCTGCTTGCATGGGTTATTATGTATTAATTAATATTCGTAGTAGTATAATTAACTAGTTTTTCTGTTTATTTGTTAATTAAGTAAATAATACAGAGAATAATCACGATAATCAAACTATATTTTTTTTATGATATATATAAGATTATTATTATTTATGTAGTTATTTAGTGAGTTTTTTATTAAACTTAGGCTAAAATAATTTTAATTTTCGTGAAAATTACCAAACATTTTATTTTATATATATAAATTACTATAGTATTGTTAAGTAAATAATAAATTACCAACAATCTTCGTTTTTGAATAGTTTTTTTTTTTGTAGAATTTGTATAAATTTTGTTATTTAATTTTGTTCTTCGTTGAAATTATTATTATTTATTGATTTTTTTTCTGAATTGTGTCTACAAATTTGTTTGTAATGGCTGTACATCATAGTCCATTGTATGTTGATAAACACATCGATTTAGATATGTCCTGTGGAGTTTGCACAGAGGTATTAATACTTCTAGATGAAATAGTATCTACGAAGTGTCAGCACAACTTTCATGTTCAATGCATAACAAAATGGCTCGATGCATGATCTATGTGTCCAAATTGTCGACAAAAATGCATACTAAATGATTTAAAGAAATTCGGTAATTCGTTATTCGAATTACAAGATATGAAATGTAAAAAAATTGGTATATTTCATACGAAAGATATTCATATATAAAAAATAATTATAATGGGTTAGGATTAGAATTTAATTTATTAATTTTTTTTTTTGTATATAAGTTATTTTTTTTTGTTAGTTTAGTCAGATTTTTTTTTAGTTTTAGATAACTTATTTTTTTGTTAGTTTAGTCAGATTTTTTTTTAGTTTTAGATAACTTATTTTTTTTAGTTTAGTCAGATTTTTTTTTTTAGGATAAATTATTTTTCATAAATCAACTATACTAATGCTTTAAGTCATATTTTTGCTTTAGTTTAGTTTCGATTATATTTATTTTTCTATTATAGCTAACTTAAGGTTACTTTAGCTTTAATTACCATTTTATTTCTTCAGTTCCTTTAGTTACTTTATTTACCAAATTAACTGTCCTGTAATGGTAGCATAAATTTAGTCTTTTTTTTGTTAAATTATATTTATGAATTTAACATATGTAATTGAAAATTGGAGTATTATTTAAAAAAATTATATAGTATATATTACATTATTTTAGTAAAAGTGTTATACGTATAACACACACACATTACTATTTGTTAGAATGTACAAATACTATAATTTCGCGAGAGACCATATTTATTAGAGCGGTCATACGATTTTATTTTTTTGTTATTTTAATTTTAATATATCAATTATTAATTATAATAATTGATCTATTATTTACTCTTAATTTCAAATATCGTTCGATATCAAAATTAATTCTGATTTGTTGGTAATTTCGCGTGATTAATTTTGACAGTCGAATGATGAGTTAGGTTAGGTTAGGTTATAGTGGCGGCAAAGCCTCGCATAGAGCACACTGGGTCCATAGCGATACCACTTTTATGGATAACTAACTTTGAGAAGGTGCTGAGGGGTTATCTAGTAATTCGAAGGATTTCGTAATTGCGGCAAACTTGAGGAGTTTCCTTATGCTGCAGTTCGAAACCTCTTTCAGAGTTGGGTAGTAGGGCTCTCCCAGAGTACAAACTATACGTCTAGTGAGTGCCGGACAGTGGCATAGGAGGTGCTCTAGGGTTTCCACTTGCCCTGGATCGCCGCAGTTTCTTCATTGATCGCTCGCGATTATTCCAAGCCTACGCGCATGATTGCCGATCAAGCAGTGTCCAGTGAGGAGGCCGACTGCTGTCTTGCATTGCGAGCGCGGTAGGTTTATTAGTGTATTCGTTTTTTTGACGTTGTAGGTATCCCACATAAGTTTAGTTACAGAACACGTGGATAACTCCTTCCAGCACTTTTTTGACTGCGCTAAGGTTTTATTATCCAGTATATTTTTTAGTGATTTTAGTGGCAATAGAACCTGCTCGGAGGCTTCATGCTCGAGGTTTGCTCCTCTTCTAGCAAGTTCATCCGCTTCTTCGTTACCCTTAATGTTACAGTGGCCCGGTACCGGTATAACTCTACATTCCTGTTTGTGCACAGGTTTTGCAGTGCTATGTGGAATTCGTACACTGCTTTGGATTTGATGTAGGCTGCCGCAAGGGCTTTGATAGCAGCCTGACTATCGATGTAAATGATTATTGGTGAGTTAGCAGTTTCTGGAGTGCAAGCAATTTCCGCCGCTTTTCGTATAGCTGTGATTTCAGGAATGATGAGTTAAAGAGTTGGAGAAAAATTTTGATAAGAAGAGTAGGTTGAAAACTCTGATCCGCGATAGTCGTTATTTTTGTATCTTGCTTTTTTTTGTATAATTTTTTGATTAAATATAAGTTTTGTTTTTGGTCTAAGATATTTATGATAAAATTAATAACAAAATTTTTTTTTTGTAAAATTGGATATTAAATATATAAATATTATCTAAAATAAAAATTAGTTTATGTGTAAACTAAAATAACTTAAAACTAAATTATAGACATAAAAAAAATTAAAAATGATTATTTATAATAAAACCATAATTAATTTATTATTTTGGAACACAAAAATAAATTAAAAATATATAACATTTAAACAGTATAAAATTTTAATTTTACTATTACAATATATAATGTATTTAAAAAGTGAAATTGTTAATTATTGGTAGTAAATATTTAAATAAAAAGTGCACTAATTTTATAATGCACTAATTTTATTATAAAAAAAAACATAAAATAAAATAACATTTTATAACATTTTCACATAAAATTACATAGTTACATATTTTTCACATAGTTAAATAAACAGAGAAATAAATTGAAATCAAAAATTTATAAGACATTATTAAAATTAAAAATTATTATTTATCTTTATATATATATATTGTATAATTCAAATAAAAGAAAAATACAAAAAAAGGTGAAAATAAGATAAAATATTGGCGTTTTATTTCGAAGATACAAAAACCCAATTACATATCTAGTACAAAATCATTAAGACCTGAAATCTGGAAAATTCAACATTTCATCAGTCATCAACGGATAATCGATGGACCATAACCAATAATTTATGTATTTATATTTTTTTATTTAAATCTATATTTATTTGTTATATTTAAATCTTATTAAATTAATTTATAATCGACAATTAAATTTTTTTTCAAAAATCTCTCACTAATCAGAGTTTTGCGATCATCGAACTCCAAAAAAAATTACCAGAAATTAAGAGTAATTCGGTCGAAAACATATGTTAAATTTATACTTATTTATTAATTATTTATTAATACCTAATATTTTTTTTTGCGAGTGATATTTTTTTGTTAATTAGGAGAAAATGTTTAGTGTAGTGTTGTTGTAAAATGAAGATGTGGTAAAAGCTTTTAATTTACCCATGATTGCAGAGTGGTGATGATGACATAATAATGTTGTAAATTATTATAATTTATTAAGCTAATCAAGGGATTGATCTAAAATGTTTTTCTTTGGTACATATGGTCAATCATGGTCGGGAGGGCAATAGTTGGAACACACCATCCATGTTCCACGAATTTATTTGTATTTTTGCGTTTATTTATATAAAATATATTTATATTAAAATTTATATAGAGTGCTCCAACTACAGAGGTATTTCACTGCTTAACATTGCATACAAAATACTCTCCAATGTAATATGTGATCGTCTGAAGCCACACTTGAGTAGGATAATTGGTACATATCAGGCCTGGCCTATCAACAACAGATCAATTGTTCACTATACGGCAGATCTTGGAGAAAACGCGAGATTTTCAAGTCGATACACACCATCTTTTTATTGACTTTTGATCAGCTTACGATAGCATATATAGAAATGAGGTATACCGCGCAATGTGAGAGTTTCAAATACTATCGAAACTGCTCCGGGTGTCTAAGATGACCTTGGATAATACAACATGTGTGGTTCGACGCGGCAACAATCTATCTGATAAATTCTTGACAATCAACGGGTTCCGCCAAGGGGACCCACTATCGTGCGACCTTTTTAACATCGTCTTGGAAAAGATAGTTCGGAAGTCTGCTGTTAACACCACTGGAACTATCTTTAACAAATCATTGCAGCTGTTGCGCTTTGCAGACGACATAGATATTATAGGCAGATCACATCGCGCCGTCTGTGAAGGATTTGTTAGAATAGAGGAGGAAGCTGCTCATGTAGGTCTCAGAATAAATGAGGATAAAACAAAATATATGCTCTCAACTAACAATCCTAGCAAAATTCATCAGCTTGGTCAAAACACTACTATTGGCACTCACAATTTTGAAGTAGTGAAGGAATTTGTTTACCTCGGTTCAGCGATCAATAGCACGAACGACACCAGTGCGGAAATCAAACGAAGAATATCTCTTGCAAATCGATGCTACTTTGGTTTACAACGACAGTTACGATCCAAATTGCTTTCAAGGAAAACGAAAACTTTGTTATATAAAACACTCATCATACCCGTTCCACTCTACGGAGCAGAATATTGGACGTTGGCATAAATAGATGAGCAAGCCTTGGGCACTTTTGAACATAAAATTCTTTGGAGAATCTATGGTACAATCTATGAAGTTGGTATTTGGAGAACGAGACTAAATAGTGAGTTGTATGAGCTATTCAACGATGCTGATATTGTCCAACGAATAAAAATAAAACGGCTTCGATGGCTAGGACATTTGGCAAGAAGACCGGAAAATGCTCCAACCAAAATAGTTTTCGATTCAAGTCCTGATGGTCGTGGAAAGATGGAGATATGGGTGACTTAAATAAATTACGCATCACCAACTGGCGTACGCTAGCACAAGATCGAGCAGCGTGGAAGTAATTGTTGAACTAGGCGCAGGTACACAACGTACTGTAGAGCCAGCAAAGTAAGTAAGTATAAAAATTTATTTATTTCTACCACCGAATTTTAAAGAACTTGTCCTTTATGTGTCTAAACTAAGTACTTGTTGTAGTTTCAGTTTTTTTTCGTCAATTTATTTATTTATTTCAAGATTTATTTAATATCTATATTGCACGCAAATTTTTCTGTATGTACATTCCGCAATTTTTGTTTTGTCTACCCCCATATTTTCCGACTTAAGCTACCCAAAAAGACGTGCAAGCGGAATATCTACAACTTATAATTGTATACAAGGACGAAACACCTCCTTGTTCGTTATAGTTATAGTTGTTTTATGTTAAATTATTTTATATTTATACAGAAAATGGCGCCCGAGAAGGGACCCGAAAGGTGTTTCCTAGTAGTTTTTTTATAAATTAATTTCACTGTTCATTTTTGTGACAAATGTTTTGCAGATGATACATTATTAATGGGCTTTTGGACCTGCGAGATTTGGCTGAGAGCTGGTGATCGACCAAAGTTATATTTTTAATGACTTTATTTTGTAAATTATTTCGACCGAATTTTATACTGTGATATTAATTTTAGTAGTTTTGTCAGTTATTTAACATAATGTGCTTGTTCTTAATTTATTTAAATGTTCAATTAATTTTGAATTAAAATTGCAAGTCTCATTTGTTAAACATATATTTATGATACAAATTTCTCTTTAAATTTTCTTTGCATCCAATTAATTTATAATTTCAAATTTGTCCGTTTATGGACACATAATACAATTTCTTTTAAAGTACATAAATTTGTTAATACAAATGATATTAAATTGAATTTTGTTATGTCATCACTCTGCTTGCATGGGTTATTATGCATTAATTAATATTCGTAGTAGTATAATTATTTATCTAGTTTTTCTGTTTATTTGTTAATTAAGTAAATAATACAGAGAATAATCACGATAATCAAACTATATTTTTTTATGATATATATAAGATTATTATTATTTATGTAGTTATTTAGTGAGTTTTTTATTAAACTTAGGCTAAAATAATTTTAATTTTGGTGAAAATAACCAAACATTTTATTTTATATATATAAATTACTGTAGCATTGTTAAGTAAATAATAATTTACCAACAATCTTCGTTTTTAAATAGTTTTTTTTTGTAGAATTTGTATAAATTTTGTTATTTAATTTTGTTCTTCGTTGAAATTATTATTATTTTTTTTTTTTTTTTCTGAATTGTGTCTACAAATTTGTTTGTAATGGCTGTACATCATAGTCCATTGTATGTTGATAAACACATCGATTTAGATATGTCCTGTGGAGTTTGCACAGAGGTATTAATACTTCTAGATGAAATAGTATCTACGAAGTGTCAGCACAACTTTCATGTTCAATGCATAACAAAATGGCTCGATGAATCATCTATGTGTCCAAATTGTCGACAAAAATGCATACTAAACGATTTAAAGAAATTCGGTAATTCGTTATTCGAATTACAAGATATGAAATGTAAAAAGATTGGTATATTTCATACGAAAGAAATTCATATATAAAAAATAATTATAATGGGTTAGGATTAGAATTTAATTTATTAATTTTTTTTTTTGTATATAAGTTATTTTTTTTTGTTAGTTTAGTCAGATTTTTTTTTAGTTTTAGATAACTTATTTTTTTGTTAGTTTAGTCAGATTTTTTTTTAGTTTTAGATAACTTATTTTTTTTAGTTTAGTCAGATTTTTTTTTTTAGGATAAATTATTTTTCATAAATGAACTATACTAATGCTTTAAGTCATATTTTTGCTTTAGTTTAGTTTCGATTATATTTATTTTTCTATTATAGCTAACTTAAGGTTACTTTAGCTTTAATTACCATTTTATTTCTTCAGTTCCTTTAGTTACTTTATTTACCAAATTAACTGTCCTGTAATGGTAGCATAAATTTAGTCTTTTTTCTTTTGTTAAATTATATTTATGAATTTAACATATGTAATTGAAAATTGGAGTATTATTTTAAAAAATTATATAGTATATATTACATTATTTTAGTAAAAGTGTTATACGTATAACACACACATATTAATATTTGTTATAATGTACAAATACTATAATTTCGCGAGAGACCATATTTATTAGAGCGGTCATATTTTTTTTTTTTTTTGTTATTTTAATTTTAATATATCAATTATTAATTATAATAATTGATCTATTATTTACTCTTAATTTCAAATATCGTTCGATATCAAAATTAATTCTGATTTGTTGGTAATTTCGCGTGATTAATTTTGATAGTCGAAGGATGAGTTAGGTTAGGTTAGGTTATAGTGGCGGCAAAGCCTCGCATAGAGCACACTGGGTCCATAGCGATACCACTTTTATGGATAACTAACTTTGAGAAGGGGCTGAGGGTTTATCTAGTAATTCGAAGGATTTCGTAATTGCAGTAAACTTGAGGAGTTTCCTTATGCTGCAGTTCGAAACCTCTTTCAGATTTGGGTAGTAGGGCTCTCCCAGAGTACAAGCTATACGTCTAGTGAGTGCCGGACAGTGGCATAGGAGGTGCTCTATGGTTTCAACTTGCCCTGGATCGCCGCAGTTTCTGCATTGATCGCTCGCGATTATTCCAAGCCTACGCGCATGATTGCCGATCAAGCAGTGTCCAGTGAGGAGGCCGACTGCTGTCTTGCATTTCTAGCGCGGTAGGTTTATTAGTGTTTTCGTTTTTTTGACGTTGTAGGTATCCCACATAAGTTTAGTTATAGAACACGTGAATAACTCCTTCCAGCACTTTTTTGACTGCGCTAAGGTTTTATTATCCAGTATATTTTTTAGTGATTTTAGTGGCAATAGAACCTGCTCGGAGGGTTCCTGCTCTAGGTTTGCTCCTCTTCTAGCAAGTTCATCCGCTTCTTCGTTACCCTTAATGTTACAGTGGCCCGGTACCCAGCATAACTCTATATTCCTGTTTGTGCACAGGTTTTGCAGTGCCATGTGGCATTCATTCACTGCTTTGGATTTGATGTAGGCTGCCGCAAGGGCTTTGATAGCAGCCTGACTATCAATGTAAATGAGTTAACAGTTTCTGGAGTGCAAGCAATTTCCGCCGCTTTTCGTATAGCTGTGATTTCAGGAATGATGAGTTAAAGAGTTGGAGAAAAATTTTGATAAGAAGAGTAGGTTGAAAACTCTGATCCGCGATAGTCGTTATTTTTGTATCTTGCTTTTTTTTGTATAATTTTTTGATTAAATATAAGTTTTGTTTTTGGTCTAAGATATTTATGATAAAATTAATAACAAAATTTTTTTTTTGTAAAATTGGATCTTAAATATATAAATATTATCTAAAATAAAAATTAGTTTCTGTGTAAACTAAAATAACTTAAAACTAAATTATAGACATAAAAAAATTTAAAAATGATTATTTATAATAAAACCATAATTAATTTATAATTTTGGAACACAAAAATAAATTAAAAATATATAACATTTAAACAGTATAAAATTTTAATTTTACTATTACAATATATAATGTATTTAAAAAGTGAAATTGTTAATTATTTGTAGTAAATATTTAAATAAAAAGTGCACTAATTTTATAATGCACTAATTTTATTATAAAAAAAAACAAAATAAAATAACATTTTATAACATTTTCACATAAAATTACATAGTTACATATTTTTCACATAGTTAAATAAACAGAGAAATAAATTGAAATCAAAAATTTATAAGACATTATTAAAATTAAAAATTATTATTTATCTTTATATATATATATATTGTATAATTCAAATAAAAGAAAAATACAAAAAAAAGTGAAAATAAGATAAAATATTGGCGTTTTATTTCGAAGATACAAAAACCCAATTACATATTTAGTACAAAATCATTAAGACCTGAAATCTGGAAAATTCAACATCTCATCAGTCATCAACCGATCATCGATGGACCATAACCAATAATTTATGTATTTATATTTTTATATTTAAATCTATATTTATTTGTTATATTTAAATCTTATTAAATAAATTTATTATGTAAGGAAATTGGTTAAGTTGCCAAAATTAATCGATCTTTTTCTTTTGTATCGATAATCGACAATTAATTTTTTTTAAAAAAATCTCTCACTAATCAGAGGTTTGCGGTCATCGAACTCCAAATAAAATTACCAGAAATTAAGAGAAATTCGGTCGAAAACATATGTTAAATTTATAGTTATTTATTAATACCATATATTTTTTTTTGCGAGTGATATTTTTTTGTTAGTTAGGAGAAAATGTTTAGTGTAGTGTTGTTGTAAAATGAAGATGTGGTAAAAGCTATTAATTTACCCATGCTTGCAGAGTGGTGATGATGACATAATAATGTTGTAAATTATTATAATTCATTAAGCTAATCAAGGGATTGATCTAAAAATGTCTTTCTTTGGTACATATGGTCAATCATGGTCGAGAGGGCAATAGTTGGATGGATTGGATGGATGGATTGCGAGAGGGGAGTCCGTGAAGGACTCAAGCACTCAGGCCAGAACTAGGCCCATTGTACCCCTCGGTGCGAAGAACCTTCATGTCACTCACCGCCGTGGCGGTTGTGAGCCATCCGCTATCTTTTCCGAATTTACAGATTTGTTGCCATCCATGAACCCCCGCTTCGCTCAGTTCGTTCAGGAGATAGGCACCAAAGCATTTATAACGTAGGTGCATGAGGCAGGGACAATGACACAGGAAGTGTTCAGTAGTCTCTCTATCCTCACCGCACCCCCTACAGACGTGCACTTCAGAGCGCCGGATTTTGTAGGCATGATCCCGCAACATAGAGTGACCTGTTAAGATCGCAGTGCCCAGGTATACCGAGCTCTTGTTGAGCCGCAGGTATTTCTTGGTTACTTTCTCCTTCGGGATGCCCCAGAGACACCGCGTGGTGTGGCCGATATCACTAGCTAGCCAGATTTGTTGACACACCATCCATGTTCCACGAATATATTTGTATTTTTGCGTTTATTTATATAAAATATATTTATATAAAAATTTATTTATTTCTACCACCGAATTTTAAAGAACTTGTCCTTTATGTGTCTAAACTAAGTACTTGTTGTAGTTTCAGTTTTTTTTCGTCAATTTATTTATTTATTTCAAGATTTATTTAATATCTAATTGCACGCAAATTTTTCTGTATGTCCATTCCGCAATTTTTGTTTTGTCTACCCCCTATTTTTCGACTTAAGGTACTTAAAAAGACGTACAAGCGGAATATCTACAACTTATAATTGTATACAAGGGCGAAACACCTCCTTGTTCGTTATAGTTATATTTGTTTTATGTTAAATTATTTTATATTTATACAGAAAATGGCGCCCGAGCAGGGACCCGAAAGGTGTTTCCTAGTAGTTTTTTTTATAAATTAATTTCACTGTTCATTTTTGTGACAAATGTTTTGCAGATGATACATTATTAATGGGCTTTTGGACCTGCGAGATTTGGCTGAGAGCTGGTGATCGACCAAAGTTATATTTTTAATGACTTCATTTTGTAAATTATTTCGACCGAATTTTATACTGTGATATTAATTTTAGTAGTTTTGTCAGTTTTTTAACATAATTAAAAAAAAAAATTTTTGTTCTTAATTTATTATTATTTTGTAAATTTTTCAATGGATTGCAAGTTATTCGGCTAATGAGCTAATACTTGACCGGTTAAATTTTCAATTAATTTTGAATTAAAATTGCAAGTCTCATTTGTTAAACATATATTTATGATCGAAAATTCTCTTTAAATTTTCTGTGCATTCAATTAATTTATAATTTCAAATTTTTTCGTTTATAGACACATAATACAATTTCTTTTAAAGTACATACATTTGTAAATACAAATGATATTAAATTGAATTTTGTTATGTCATCACTCTGCTTGCATGGGTTATTATGCATTAATTAATATTCGTAGTAGTATAATTAACTAGTTTTTCTGTTTATTTGTTAATTAAGTAAATAATACAGAGAATAATCACGATAATCAAACTATATTTTTTTATGATATATATAAGATTATTATTTACCCCTATGATAGAAGTCGACTCGACTCTCGCCTCGACTCGACTTTGACTATTTGGTATGATAGAAGTCGCCCAAACACTCGCCGGCGAGAGTTTTAGCGAATATTCGGTATGATGGAAGTCGCTCTCGACTCGCTTTTTGGCGACTACAGTCGCCGTTTTACTCGACCAGAAATTTTTGGGCGACTAGTACAAATTTATATCAAAAAAAGTTTGAATTTTTTTAAAAGTGATTTTTAAATTACTTTAAAAAAATTATATTGAATTTTAAATAATTATTGAGTGAGATTTTATAGTTTTTTATAGATTTTTTTTTGTTAAATATTAAATTTTAAAATATGTAAGTGTAGTTATAAAAAATACATAAAAATATTTATATAATATTTAATATTTATACAAAAAAAATATATTTTTAAAATTTTCAAATTATTTTATTTTAAATATGATTGAATATGAATAATTCTATGCTGCTCATTTTTAAACTTTATTGTTTAATAACAAAATACAACAAAATTTGAAAACTAATATTTTAAATTTTTTTTAATTTATATTTGTTTAACACAAACTTCTTAACAATAATATATTGTAACACAGTTTTTTTTATAAAAATTATTTTACTTTAAATTTAAATTCTACACCATAAAAATAAAATTAAAAAAATTCAAATAAAAACTTCAAAATTAATGTCAAAAACAGCTGTGCTGCCAATGAAGCAAAATAATAAGCAACGAGTTGCCGTTTTTTTTAACATTCGACTCGCCTAATACCGAGGCGACTTCAATCATACCAAATTAGTCGTCGGTCGAGTCGAATGGCGAGGCGAGAGGCGAGTCGAGAGGCGTCTAGCGAGGCGAGAGTCGAGTCGACTTCTATCATAGGGGTGATATGTATAGTTATTTAGTGAGTTTTTTATTAAACTTAGGCTAAAATATTTTAATTTTGGTGAAAATTACCAAACATTTTATTTTATATATAAAAATTACTGTAGCATTGTTAAGTAAATAATAATTTACCAACAATCTTCGTTTTTGAATAGTTTTTTTTTGTAGAATTTGTATAAATTTTGTTATTTAATTTTGTTCTTCGTTGAAATTATTATTATTTATTGATTTTTTTCTGAATTGTGTCTACAAATTTGTTTGTAATGGCTGTACATCATAGTCCATTGTATGTTGATAAACACATCGATTTAGATATGTCCTGTGGAGTTTGCACAGAGGTATTAATACTTCTAGATGAAATAGTATCTACGAAGTGTCAGCACAACTTTCATGTTCAATGCATAACAAAATGGCTCGATGAATCATCTATGTGTCCAAATTGTCGACAAAAATGCATACTAAACGATTTAAAGAAATTCGGTAATTCGTTATTCGAATTACAAGATATGAAATGTAAAAAGATTGGTATATTTCATACGAAAGAAATTCATATATAAAAAATAATTATAATGGGTTAGGATTAGAATTTAATTTATTAATTTTTTTTTTTTGTATATAAGTTATTTTTTTTTTGTTAGTTTAACAGATTTTTTTTTAGTTTTAGATAACTTATTTTTTTGTTAGTTTAGTCAGATTTTTTTTTAGTTTTAGATAACTTATTTTTTTTAGTTTAGTCAGATTTTTTTTTTTATGATAAATTATTTTTCATAAGTCAACTATACTAATTATTTTTAAGTCATATTTTTGCTTTAGTTTAGTTTCGATTATATTTATTTTTCTATTATAGCTAACTTAAGGTTACTTTAGCTTTAATTACCATTTTATTTCTTCAGTTCCTTTAGTTACTTTACTTACCAAATTAACTGTCCTGTAATGGTAGCATAAATTTAGTCTTTTTTTTTGTTAAATTATATTTATGAATTTAACATATGTAATTGAAAATTGGAGTATTATTTTAAAAAAATATATAGTATATATTACATTATTTTAGTAAAAGTGTTATACGTATAACACACACATATTAATATTTGTTATAATGTACAAATACTATAATTTCGCGAGAGACCATATTTATTAGAGCGGTCATACGATTTTTTTTTTTTGTTATTTTAATTTTAATATATCAATTATTAATTATAATAATTGATCTATTATTTACTCTTAATTTCAAATATCGTTCGATATCAAAATTAATTCTGATTTGTTGGTAATTTTGCGTGATTAATTTTGATAGTCGATTAATAAGTTAAAGAGTTGGAGAAAAATTTTGATAAGAAGAGAAGGTTGAAAACTCTGATCCGCGATAGTCGTTATTTTTGTATCTTGCTTTTTTTTGTATAATTTTTTTTTTAAGTTAATCAATTTTTTTGATTAAATATAAGTTTTGTTTTTGGTCTAAGATATTTATGATAAAATTAATAACAAACAAAAAATTGTGTAAAATTGGATCTTAAATATATAAATATTATCTAAAATAAAAATTAGTTTATGTGTAAACTAAAATAACTTAAAACTAAATTATAGACATAAAAAATATTTTAAAATAGTTAAAATTTAAAAATGATGATTTATAATAAAGCCATAATTAATTTATAATTTTGGAACACAAAATTAAATTAAAAATATATAACATTTAAACAGTTAAAAAATTTTAATTTTACTATTACAATATATAATGTATTTAAAAAGTGAAATTGTTAATTATTGGTAGTAATTATTTAAATAAAAAGTGCTCTAATTTTATAATGCACTAATTTTATTATAAAAAAAACATAAAATAAAATAACATTTTATAACATTTTCACATAAAATTACATAGTTACATATTTTTCACATAGTTAAATAAACAGAGAAATAAATTGAAATCAAAAATTTATAAGACATTATTAAAATTAAAAATTATTATTTATCTTTATATATAGTTATATGTGGGTTCTAGTTCTTATCTTAAATATAATATTATTCCTAATGCAAGGAATCTTATTTACTTTTGCATTAGAAATAATAGATATTTCTTTCATAAGAAATATGATGAGAACGTAAATTTAATAAACATTTGTGTAAATATTGCACAAGCATCATGATGTTTTTTCTTAAGAAATAATTGTAAGGCGATACTTAAATTATTTCTTTATGCAAATCTAATGCGCTTGGCATTATTTTCAATTTACAAAGATCGCATTTAAGATTGTATCTTTTTTTTTGCTTTAAGAATTTAGTTTATAATTATTGAAATGAAATAAAGATCAGTTATAATTCAGAACTCAAACTTATCGTTTTGATTTCAATCATTACTGGCGCAGTCTCCTTAAACGAACCTATCGTGCTATGAGATCATAATTTTAATATGCAATCTCAAAAACTATAGAAATTCGGCAAAATTAACTAAAGTGTAAAGTTATAAAAATAAAAATAACTTTAAAGAAAAAGTTATCAAAAAAAATTTAATATTTTATTAAAAATATTATTGTATCCAGAATATAAAAATAATTTTAAAGGAAAAATTATCAGGAAAATTTAATATTTTATTAAAAATATTATTGTATCCAGAGATAATAAGTTAAATAAAAGAGTTTAAAATCAGTGATCATCAGTCTCCAGAAATCACCATCATCAGTCTCCAGAAATCATCATCATCAGTCTTCAGAGATCATCATTTTATCATTTCATCAAATCTCAATTTTATCTACCAGGTCATCTACTAAGAATCTAAGTACATCAGTCAAAGTGAGTTGTTCCAATTTTATTTTTTTTACTACTAAAAGAATACGGATTTTAATTATTGCTTAAAAAAAAAAAAAAAAAAAAAAAAAAAATTTAAGTGAATATAATCTAAAGCGAATAAGCTTATAAATTTTATTGCGAATTAGAATAATTTTTTTTTTTAAATTACTGACTTATAAAGTAAAATTTAACAAAAAAAAAATTTTCTGAAATTAATTTTTTTTTATACCTATATAAAACTACAAAAAAAAAATGGATGAAATTAGTGCATTTCAGAAATTTCGGTTAATGTTAGATCTTATTAATCACATTCCGGCTTTCGATGGTAAAAATATAAATTTATTACCTGAGTTTATTGATGGGGTAAATAATATAATCCCCACAATTAATACCTTCGACCAAGCAAATAAAAAAATACTTATGGGATATTTAATAGACAAAATAATAGACGATGCTAAAGTTACGTTAAGACGTCATGGCAACGTTACTTCTTGGACAGAAATTAAAGAGATATTAATTAAAAATCACGGTGAGAAATTGTCCTGTGATATTTTAATTGATAAAATCAGATCTTCACGTGTAATCACCACTGTCGAAGAATTTTATAATAGAATTAATAAGTACTCCTCTTTAGACGACGCATATTTAATCGTAATAAGCGGTGGCTATCAAAAGTTTGGCCATAATAAAAATAACAATAGGTATAATGGAAATAACAATAATTATAACAAAAATAATAATTATCACCATAAAAATGAGAATTACAATAAAAGTACTGATCATAGTAAAAATAATAGTTATACTAATAATCGGAATTTTGCAAACAAAAACGATTCGAGGAATATAAATAATAATTTCGATAATAGATCAGGTAACACCCAGCAAAGGTTCATTCCTCAAAATAATATACAAAATTTCCAAAATAGATTTCCACAAAACCACAATAATTCGCGGCAATCTAGGAATTATTCTCAAAATAATCGAAGTAGAAATACTAATATTCATAATAATCATGCTCCTCAGCCTATGGATATATCAAATAATGAAGTAAATGAAAATTTTCCATTAATAGGCCTCCAAAACAACTACCCTATATAACAATAAATAATCCTATTAAAACTCTTAGATTTCTCATCGATACCGGTGCAGAATCAAGCATTATTAATCCAAAACTTTGCAATCCAAAATGGAAAATTCCTATTTATCAAAGTTTAAAAACTTTAAATCATAATTGTTATTGTAAGTTCAAAAATAGATTTCCACTTTTTGAAGTATTTAATGAAAAGGATTACTTTGTTGATTTTCTAGAAATTAAATTTCATTCAAAATTCGACGGAATAATCGGTAACAACATTCTAGCTCCTTTAAATGCCGTAATAAATTATAAAAATCGCACTATAGAAACGCGTAATGCAAAAATTCCTTTTTTTCTAAACGAAACTGAAGAAAATTATAATAAAAATTGTTATATTAACGAAGAAGTCGAGATATTTTCAAATCAAATAAATGATTCGAATATCTTAAATAATGTTCAATTTTCACATTTAAATTCAGAAGAGCAAAAAGCATTAAAAAATGTAATTTTAAGTAATAAGAATGTATTTTATAAAGAAGGTGATGATTTAACATTCACAAATAAAATAAAACATTCTATAGAAACAAAAAATGAAATTCCTATTTATTCTAAATTATATCGTTATCCACAAATTCATAAGGATGAAGTAGATAAACAAATTAAAGAAATGCTAAAAAGCAATATAATACAACATTCGAATTCACCTTATAACTCTCCAATATGGGTCGTACCAAAAAAAGTAAATCGAGACGGAAAGCAAAATTGGCGCGTAGTCATCGATTATCGAAAGCTAAACGAAGCTACAGTGGAAAATAGATTTCCTATACCAAATATTGACGGAATATTTGATAAATTAGGAAAATCTATTTATTTCACCTCCTTGGACTTAGCGAAAGGATTCCATCAAGTCGAAGTCCAACCAAAAGATCGTGCGAAAACCGCCTTTTCCACGGCTACTGGTCACTACGAGTTTTTGAGAATGCCTTTCGGCTTAAAAAACGCACCTAGCACATTTCAGAAAATGATGAATGAAATCCTAGGTGAATTCATAAATAAAATCTGTATCGTTTATATGGACGATATTTTAATATTCTCAAGTTCTCTTCAAGAACATATCGATTCTCTACAAAAAATTCTAAAAAAACTCGCTTCAGTAAATCTTAAGGTTCAAGTAGAAAAATGTTCATTTTTATGTCGGGAAACGGATTACTTAGGTCACATTATTACTGAACATGGAATTAAACCAAATCCTAAAAAGATAGAAGCTATTTTAAAAATCGGTGTTCCGAAAACCCAAAAAGAAATTAAGATTTTCCTAGGAATAACCGGATATTATAGAAAGTTCATGCAAGATTATGCAAAAATTGCACATCCAATGACCAAATATTTGCGAAAAAACGCAAAAATAGATTTAAAAGACAGAGAATATACTAACTCATTTGAGAAACTAAAGACATTGCTAACTACAGATCCAATCCTAGCCTACCCAGACTACGAGAAACGATTCGTATTAGTTACCGATGCTTCAAATTATGCATTAGGTGCCGTATTAATGCAAAATAACCACCCAATTCACTATATATCTATAACTTTAAATAAACATGAAATAAACTATTCTACAATCGAAAAAGAACTCCTCTCCATTGTATGGGCAACTAAACAATTTCGCCCTTATTTATTTGGTAGGAACTTTACTATTAAAACAGATCATCGTCCACTTATTTGGCTCAATGGGTTAAAAGAGCCCAATTGCAAGCTACAAAGATGGAAAATTAGATTAAATGAGTTTGACTTTAACATTGAATATGTCAAGGGAAAACAAAATTTCGTTGCCGACGGGCTTTCTAGAATAAAAATTAATAATAATGAAAGAATAATTAATGAAAATGAATTTGATAGCAAAGAAGCAATATCGAATTCGAATCTCAATTTGTCTATTCTGTTTGAAGAAAATTTCTATAATAATGAAAATATGTCTACTGATGCCACTATTCATAGTGCTGATGAAGATGACTCTAATTTAATTTTTATAACTGACAGACCGGTAAATCTGTTTAAAAATCAAATTTATTTATATTATGGTAATAAAGAAAGTCTTACTTTGAAGATTATTCACAAAAAATGTCATAATAATATAGTGGCCCGAGCAGGGACCCGAAAGGTGTTTCCTAGTAGTTTTTTTTATAAATTAATTTCACTGTTCATTTTTGTGACAAATGTTTTGCAGATGATACATTATTAATGGGCTTTTGGACCTGCGAGATTTGGCTGAGAGCTGGTGATCGACCAAAGTTATATTTTTAATGACTTCATTTTGTAAATTATTTCGACCGAATTTTATACTGTGATATTAATTTTAGTAGTTTTGTCAGTTTTTTAACATAATTAAAAAAAAAAATTTTGTTCTTAATTTATTATTATTTTGTAAATTTTTCAATGGATTGCAAGTTATTCGGCTAATGAGCTAATACTTGACCGGTTAAATTTTCAATTAATTTTGAATTAAAATTGCAAGTCTCATTTGTTAAACATATATTTATGATCGAAAATTCTCTTTAAATTTTCTGTGCATTCAATTAATTTATAATTTCAAATTTTTTCGTTTATAGACACATAATACAATTTCTTTTAAAGTACATACATTTGTAAATACAAATGATATTAAATTGAATTTTGTTATGTCATCACTCTGCTTGCATGGGTTATTATGCATTAATTAATATTCGTAGTAGTATAATTAACTAGTTTTTCTGTTTATTTGTTAATTAAGTAAATAATACAGAGAATAATCACGATAATCAAACTATATTTTTTTATGATATATATAAGATTATTATTTACCCCTATGATAGAAGTCGACTCGACTCTCGCCTCGACTCGACTTTGACTATTTGGTATGATAGAAGTCGCCCAAACACTCGCCGGCGAGAGTTTTAGCGAATATTCGGTATGATGGAAGTCGCTCTCGACTCGCTTTTTGGCGACTACAGTCGCCGTTTTACTCGACCAGAAATTTTTGGGCGACTAGTACAAATTTATATCAAAAAAAGTTTGAATTTTTTTAAAAGTGATTTTTAAATTACTTTAAAAAAATTATATTGAATTTTAAATAATTATTGAGTGAGATTTTATATTTTTTTATAGATTTTTTTTTGTTAAATATTAAATTTTAAAATATGTAAGTGTAGTTATAAAAAATACATAAAAATATTTATATAATATGCAATATTTATACAAAAAAAATATATTTTTAAAATTTTCAAATTATTTTATTTTAAATATGATTGAATATGAATAATTCTATGCTGCTCATTTTTAAACTTTATTGTTTAATAACAAAATACAACAAAATTTGAAAACTAATATTTTAAATTTTTTTTAATTTATATTTGTTTAACACAAACTTCTTAACAATAATATATTGTAACACAGTTTTTTTTATAAAAATTATTTTACTTTAAATTTAAATTCTACACCATAAAAATAAAATTAAAAAAATTCAAATAAAAACTTCAAAATTAATGTCAAAAACAGCTGTGCTGCCAATAAAGCAAAATAATAAGCAACGAGTTGCCGTTTTTTTTAACATTCGACTCGCCTAATACCGAGGCGACTTCAATCATACCAAATTAGTCGTCGGTCGAGTCGAATGGCGAGGCGAGAGGCGAGTCGAGAGGCGACTAGCGAGGCGAGAGTCGAGTCGACTTCTATCATAGGGGTGATATGTATAGTTATTTAGTGAGTTTTTTATTAAACTTAGGCTAAAATATTTTAATTTTGGTGAAAATTACCAAACATTTTATTTTATATATAAAAATTACTGTAGCATTGTTAAGTAAATAATAATTTACCAACAATCTTCGTTTTTGAATAGTTTTTTTTTGTAGAATTTGTATAAATTTTGTTATTTAATTTTGTTCTTCGTTGAAATTATTATTATTTATTGATTTTTTTCTGAATTGTGTCTACAAATTTGTTTGTAATGGCTGTACATCATAGTCCATTGTATGTTGATAAACACATCGATTTAGATATGTCCTGTGGAGTTTGCACAGAGGTATTAATACTTCTAGATGAAATAGTATCTACGAAGTGTCAGCACAACTTTCATGTTCAATGCATAACAAAATGGCTCGATGAATCATCTATGTGTCCAAATTGTCGACAAAAATGCATACTAAACGATTTAAAGAAATTCGGTAATTCGTTATTCGAATTACAAGATATGAAATGTAAAAAGATTGGTATATTTCATACGAAAGAAATTCATATATAAAAAATAATTATAATGGGTTAGGATTAGAATTTAATTTATTAATTTTTTTTTTTTGTATATAAGTTATTTTTTTTTTGTTAGTTTAACAGATTTTTTTTTAGTTTTAGATAACTTATTTTTTTGTTAGTTTAGTCAGATTTTTTTTTAGTTTTAGATAACTTATTTTTTTTAGTTTAGTCAGATTTTTTTTTTTATGATAAATTATTTTTCATAAGTCAACTATACTAATGCTTATTTTTAAGTCATATTTTTGCTTTAGTTTAGTTTCGATTATATTTATTTTTCTATTATAGCTAACTTAAGGTTACTTTAGCTTTAATTACCATTTTATTTCTTCAGTTCCTTTAGTTACTTTACTTACCAAATTAACTGTCCTGTAATGGTAGCATAAATTTAGTCTTTTTTTTGTTAAATTATATTTATGAATTTAACATATGTAATTGAAAATTGGAGTATTATTTTAAAAAAATATATAGTATATATTACATTATTTTAGTAAAAGTGTTATACGTATAACACACACATATTAATATTTGTTATAATGTACAAATACTATAATTTCGCGAGAGACCATATTTATTAGAGCGGTCATACGATTTTTTTTTTTTGTTATTTTAATTTTAATATATCAATTATTAATTATAATAATTGATCTATTATTTACTCTTAATTTCAAATATCGTTCGATATCAAAATTAATTCTGATTTGTTGGTAATTTTGCGTGATTAATTTTGATAGTCGATTAATAAGTTAAAGAGTTGGAGAAAAATTTTGATAAGAAGAGAAGGTTGAAAACTCTGATCCGCGATAGTCGTTATTTTTGTATCTTGCTTTTTTTTGTATAATTTTTTTTTTAAGTTAATCAATTTTTTTGATTAAATATAAGTTTTGTTTTTGGTCTAAGATATTTATGATAAAATTAATAACAAACAAAAAATTGTGTAAAATTGGATCTTAAATATATAAATATTATCTAAAATAAAAATTAGTTTATGTGTAAACTAAAATAACTTAAAACTAAATTATAGACATAAAAAATATTTTAAAATAGTTAAAATTTAAAAATGATTATTTATAATAAAGCCATAATTAATTTATAATTTTGGAACACAAAAATAAATTAAAAATATATATAACATTTAAACAGTATACAATTTTAATTTTACTATTACAATATATAATGTATTTAAAAAGTGAAATTGTTAATTATTGGTAGTAATTATTTAAATAAAAAGTGCTCTAATTTTATAATGCACTAATTTTATTATAAAAAAAACATAAAATAAAATAACATTTTATAACATTTTCACATAAAATTACATAGTTACATATTTTTCACATAGTTAAATAAACAGAGAAATAAATTGAAATCAAAAATTTATAAGACATTATTAAAATTAAAAATTATTATTTATCTTTATATATAGTTATATGTGGGTTCTAGTTCTTATCTTAAATATAATATTATTCCTAATGCAAGGAATCTTATTTACTTTTGCATTAGAAATAATAGATATTTCTTTCATAAGAAATATGATGAGAACGTAAATTTAATAAACACTTGTGTAAATATTGCACAAGCATCATGATGTTTTTTCTTAAGAAATAATTGTAAGGCGATACTTAAATTATTTCTTTATGCAAATCTAATGCGCTTGGCATTATTTTCAATTTACAAAGATCGCATTTAAGATTGTATCTTTTTTTTTGCTTTAAGAATTTAGTTTATAATTATTGAAATGAAATAAAGATCAGTTATAATTCAGAACTCAAACTTATCGTTTTGATTTCAATCATTACTGGCGCAGTCTCCTTAAACGAACCTATCGTGCTATGAGATCATAATTTTAATATGCAATCTCAAAAACTATAGAAATTCGGCAAAATTAACTAAAGTGTAAAGTTATAAAAATAAAAATAACTTTAAAGAAAAAGTTATCAAAAAAAATTTAATATTTTATTAAAAATATTATTGTATCCAGAATATAAAAATAATTTTAAAGGAAAAATTATCAGGAAAATTTAATATTTTATTAAAAATATTATTGTATCCAGAGATAATAAGTTAAATAAAAGAGTTTAAAATCAGTGATCATCAGTCTCCAGAAATCACCATCATCAGTCTCCAGAAATCATCATCATCAGTCTTCAGAGATCATCATTTTATCATTTCATCAAATCTCAATTTTATCTACCAGGTCATCTACTAAGAATCTAAGTACATCAGTCAAAGTGAGTTGTTCCAATTTTATTTTTTTTACTACTAAAAGAATACGGATTTTAATTATTGCTTAAAAAAAAAAAAAAAAAAAAAAAAAAATTTAAGTGAATATAATCTAAAGCGAATAAGCTTATAAATTTTATTGCGAATTAGAATAATTTTTTTTTTAAATTACTGACTTATAAAGTAAAATTTAACAAAAAAAAAATTTTCTGAAATTAATTTTTTTTTATACCTATATAAAACTACAAAAAAAAAATGGATGAAATTAGTGCATTTCAGAAATTTCGGTTAATGTTAGATCTTATTAATCACATTCCGGCTTTCGATGGTAAAAATATAAATTTATTACCTGAGTTTATTGATGGGGTAAATAATATAATCCCCACAATTAATACCTTCGACCAAGCAAATAAAAAAAATACTTATGGGATATTTAATAGACAAAATAATAGACGATGCTAAAGTTACGTTAAGACGTCATGGCAACGTTACTTCTTGGACAGAAATTAAAGAGATATTAATTAAAAATCACGGTGAGAAATTGTCCTGTGATATTTTAATTGATAAAATCAGATCTTCACGTGTAATCACCACTGTCGAAGAATTTTATAATAGAATTAATAAGTACTTGTGTAGGTTAAACAATTATTATACTCTAAGAGGGAATATAGATAACGAAGTTATTGAAAGCAATAAAAGAATTGCTTTACAGACCTTTAAAAACAATTTACCAGAACCCCTACGAAGTGTTATTTTTAGTAGAAACCCCTCCTCTTTAGACGACGCATATTTAATCGTAATAAGCGGTGGCTATCAAAAGTTTGGCCATAATAAAAATAACAATAGGTATAATGGAAATAACAATAATTATAACAAAAATAATAATTATCACCATAAAAATGAGAATTACAATAAAAGTACTGATCATAGTAAAAATAATAGTTATACTAATAATCGGAATTTTGCAAACAAAAACGATTCGAGGAATATAAATAATAATTTCGATAATAGATCAGGTAACACCCAGCAAAGGTTCATTCCTCAAAATAATATACAAAATTTCCAAAATAGATTTCCACAAAACCACAATAATTCGCGGCAATCTAGGAATTATTCTCAAAATAATCGAAGTAGAAATACTAATATTCATAATAATCATGCTCCTCAGCCTATGGATATATCAAATAATGAAGTAAATGAAAATTTTCCATTAATAGGCCTCCAAAACAACTACACTATATAACAATAAATAATCCTATTAAAACTCTTAGATTTCTCATCGATACCGGTGCAGAATCAAGCATTATTAATCCAAAACTTTGCAATCCAAAATGGAAAATTCCTATTTATCAAAGTTTAAAAACTTTAAATCATAATTGTTATTGTAAGTTCAAAAATAGATTTCCACTTTTTGAAGTATTTAACGAAAAGGATTACTTTGTTGATTTTCTAGAAATTAAATTTCATTCAAAATTCGACGGAATAATCGGTAACAACATTCTAGCTCCTTTAAATGCCGTAATAAATTATAAAAATCGCACTATAGAAACGCGTAATGCAAAAATTCCTTTTTTTCTAAACGAAACTGAAGAAAATTATAATAAAAATTGTTATATTAACGAAGAAGTCGAGATATTTTCAAATCAAATAAATGATTCGAATATCTTAAATAATGTTCAATTTTCACATTTAAATTCAGAAGAGCAAAAAGCATTAAAAAATGTAATTTTAAGTAATAAGAATGTATTTTATAAAGAAGGTGATGATTTAACATTCACAAATAAAATAAAACATTCTATAGAAACAAAAAATGAAATTCCTATTTATTCTAAATTATATCGTTATCCACAAATTCATAAGGATGAAGTAGATAAACAAATTAAAGAAATGCTAAAAAGCAATATAATACAACATTCGAATTCACCTTATAACTCTCCAATATGGGTCGTACCAAAAAAAGTAAATCGAGACGGAAAGCAAAATTGGCGCGTAGTCATCGATTATCGAAAGCTAAACGAAGCTACAGTGGAAAATAGATTTCCTATACCAAATATTGACGGAATATTTGATAAATTAGGAAAATCTATTTATTTCACCTCCTTGGACTTAGCGAAAGGATTCCATCAAGTCGAAGTCCAACCAAAAGATCGTGCGAAAACCGCCTTTTCCACGGCTACTGGTCACTACGAGTTTTTGAGAATGCCTTTCGGCTTAAAAAACGCACCTAGCACATTTCAGAAAATGATGAATGAAATCCTAGGTGAATTCATAAATAAAATCTGTATCGTTTATATGGACGATATTTTAATATTCTCAAGTTCTCTTCAAGAACATATCGATTCTCTACAAAAAATTCTAAAAAAAACTCGCTTCAGTAAATCTTAAGGTTCAAGTAGAAAAATGTTCATTTTTATGTCGGGAAACGGATTACTTAGGTCACATTATTACTGAACATGGAATTAAACCAAATCCTAAAAAGATAGAAGCTATTTTAAAATCTGTGTTCCGAAAACCCAAAAAGAAATTAAGATTTTCCTAGGAATAACCGGATATTATAGAAAGTTCATGCAAGATTATGCAAAAATTGCACATCCAATGACCAAATATTTGCGAAAAAACGCAAAAATAGATTTAAAAGACAGAGAATATACTAACTCATTTGAGAAACTAAAGACATTGCTAACTACAGATCCAATCCTAGCCTACCCAGACTACGAGAAACGATTCGTATTAGTTACCGATGCTTCAAATTGTGCATTAGGTGCCGTATTAATGCAAAATAACCACCCAATTCACTATATATCTAGAACTTTAAATAAACATGAAATAAACTATTCTACAATCGAAAAAGAACTCCTCTCCATTGTATGGGCAACTAAACAATTTCGCCCTTATTTATTTGGTAGGAACTTTACTATTAAAACAGATCATCGTCCACTTATTTGGCTCAATGGGTTAAAAGAGCCCAATTGCAAGCTACAAAGATGGAAAATTAGATTAAATGAGTTTGACTTTAACATTGAATATGTCAAGGGAAAACAAAATTTCGTTGCCGACGGGCTTTCTAGAATAAAAATTAATAATAATGAAAGAATAATTAATGAAAATGAATTTGATAGCAAAGAAGCAATATCGAATTCGAATCTCAATTTGTCTATTCTGCCACTATTCATAGTGCTGATGAAGATGACTCTAATTTAATTTTTATAACTGACAGACCGGTAAATCTGTTTAAAAATCAAATTTATTTATATTATGGTAATAAAGAAAGTCTTACTTTGAAGATTATTCACAAAAAATGTCATAATAATATAGTGGTATCTGAAGAAAGTAATCTACTATCTATTATGCAAAAAACTATTATTGATAAAGGTATTATGTGCATCTATTGCGAAAACAAAGATCTATTTTTGAAATTTCAAAATATTTATAAAGAATATTTTTCTAATAATAAAAAATTAAAAATCTTGAAATCCTCTATTAAATTAATTGATATTTCGGACAGAAACGAAATACTTACTATTATTAAAAATGAACACTTAGAGAAAAATCACAGAGGTATAAACGAAGTTTTTTCGGAATTAAAAGACAAATTTTACTACCCTAATCTAACGGTAGAAATCAGTAAAATAATTAACAATTGCGAAACATGCAACCTTTCAAAACATGACCGCAACCCCAATAAAATAACTTTTAACGTCACGGAAACGCCTAATAACTTTAATGACATTGTTCATATCGACATTTGGTTTCCTGAAAGGAATAAACCTTATCTAACTACTATTGACAAATTTTCAAAATATGCTACTATCCACAAGCTGGATGACAGAACATGGATCTCAATATTAAAAGCTCTTAAAGAAAGAATACAATATTTAGGAAAAATCAACAAATTAATATCGGACAGTGAAAGATGTATATTACACAATGCTGTGGTACTGTTTTTAAAAGAAAATAAAATACATTTTCACCAAACTACTGCATCACATAAGACAGGAAATAGTGACATAGAACGATTGCACGGAACACTAAACGAACACCTGAGACTTTTGACAGTAGATAGAAATAAAGAAGGTTTAGATGACAAACTCCATAAGATCATTAGAATATATAATGATACAATTCACTCTACAACGCAATTAAAACCAATAGAGTTTATTACAAAAAACCTTGACAGGAAAAATATAAATGACCTAAAGGAAAAATTTGAAATTGAAAAAGTAAAAAGAACTGAAAAATTAAACAAAAATAGAAATCCTATTCCAAAAATTACAGAAAATATTGTACAAGACAGGCAGATACAAAAAATTAGTCCAAAGTATAAACGACTCAAAGAATATTCTAAACAAAATAATTATGTTGTTGATAGGACCAACAAAAGAAATACAAAATATTATAAGACACAACAGAAACGTAAATATAAATATCAAGTTCATTCGATTATCAGATGAAACTAACAATAATACTAACAGACTTTAAATAACAATGGTTACTCAGAACCTACGTCCAAACGGAAACGAACTTTTATTTCATAAATTATTTCCAGCTCTTCCATGCATTCATTTTAAATCTATTTTATTTGCAGATGAAACTAGAAGTTGCTACAGCCTTATTACTCCTATGGACAATACAAACAAACACGCAAAATTTAGAAGTTTCTCCTATTCATGAAGACAATGGTTACACATTAGTAAAAATGGAACCTATACAAATTGTCGACAACTATACGAAAATACTGCATATTATAGACTTAAATGAATTTAATAATTTAGTTAAAACATTAACATATAATGTAAAAACTTTATCTTTTAACAAATCAAATCAGAATTATATTTTACTCATTAGAGAATTAAATTATTTAAAACGTAATGTCAATAGTATAATACCCAGAACTCATAGATATAAAAGAGGATCAGTAAACATTATCGGTTCAGGTTTTAAATTCTTAATAGGAACCATGGACAATAAGGATGCTGAAGAGATTTATAATCATTTAAACACCTTAGAACAAAATTCCAAACAATTAACCGAACAATCAAATAAACAAGTAATTATTAATGAAAATTTAATAAATACAGTTGAAAAAATTAAAGACCATATTAACTCCCAACAAACTCAAATAAATGGTTATCTCTCTAATATAACTATACTAACAAATGAAGTAATAAATAAGTTTGATATATTTGAATATACCTTACAAATATACTCTGATATAACAAATTTAAATAAAGAAATTGAAAAAATCAATGACAACCTACTGCTTAGCAGATTAAACGTTCTCGCGCATGATATCTTAACCACTGAAGAAACTGAAGAATTTAATATTACTATCAACACCTTACCTTTCATCAAAAACTCAGTGTTAATAAAAGAAAATACTTTGATCTTTGTCATATTAATACCTAATTTTATAAATAATATATTCTATAATGCACTAATTTTACCGTTTCCAAATTTGAAATTCGAAGAATTAGATATTCAAAGTGAAAAAATAATTATATCAGAAAATAAAGTTTATAATTTTTATAATAATGTAACCACTGTAAAGGATTTAAAATTACATAAAAATAAATGTATTCAAAATCTATTATCAAAAAACAATGTTTGTAAAATAAGAATTAATAAAGAAAAAATTATAGAAGAAATTGAAAATGGTATGATAATAACTAAAAATATTGATAAATTTTTGTTAAACCAAACTTGTATTAAACACAATACCGTAATAGAAGGTAATAATATAATTAAATTTTCAAATTGTAAACTAGAAATTGATAATTTTAAATTTTATAACAATGATAAAATATTTAAAACTAGCATAATAATGCCTATGTCAAATTTTCAATTAACTAAACAATTAAATATAACTTAACATTGGAAAATATTAATATAAATAATATAAAGAATAGAGAAACATTAAATTTTATAGATTTTAAAAGCAATGTAATTCATTCTTCATTATCATTCATTATATGTATAATTGTAATTGTAATTATTATAGTTTTTAAAAATATTTTTTGTAAAAAAAGGGAAAACATCATAAATAACGTATCAATAAAAGATAAAATCACAAAAATTAGTTCTCCCGAGACGGAAGAATCTCAGGGTGGAAGAGTTATATGTGGGTTCTAGTTCTTATCTTAAATATAATATTATTCCTAATGCAAGGAATCTTATTTACTTTTGCATTAGAAATAATAGATATTTCTTTCATAAGAAATATGATGAGAACGTAAATTTAATAAACACTTGTGTAAATATTGCACAAGCATCATGATGTTTTTTCTTAAGAAATAATTGTAAGGCGATACTTAAATTATTTCTTTATGCAAATCTAATGCGCTTGGCATTATTTTCAATTTACAAAGATCGCATTTAAGATTGTATCTTTTTTTTTGCTTTAAGAATTTAGTTTATAATTATTGAAATGAAATAAAGATCAGTTATAATTCAGAACTCAAACTTATCGTTTTGATTTCAATCATTACTATATATATATTGTATTATTCAAATAAAAGAAAAATTCAAAAAAAAGGTGAAAATAAGATAAAATATTGGCGTTTTATTTCGAAGATACAAAAACCCAATTACATTTCTAGTACAAAATCATTAAGACCTGAAATCTGGAAAATTCAACATCTCATCAGTCATCAACGGATCATCGATGGACCATAACCAATAATTTATGTATTTATATTTTTTTAATTAAATCTATATTTATTTGTTATATTTAAATCTTATTAAATTAATTTATTATGTAAGGAAATTGGTTAAGTTGCCAAAATTAATCGATCTTTTTCTTTTGTATCGATAATCGACACTTCAATTTTTTTTTAAAACTCTCACTAATCAGAGTTTTGCGGTCATCGAACTCCAAATAAAATTATCAGAAATTAAAAGTAATTCGGTCGATTACCCAATATTTTTTTTTATTTAGGAGAAAATGTTTAGTCTAGTGTTGTTGTAAAATGAAGATGTGGTAAAAGCTTTTAATTTATCCATGCTTGCAGAGTGGTGATGATGACATAATAATGTTGTAAATTATTATAATTCATTAAGCTAATCAAGGGATTGAACTAAAAATGTCTTTCTTTGGTACATATGGTCAATCATGGTCGAGAGGGCAATAGTTGGAACACACCATCCATATTCCACGAATTTATTTGTATTTTTGCGTTTATTTATGTAAAATATATTTATATAAAAATTTATTTATTTCTACCACCGAATTTTAAAGAACTTGTCCTTTATGTGTCTAAACTAAGTACTTATTGTAGTTTCAGTTTTTTTTCGTCAATTTATTTATTTATTTCAAGATTTATTTAATATTTTTGTTTTGTCAACCCCCTATTTTTCGACTTAAGCTACCCAAGAAGACGTGCATGCAGAATATCTATAACTTATAATTGTATACAATGACGAAACACTTCCTTGTTCGTTATAGTTATAGTTGTTTTATGTTAAATTATTTTATATTTATACATAACGAATATCGCATATTACAAGATGACAATGAAATCGAAAATAATAACACTGATCAAGAAGATTATCATGAAAATATGAGTGAAATATTATTTAGAAATTTAGGGGAGCAGAAACGGAATAATATAAAAAACATTTTTTTGTAAATAACAATGTATTATCTTTATTAAATATGTCATTATAAATAACTTAAAATTATAAAAATAAAATAACATTTATAAATTCATTGTGTTTTGTTAAAAAAAATGAATTAATCAACTTATCAATAGAAGAAGTGGAATTTGTAAAAGTAACAAGATTAGTTACAAGTAATTCAAGAAAAAACAATATTATATTAGGTACCTTCTTGGTACAAATATCCAAATTGCTAATGTTTATAAAATTTGTGTTGTATAATTTTAAAGTTGGCAATAAATATTTTATAATTTGTTGTATATTTTTAAATATATTATGTAATAATGATAATATTATGTAATAATAATAATGTAATAATAATATATTATGTAATAATAATAATATTAGTAATATTAAATGCCAATATCAATTTTTAAATTTGTTTATACCAATTGTTTTGTTTCAGTGTTCCAAATAATTTTCGCGACCATTAAATTCCGATATAAGTCACAAATATACAAACTTTTTTTTTTTCAGTGTATTAACTAATTGAAAATGAACTTTTCAATTTTCTATTTTGTTAATTTTATTTTCATATATTTCAGCGTTCGCATTAATTACAGCGAATATTAAATTTCGATATATTTTCTAAATTTCCCGATTTTGTATATACCAAATTTTTTTTCTCAGTGTCACAATTAATTTCGCGAATTTTCAATATAATTTAGTTTTGATATAATTTACCTTTCGATATAAATTAAATATCAATATAAATTAATAAACGATTTGATATATACAAACTTTTTTCTCTCAGTGTCACAAATAAATTTTATTTTATAATAATTTTTTTTTCTTGTTGGTATATTTTTTTTTTTTTTTGTATTGTTCTCACTTTATTTAATTTCGTTAGCAACTAAATTTTGACCATACACTGATTTTGATTTTATTTTTTATATATATCATTTGTGTCCCGTACTTTATTATAATAAATTTAATGTATTTTCTGTATGATGATTATATATTTGTGTTAGTTAGTACTGAAAAATTTACTTACAATTGTCTTTTCTTTCTTTTACAAATACCTCAACTTAACCTTTTCCTTATGATGATGCTCAACGATAATGATGAATATGTTGAATGTTGAAATGATGAACTGTTGAACTAATTAAAATGAAATTAATGTTCTTTTTCAAAAGGTTTTTTTTTTCACTGTGCAATTAATAACTCTTTTGTACACTACACAAACTTTTCACTTTTACGTTTTACATACACGTGTTTTTATCCGTATCCGGTTCGAATCTGGACCAAATGTTTGGGAATCCCACTAAGGTTGGATCACTAATCTTTATTTCGAAGGACCTGAGTGTGATGCAGTGAAACCAACATATAATTTTTGAAATTTAACTATATTTTAAGTATACTAATTTTACTTAATGTAACAGTTTTAATTTGTACGAATTTAATATGTATTTTAGTGATTAACTTTTATATATAATGTAATTTTAATAATAGTAACATATTTAAATTTTATGTAATTTTAATTTTTAATAATAACACCCGTTAATTTTACTTTAATTTAATAAGATTTAATAACAATTTTGAATATAATAGGTTATTGCATGTATGTATGACTGTACTTTTATTTTTATTTAAAGTTTAATTTTTGTGTCCGAGTTTATTAATTGCACCTTTTTTGTCTTTTATCAATTTTATAAATTGATATTTTAATATTAAATGTTCACGATTTATTTATTTTATTTATTAAAGTATTTGACTAATTTACGATAATGTTATGCATTAGCATTTTTTTTACGAATATAATTTTACAGAAGTCTTTTGTACCGATCTGATTCACTACTACTTAATTACGTCTACTCTACTCGACACACGATTTTAGAAGTAATTATAAGAATGCAATTAATAATACTCGTCATTACAACTGATAAGAAAATTATAACATAAGAGAAAGCAAAGCCCACACATTAACTTATTGATATATAAAGAGATGGTAGTTAATCGAATTATTATTATTACGCGAGAATATGCAATTTTATTTTGGCGGCAATTACAAATACCAAATAAGAATTATTATTTTAATGAGAAATTTTACCAATTTTGATATCAATAAATTAATTTGTGTGCGTTTCTATTTTTTTTTTTAACTATTGAAGAGTAATTTGTTAGATTTTCTTGTATCATTTCAAAACAAATACATTAATTCAACAAAATTTAATCCACCAAAAATCAAAATATTGGGAAAATGTTTTGCAAAATATAACACATAAAAACTCCAAAAGTATGTTTCCACTTATCAATAAAATATTTAAAAAAAAATACTCAATATATAACAGAATTGCTAGTTGTAGAGAATGAATCTGATATGTTACATAGGGCAGATATAAACATAAATAACTTACTAAAAGTGGAAGATAAATATTCAGTTAGAAATAAAAAAGACATACTAAAATTATTAGGTGCATACATTGAAGAATCACATGTTCTAAAAGGAAATATTACTGAAAATGACGAGATAATATACATATAATACTGTTGATAACTTCTGGTTAAATATAAACAATAATGTTACGGAATTTACAAACACTAAAAAATCTAACCAATTAAAAGCATCTGAGACTAATGATGGATATTTTGCAACCGTTGATAAAATAACAGGTATTATTAAGAAATTAAGAAATAAAACATCAGCGGGGATAGATGAAATTCCAAATATTGTCATTAAAAACTTACCACATAAAGTTTTACTATTGTACTGTTGTATTTTTAATAATTGTTTAAACAATGGATATTTCCCCCAACACTGGAAAAAAGCTAAAATTATATGCATAAGAAAGCCGGGTAAAGATCCAACAGATGCTAAAAATCTACGAGCAATTAATATGCTACCAAATATTAGCAAAATATTAGAAATACTAATAAATGATAGTATCGTTACATTTGCTACGGATAACAACATAATACCTGAAAACCAATTTGGTTTCAAAAAAGACCATTCATGTATACATGCTATCACGAAATTAACATCTGATGTATGTTGGAAAATTAATAATAAGGAATGTGTAGGCGCATGTCTAATAGACCTGAAAGAAGCATTTAATTCGGTATGGCTTGAAGGATTAGTTTTCAAATTGATAAGTTATGAATTTCCAAATTATTAAATTAGAATTATTTATAATATGATAAGAAACAAAACGTTTGTGATGGTTAGTAATGGCAAAAATGTTTCCTTAAAAGATTTTCAGGTAAAAAATGGTTTACACACACTTAAAAATATTGCGGTGGTTTTCGTTGCAAGGCCTGCATCAACCCGTATAAGGTGCAAACATGCATTGGAATATGATGTAAGTGTTGCGTCGGTAAAATTACAATACTACTTACGCCATAAAAAGATGCAAACCTAACATCATAAAATTATATGATGGATATTACAGCAGAAATCATTGTAAACCTAGCATCTTTTAAACAGTGGTGCAAATTACAACAAAATTAATTACAAGACTTGCATTACACAAATATGTGATGGAATATTGTAACTAGAATCGATGTAAACATTGCACCTCGTAAATTGTGACGCAAATTATACCGTAATTAATTACAAAAATTGATCTTCAAAATTATGCGATGCAACATTGTAACCAAAATCGATGTATGGAAATATTGCACCCAACAAATTCTGATGCAAATTTGCATAACAAAATTATATGAAACGGGTACCGCAAATGAAAAGTGTGTAAGGTAACCTTATATATTTTTGATTTCGCATCTACTATCCACATTTCAGCTTCATAGCTTAAGCCGCTTGGAGAATTAAAAAAAAAATCTGCAATGTTCCATATAAAGCTCCACAATCCACGACATTTGGTTTTAAAAATTAAAATTTCAAAATGTTATTTTCTAAACTAATATATGTATTTAGAAATTTGTACAGAACATTGGCACATTGAATATTTATGATCGTTTCAAATATAAATACCTGTCGCCAATTGGCAATAAATACCTGTCGCCATTTGGCAATAATTCAGCCGTGAAAATTAAGGTTTTTTATTTTTTAGGTATCAAAAATTTATAATGGGGAAATCCCATATGAAAAATTTATAATTACCCCGTTTATTTTTAATTTGGCATCTATTGTTAAAAAAAAAATTGCAGCTTAAATCGATGTAATGTAAGCCATTGTAAATTACATTAGAATGAGTTGCAAGTTGCAAGCCATACATTACAAAAAGATGTGTTACAACTGCAACATTGCGGTTAAACTTGATGTAATTAATTTTTAAATAACAAATACAAGCATTTTTTAATATTGTGCAAGCAAAATTATTTTGTTTTCTTACTAGATGGTGTTCGCTGCAGTTATGTGCGTAAAAGATAAGTATAAGTATTTTGTTCCTGGAAAAAAAATCATTTGTTTTCTTAAATATTTTTTTAGTTTCCTAAAATGTGATGTATTGCTACTTTACCAATATTAGTTGTTTTCCATACATTTTTATTCAATAATAAAAATATTATATATACCAAATGTATTACATTTTAGTTTTTTAGTTAAACACAATATTTAAACATATGGTTGGTAATTTTATAAAGGTGATATAACTTTTTTTACTGTGTACATTTAATTGCAAATTTAAACCTAGATTACGAAGTATATATATTTCTTATGTTTGTCCCGTTCCTTTTAACGATATTTTACCCCTCGCTAATCATAATTACCAAAGACAAAATTTACAAATTAATAAAAAAAAATATTGTAATAAACTTAGAGAGACAGTCCCTTAATTTTTTTTTTTAAGCTCATATTTCAGGTATACCGTTAATCATATAAATACAATATGATTATTTTGGTCAACTTCCCGCGCAACTACAACCAAATAATCATGATGTGCGTGTAAATTAGTAAAAAAAAATCCTTTTTTTATACATATATGTATGTATAGAGAAAATATTTTTTTATGTATATACTTATATTAGTCACAACGTTGCTAAACTATAGCATAAAAAGATATAACCTTGCATCGAAACAATTATTTTGCACCTAAAGGGTGGGCCAAAAAAAACTTTATCGTTTTTTATCCCTTTTTAGAAAATAGTTTTAGAATTTATTTTAAAATTCATTGCGGTAAATTATGTCATCACTACGTCGGCATATCCTTTAACCGAAATTTTCCTTGCGTAAATAATTTCAAGGGAAGTAATTATGACCTTTAAAATCAGGAAAAGGTGGAGGTAGAGCCAATAAATTAAAGCCAGGGCTACATTGTTTCGATCGGTTCAGTTTCGATTCGTTTCGAAAAATTCAAATTTGACGTCTCCATATATTTTATATGGGAAATCGATTGAGTGGACACATAGGTCGAATCGGAACGAATCGAACCAAAAGAGTTTGGAACGATTGGAATTTTGCGAATCCAAACTGAAGGAAATGTCAAGAGGAATGAAATTTGACTGTTTCAAAAATAACAAAAACAAAATATATGTGGTTTAATCGATTGTGATCGGTAACTATGTGTTCAGTCTACTTAACCGTCGAATAGAATGGAATGGAATCGAAACTGAACTGAACTGATAGGAACAATGTAGCCCAGGCTTAAATTTCGAATTCGGTTAATCGTCGATCTTGATTTTCAATTTTTGAAATTGTGTTATAATAATTGACTACTAAATTTAACTATAAAACTTACAGATATAAAAAATATTATACTAAAAAGTTATACTTTTTAAAGTAGAGTGGTACTTCTGGACCACCCATTTTTTCATATTTGGTTTCTCGTTTTTTTTTTTTTTTCTAATTTTCTACGGAAAATTAATAATGTGCGCAGCAACTTGTTGCTAAATTCGGACAGCAGAGTTATTTCCTCATTATTTATAAATTATCATAACGATCGGGTGGTTATTCATTACAAAGTGTTTTAGTGAAAAAAAATATAAGTATTAGTGATAAAAATTAAAAATTGAATATTAAAGAATATTTAAAAAAATTAAACGCTCAGTGAATCAATTTAAAAAAAAAAATTTAAAAATTTAAAAATTATAAGTGTTAATGATAAAAATTAAATGAGTATTAAGGAACATGAATAAAGAAGAACCGGCATCCTTCATTATAATTAAAATTTTGTTTAAAAAAGAAACAAATTTTGTAAAAATTGTTCGTCATGGAGATACCTGGGAATATGAAGATTTTTTAATTTCAGGTATGTAATATTAATATTATAATTACAAAATTATGTACATATACTTAAATAGATATTGTGTTTTTAAGTGGAGAAAAAAAATACCGTTTTAAAATGTTGCAATATGCAAAATTTTCGATGTAAATAACAACGAAATTTTGTAAAATTCCATAAATATTTCCATTTGATCCTTGTTCGTTGTTATTTACATCGAAAATAAAGACAAACAAATTTTTATGATGTTAATTGCAACAAACTACAAAGATGTTTTCTAGATTTTACACTTAACTGCTTAAATTTTTAATATTTGCTATTTTTTTAACACCTCACGTTTTTTCAGCATCTATTTATGCTAATATTACAGCAAAGAAAATAGATATTGTCTTTTTAAGTGGAGAAAGAAATACCGTTTTAAAATGTTGCAATATGCAAAATTTTCGATGTAAATAACAACGAAATTTTGTAAAATTCCATAAATATTTCCATTTGATCCTTGTTCGTTGTTATTTACATCGAAAATAAAGACAAACAAATTTTTATGATGTTAATTGCAACAAACTACAAAGATGTTTTCTAGATTTTACACTTAACTGCTTAAATTTTTAATATTTGCTAATTTTTTAACACCTCACGTTTTTTCAGCATCTATTTATGCTAATATTACAGCAAAGGAAATAGATATTGTCTTTTTAAGTGGAGAAAAAAATACCGTTTTAAAATGTTGCAATATGCAAAATTTTCGATGTAAATAACAACGAAATTTTGTAAAATTCCATAAATATTTCCATTTGATCCTTGTTCGTTGTTATTTACATCGAAAATAAAGACAAACAAATTTTTATGATGTTAATTGCAACAAACTACAAAGATGTTTTCTAGATTTTACACTTAACTGCTTAAATTTTTAATATTTGCTATTTTTTTAACACCTCACGTTTTTTCAGCATCTATTTATGCTAATATTACAGCAAAGGAAATATATTATTTCACTGATTCTCAAGGTGTAAAATTAAAGAAAGAAAACTTTATCGAAATTGTTCAACAATTTTACCAACATCCAGACTTTTCCATTAAATTAGTAATCGAGTATCTAATCCTCATCAATCTCAGAGCCAAGCTCCATCTTCTCGTAGGAAAGAAAATGGGGCCCGAAAAAGTGACTGATAATTTGTTTGGATCAGCGAAAACAAGCATAAGGAGAGATAATGTTAGTATGTTATGTTAAAGAGAAACATATATATAGAAAGAAATTATCTTTTTATCCTTAAGCTTGCTTTCTTGCACTTTCTCACATGCTGAGAAATAATTTACTATCCGCAATGGATTAAGCTCTGATGTTTCCACCACCGAAAACAAAGCAGATATTACTAGATTAGACACTTACTGCTTAATACAAACAGTTAAATAAATTAAATAAATAAAATAATTCAAATTTTAATGTTTTGATGCTTTAATTTTTATATATTTATTTTATAAATATATAAAAATTAAAGCATCAAAACATTAAAATTTGAATTAACAAGCTACCACTTACATAGGGCTTTACAATTCCGAAAAAAAGCTACTACTTCTCTATGTCGTCACCTGCTAATTCAAATCATTAAAAAATTAAAAAAGTAAAATTGATAGAACTAAAGTAGTTCTAAAACTATAAGTAAAAAATAAAAATAAAAATAATAATTCGCTAAGGAAGAACTGAAATCACGTACCAGCGTCAACAACCAACCAAATTAACAAGTTACCACTAGCTTTAGGCTTCGCAATTCTGTAAAGAACGCTACTACTTCCCTCCACTGTCACCTGCCAATTTGAGGCTTAAAAATTTAAAATAAAAATATAAAATAAAAAATAAAAAAAAGCGTGCTAGATTGCAATTAGCAGTTTGTAATAATCAAAAATCATGAAAAAACCATTCGTCAAAATAAATATTAAATATGTGTATAAAAACAAACAAATTAAAAGGGTTACCACTAGCTTCGGGCTTCATCGATCTAGGAAGAACGCTACTACTTCCCTCCACTGTCACCCATTAATTTGAGAATTTAAAAAATTATAAATGAAATATAATAACAAATCATGCGAATTGCAAATAGCAGTTTGTTATAAAAATCGAAATTAATGAAATCGAAAATCGTCAAATACTATATATTCATTTTATATTTTAAACATAAAAAATAACATATACATACATACTTATAATTAAGTAAAACATATAATATAAATATACATATAACACAAATATACATATACATATAAGACAAATACATAAAAAAAAAACTCATTGGCTCAAGATCCTTTTAAGCTGAAGTTTGCTGTTATTAAAGTCAAATTTCCCGCCACTATTATTAACTTCGCGTAACATTCTCGAAATGGGTTCATTTTTCCCATAATCTGTGCTATGAAATTGTATTTTAAAAAGCGACACAGATCTAAGCGAGCGAAAATTAATATTAAGATTCATCCGTTCTAAGAGAAATGGAGAATCAATAGCACCAGCAATTACTTGGTGCACAAACACGATAGCAGCTATTTGACGACGCCTTTGAAGAGTTTGCAAATCTATAAGTTTGAGACGATCTACATAAGGAGGTAAGTTGAAAGTGTCTACCCAAGGAAGCCCACGGAGAGCAAACCTTACAAATCTACGTTGGACCGCCTCAACTCTTTGTATATGTACCAGTTGATATGGTGACCAAACTTGACTAGCGTATTCCAGTATCGGCCTAACATAAGTCATATATAAAGCCCTAGTAACGTAAGGGTCAGAAAACTCCTTAGACCACCGTTTAACAAAGCCAAGCATAGAGTTAGCCCTACTAACTATATTATCGAAATGGGAGTGGAAGTTTAAGTTACTGTCACAGAGAATTCCTAAGTCACGAATAGCCGTGACTCTTGGAACAAGCGCACCATTAAGATAATAATCACGAGGTGGATGGCGAATGCGTTTACGGGAAAACGTAATAGCTTGGCATTTGTTAACATTGAGCTCCAGATGGTTCTTTTGACACCAAATTGAAAATTTATTTAAATCCTCCTGAAGGACAGTACTATCAGAGGGAGATGAAATTATTTTAGAAATTTTCATATCATCCGCATAAATATTGGATTCTGACTTTTTTATAATTAAAGTAACATCGTTTATGGATAAAATAAAAATTAGTGGACCGAGGTGGCTGCCCTGAGGCACTCCAGACTTAGCCGTAAATGAGATCGAAGTAGCTGATCTAAAAAGTACCCTATATTGACGATTTATTAAATACGATTCTAACCAAAGTAAAAAAGAAGGTGGAAACCCAAGTGCTTGAAATTTGAACAGAATAATCTCATGCGAAAGTTTGTCAAAAGCTTTACTAAAGTCAGTAGTGATAGCATCGACGTCATGACCAACTTCCATTGCATTAAGACTGCTAGACACGAATTCCGTTAAATTAGTGGTCGTCGATCTGCCCTTCAAAAACCCGTGTTGTTTAGGTTAAATCAGGGATTTACAGTGAAAGAAGAGGGTATCATAAACAATACTCTCAAAAAGTTTAGGAACGCAGGATAGCTTGGCTATGGGCCTATAGTTACAAATTTCAGCTTTACAGCCCTTTTTATGTACGGGGATAATAAAAGAATCCTTCCAAAAACTTGGAAATATCCCCACTGACATAGATTTATTGAAAAGTGCTGTGAGAGGCTGTGCAAGGCTATCGCTGCATTTCTTTAAAACAATTGCTGGCAGACCGTCAGGACCAGATGAATAATCATCTTTTAAATTTCTAATTTTATCAACCACCGTTTCTAAATTAATATTTACACTTACTAAAGATGTCTGAGCATTATTATTTAAATAAGAAAAGTAATTAACGTCTGGCACAAAAACATTATCAATAAAAGCTTTATTAAAAAAATCAGCGAAGTGATTAGAAACAACTTCGGGATCATTTGATGAATGATTATCATATTTTAATGTGGAAGGGTACCCGTCAGATTTCCTTTTAATATTAATAAATTTCCAGAATTTTTTCGGATCTGAAATAATGTCAAACTGCATTTGACTTATATAATTATCATATAGATCTTTAGATAACACAGAAAATTCGTCAGATACGCTAACATATTCCGAAAAAGCACAGTCCGACCTAGTTGTTAGAAACTTACGCCATAATTTATTCCTATTGTTTCGTAATGAGCGAAGTTCATTATTGTACCATGGAGGCGAAAAAACAAGGTTTTTTTGGATGTAAATTGGAACTGATAGTTCTATGCACTCAAAAATTAAAGCATAAAAATTAGAAATCATTAAATCAATGTTATCATTAGAATTAAAAATTATATCAAAATTGACATTACTAAGTAAAAAATTTAATTTATCAAAATCAGTTTTACGAAAATTGAAACGATAAGGATTACCATTATTATTATTATTATTATTATTATCATTACTATTACAATTACCGTTCTCATAAGCAAAAGTTAAGGAAAGTGGAGGATGGTAGGCATCCATAACAGACAGACATTGAGTACTTTCTATAACAATACAGTTTTATATATCAGTTGTAAAAACCAGATCGAGTTGACGATTTAAGCTATTTTTAACATTACTAACCTGGAAAAGGCTACAATCAGATAAATTATCAATAAAAGATGTTTCAACTAAAGAAGTTGCAATAGAAGCAACGTAATGTGATTCATCATCCGATTCAACCCAAACCAGCCTAGGAAAATTAAAATCACCAACAATCAACAGATCATCGCAATCATCCATAGTACAATGCAAGAAATCAACAGCATTTAAGAAAAGTTGGTAACATTCAATGGGACTAACAGGATGAATATAACAATTTAACACATAAATACTACGACGACTAACAGAAATTCTAACACATATTAATTCAACATTAATAGTATTAGGAACATTGAAAAAGGAAGCATCAAGATTAGAACGAACCGCAATAAGAACCCCACGCCCTGAAGAATTAAACCCATCTTTCCGAAAGACGCTAAAGTCTGAAGTAAAAAGTTCATTGTCGCGGAAGGAATCAGTTAAATTAGTTTCAGTTAAAGCAAAAATGTCGAAAGGAAGCATTTGCGATTTTAAAAAAACTTCAGCCGCTTTAGTTCGAAGTCCCCTTACATTTTGATAATAAAGGGACAAGCACTTTAGTTTTTTGGCACCGAAACCGGAGTATTTAAATGAAGTATAGAACCCGGTGCTCGAGATGATGTAAATTCCTTAATAAATATACCGCTAGGCCACGTATCAGATTTTAAAAGCACGGAAAAGTATTCTGCAGGAACGGTTATCTTAAACGACGCAACATGAGCATCTTGTTTACTAATTTTTTGGCATTTAATATGATCTATATTAATATTTATAAAACTATTTTTTATAAATGTTAGAACTGCTTCAGACGTAGTTTCTGGGTGGAACCGTGAACTAAAAATAATTTTTGGACGCGAAACAACACGTAAAGTAGGAGGAGATGATAATGGTTCTAACGACACAGAAGAATCTAATGAGGATGGACAAATAGTGTTATTGTTAGTAAATGCACTATTATTATTGCAATTTGTAATACTAATAGTATCTAGTGCAATATTTGAATTAGTAGTTTTTTTTTTATTAATATTTTTTTTTTTTTAGCTCTAGATTTTCTAGTTTTTTATCCCGCCTTTTTTATTTTACCGCTAGGTATATTAACCATATCATTGACTACACTATTATTATTATTAGCATCAATTACACTTGAAGTACCACTTATAACATTCGAAATATCTGATGTTGACTGCTGAGCGGTAGCATTGTTATTATCACCCTGTTCTGAGGATGATAACTCGTCCATTAAGTTGTTAATAGCAGAGTTTTTAGGAATAACATTACTCGATGTATCAGATAGAATTTCAACAAGCAATTGCTCAGTAGTTGATGATTGATCAGGTTGGTGATAAATAATTGACTTGGCCAAAAGTTCGCTAACGATTTTGTTTGTTGATGTCAATTCAGTTTCGACGCGTTCGAAATTAATTAAAATTTCATCAAAATGTGTATCTTGCGCTGAATTGGCATTATTGAAATCAGTAGAAAGTTTACTGATTGATTTCAATATCGACTCAATGTTAGTATCAACTACTTTTTCAAAATTATTGAGCTTGACAGTATTAATATTAATATAGTCACGAGCCAGCGAATAATTTTGAGAGTTTGTAAAAATTTCACGTTGGATCAAGTCTAATTTATCTTTAAAATTATCAATAAATGATAAATCAATGTTTTCAAGTTTTGAAAACAATTTGAGAATCTTCGGAAAATTCTTTTCATTACCGAATAAAACACGGTTCATAATCTGAGTATTTGTGTTAATATTATTACTAATATTTTCCACCTCACCACTCAAATCAGTAACGTGCTTCTGAAGCAAATCAAATTTTCGTTGGAAGTTATATGAAAATTCACAATTATTTTCAACAATGCTCTTGATAGAGGCTAAATTAGCAGAAAAATCTTCCATTATTATATTATTTTTTTGTATAAGTCCACAAAAATTGGTGGATTTACAATCTGCGCAAATAAAATTAAAATTTTTGAAACAATCGCCTCTTAATTTAACTATCTTAGAAGTATCAATGGCAGTATTACAAATACAACAAATAACCGATTCCATATTTTTCAAAATGTACTACAAAATTATAAAATTAAAATAATTATAATGTTTGAAAAAATAAAACTTAAAAACTTAAAAAATTTTAATAAATTTAATAAATTAGGTCAAATGGTAGTCAGTCGGTCAAAAGAAAGAATAAATTCGGAAATTTGACTTCAACCCAAAAAATGACTAAAAAGACAGCAACAATAAAATTATAAATAATACTCACAATTGAATACGACCATATGAAATTGAAATTAGTAACAGACCAAAAACAACAACAAAAAAGAACACAATAAATTAAATTCTCTTGAGAAATATATATCGAGTTAAAACAAAACTGTAACACTACGTCACTAGAAACAAGTTTTTTTTTTTTTTTGTATTTTTTGATATTTTTGATTTTTGTTATTTTACAAGAAAAAAATATATTAAATATTTCTTTAAAATTAATTAAAAACAGACAGAAATCAAAAAAAATATATAAATATAAATAAATATGCACAAAATAAAACAAATAATTTAGATTAAATGAAAATAAATTAATCACATGCAAATTAAATAAATATAATTAGTAAAAATCACAAAAACACAACCGACCCGATAAAGATCAACAAGAGACATTAAGATAATTCTTAAAAGGAATGAAAATTTTGGTATGATATTGACATAATTATAATTTTATCGAGTTATTGTACAATATTTTTACTTTTAGAAGTATTGAAAAACTCATCGCTAAGTCGTCAAAATTGTCGAATAGGGATAGATATGTACATCAATGATAAAGTATATAATAACTTAAATGAGTCCAATTTTCTTACGTTATTTATATGCTCAATATTTTTAGGATTTCGAAAAATATTTGTCGAACAGCAAAAATGCTTTTCTTCTTACAAAAAAAATAAAATCTACTGAAGAGTTAAAGGGGTTGTCTGATGTAGAGAAACGAACAATAATTAGAGAAGCAGTAGATATGTTAGTTGAAAGATTCTCGCATCATCCCGAACCTTGTCATATTGCCGCAATGGCATCTGCAACAGTCAATCTTCTTCCGCAACTAAAATCTTCCGACGAAGCGAATGAAATTGTAAGAAATGAAAATTAAAAGATCAACAATTTCATTTAATTTCGATTTTTTTTTTTTTAAACATATAAAATTACATACAATTTTCTTTTTTTTTTCTTTTTCTAGGAATTGTTATATAATCGTGAAAAAAATAGAGGCTATTTGTTAGCTAGATTATACAGAGTTCGTCAAAAGATTTACTCGCTCGAAAAAGAAAATAGTAGCAGAAAACGAAAATCAGCAAATACAAGTACTGTAGAACTTCAATCAACTTCATCACTGCAGAGCGCAATACAATTTTTTGATTTTGAAAATAATGACGATTTTCTTATATTAAAAAATGCTAATGTGAGCACTCAAAGCAGCATTATCAAGCAAAAATTAACAGATACACTTGAATTAAGAATAAATTTACTGGATACCCAGCAAGTAACGAAGTTTTCTGAATTGTTCCCTTTCTTTTTTGCATCTCCTGAATTGGTAAATTTTTAAACATATACATATATTATATACTACATATGTACATATGTGGAATAAAATTTTTGGCTTCCTGGTACAGGATATAGCCTATCCGCATACCAAGCTTTCATTGAATTTTGTTCCAAAATGTAAATAATCAATACATAATTATATGCTCCTAATTTTTTTTTTTTCAGATATTATATGATTTTGAAATTAGATATCCTAAAAACTACAAATTTTTTCTCAATAAATGGGAAATAATTCGTCCTAAAATAAAGACAGTTTTTTTTAATACAAAAGGTACTTCTTTTAAGGGATTGCCAGAAATTGATGGTAAAATATGAGAATTTTCTATAAATTATTTTTAATGTACATAATATTTAGAATGGTTACCGTCTGCAGACCAATTTTGTATTTATTGAATTTACTGCCGCAACACGTAGCTGGGAAATCTTCAGCTAAAACAGTTCAAGATCCGTTTAATACTTCTTTAACCAAATTAATTCTTTTCAAACCGGTAAATATTTATTAACAAATTAAAAATTAACATATAATTAATCTTTTTCATAATAGGTAAATTTAACAAACCAGGAGTTGATGAATGAAGAATTTACTCATCCATATCTTATTGCATGCGGTGAAAACAAATTAGTGCTATCAGCTTTCTACCTGTGCGTTGAAAGAGAGCTTGTCATCTTGCCATCAAATTTTGATATTATTGATGCAATTGACACACTTTTCAAGGCACATTATGTTTTCGGCCAACATTTCACCAACAGCTTGAAAACCTTTTGGAATTTTATTGCACATTTCTTTTATGAAATACCATGTGAAAAATTAACAACTCGAGCAAAAGAAATAGGTATGAAACTGGCAATAATTTCTACGAATCAAATATTATCCGGAGAACATATGGAATAAATATTATATATCTTTTATTATTTTAAGGTAGTTGCATGCAAAATCGTAATTTTTTATATTTAATTTAGAATCGTGAAAAAAACAATGAATTTTTTTTGTTATTTATGTGAAAAGAAATTTGATGATATAGATACTGTAATTTTACACCTTAAGTATAATGAATTTATAAAAGAGAATACGCAAACAAAAATTAAATGTATAATAGGAAACAGTTGCAAAAGTTCTTTTCAATCCTTTTCAGCATTAAAAAAACATGTTAAAAAACATAAAATTCTTGTAAATAAAAATATTAGTGAACCTGTTGTTTGCCGGAGCAAACAATGTCAGAAATTTTTAATGAAACTAAAAATATTACTGAAAAGGCTATTAATATTCTTGTCTAAAAAACAACGAACGAATTTAATAATAACGAGTTCAAGCAAAAAAAAATTTCCGATACCTTGACAACATTTTGTTCTAAATTCAAAAGACATAAAATTTTTAAACAAAATATGTTCTACGCTGAGCCAATTCAAATCCCAATTGGTTTTAGGTGGGAAATGCGCTTTAATAACAAAACTTCCACTTATAAAAGAATTATAGTTCAAAATTTCTTCCAGTTTATTCCCATTAGTACCACTCTTGAAAAAATATTTAGAAATGCAGATTTCAGACAGATTTTTGAAGAATTTAATGCCTCACATAGTTGCCAGGAAGGGATATTTAAGTACCCATGCTGTGGCACTCGCTATCAATCACTGAAACCTAAATTTGAGAATAGGAAATTTGTATTAATTCAATTATATTATGTAGATTTTGAAGTAGCCAAGGTCTTGGGAAGTAAGACTTTAGTCCATAAAGTAGGAGCTATTTATTTTACAATTTCGAATAGTCCACCTACTTTACAATCAAAGCTGAACCACATTTTTCTAGTCTGCCTATTTTATGTTAATGATTTACATGGAAGTTTTAACTTAAACTCAATTTTAAAGCCTATTGTTAGTGACATTCAATTTTTGGAAAATACTGGTATAATGATAGAAAGTATAGGTTTATTACATGGAACGATAATATCATTATCACATGATAATTTAGCAGCTAATGATTTGATTGGTTTCACTAAATCTTTCTCCGCACGCTTTTTTTGTCGCTTTTGTACAATGCCTAGTAGTGATACAAAAAACACTGTTGCAGAAAATGTTCAGCTTTTGAGAACTGAGGATTGTTACGAAATCTTAAAAGACCAACCTCCTCAGCGAAAATTACAAATGATCGAAACCAAGGGCATTCAGCGTAAAACAGTTTTAAATGAACTTAAATATTTCCATTCAATCAGCAATTATAGTGTAGATTTCATGCATGATGGACTTGAAGGCTTTGTAGTACTTATTTTAAAGTACATTTTTGAACATTTTCTTCAAGTCAAAATTATAACAAATGTTGACAAATTAAATGATATTATTTCATCGTATAATTTTGGATTTATCGATCGTAAAAATAAGCCCTCAAATCTTAACCTTGAGCGAAACAATTTGGGACAAAATGCTATTCAAAATTTATGTTTGTTCACACATTTTCCTTTCATTTTTGAAAGATTTTATAAAGCTGAACACAATTCTCAATGGGAAGGTATTACAAGTATGCTTGAAATATTGAGATTATTGTTTTCTTATGAAATTACGGAACAACAAATACTTGAATTAGAAACATATATATCGACTCATTTATCAATTATTTTAAATACGTTTCAAAAGAATCTTACTCCGAAACAGCATTTTCTCTTACATTACCCCAGAGTTATCAAGCAAATGGGGCCTATTATACATATGTGGACAATGAGGTATGAGTCAAAACATCGTTATTTTACGAAAAACTTGACTCAAAATTTTAAAAATGTTTGCCAAACATTTGCTAGAAGACATCAACAAATGATGTCAGGTTTTTGGGAAAAAGAAAAATTCGAAAATATTTTCATTAAAGGAAAAAAGACATTGGTAGAATCCCAATTTTCCTTAGTAGAGCCTGTTTTTTCCCTTTCTTATGCTGAATCTGAATTCCATTATAAAAAAGGATTTTTCATTATTAAATTAAGGGCAAATTCTGAAGAAGTAATTTATTTTTACAATATAATTGATATACTAGATAGCAATTCTAAGATATTCTTTATTTTGAATGAATTTATTGGTATTTATGACAAATTCTACTGTGCTTACCAACTTGTACGTAAAAAATCTAGTTCTATTTGTTTAAGTTTCGACGACCTTCCGTACAAAAAACCTTTTGAGCAACACTTTTGCGTTAAAAATGAGCAAAATTACATTTTGGGATATAATAAACAATATATTTAATAATAATATAAAACAAACATTATAACATAATATTTATAGTGTATGCACTTCATTAAATTCAATTCATAAAATGTTAAAATGAAAATAATAATGTATTTTTAACTTTAAGTTCTCACTTTTTGCACAATAGCTAATATTTTTTTTTTTATATTATACTTAATTAAATTTAATGAAACAAAAATAAGATAAATACAAATTTGTTAATTTGCAGGATGGCATTGATGTGAAAATGATGTGATGTGTGATCATACAAGTTTTTAGATATCAAATGACATATGTCAGTTATATTATAATAACTGTTTTTAGATATCAAATAATTGTGGTTTCAGTGTAACATATATTTTATGATCTCTTTGTTGTGTACATATACTTATGTATCATTGTTATAGCTATTTATGATCAACTGGTATGATCACGCCATCACTTCAATCATGCCATTTGTTTAAGTTTCGACGGCCAAGGCTAATTTTTGCTAATAATGACTTTTATATCTAATAAACTTTAACTTTTGATCAAAAGTTAATTAAATTTTATTTATAAATTAAATTTATTTATGTAAAAATAGTTTTAAGTTTCAAAATACATATTAAGTAAAGTAATAAATAATAAATATTTCATACCAATTTTGAATTATTGCTTCTTTTTTGAATTTTTAGGCAAAATAAAAATATATTGATGATCTTTGCGATGCAAATTACATGATATGTAGTAAATACATTTAAAATATTTCGGCAGAAGCTACATTGGTTTTCGTTGTAAATTAAATCTAAAATATTTCGCTAAAAGTTACATTGGTTTTCGTTGCAAATTATATCTAAAATATTTCGTCGGAAGGTACATTGGTTTTCGTTGTAAATTACATATAAAATATTTTGTTAGAAGGTACATGTCTTTTCGTTGCAAAATACATCAAAAATATTTCGTCAGAAGCTACATGTCTTTTCAGTGCAAATTCCATCTAAAATATTTCGTTAGAAGTTTCAACTTATTTCACATGCATGTTACATCAGAAGAATTCTGATGTTAAGCTTGCATCAGAATTAGTTATAAGCTTCCGTTGGATTGATATGCAATGTAAATTGCATCACATACCGCAATTATTTTTAAGTGTGCAGCAAGGTACAGTGAATGCTCCAATTTTATTTAATTTGTTTTTTAGTGACTTACTAAAAAATTTAACTTAGCACCTAACTCAAATGTAAAATCCAGTAACGCATTCGCAGATGACTCAACAATCTACACATCTGGTAAAAAAATAAAGGATATTGAAAAAAATTTGGAAGAAATGTTTAATGATACACTAAATTATGTTAATTCTTAGAAATTAAAAATTAACTATAATAAGTGTGAATTAATATTATTTAGACCATCCCTAACAGAAACAAATTATGAGATTAGGAAAAATTATAGAAAAATTAAAATAATAACACCTGAAAATATAATAAAAGGACAGAAAACGGTCAAATATCTAGGGTTGATATTACACCAAAATTTAAATTATAAGACACATGTTTCTACGCAGATAATCAAAGCTAGAACAGCCTTTATGGCATCAAAAAAATTATTTTATAACAGAAATCTTTCAGCTCGAGTAAAAATATTGGCTTATCAATCGTTAATAAGACCAATACTTACTTATGGATGCCCAATATGGTATAATATAAACTGCTCAACCATGGAATCACTACGAGTCTTAGAAAGAAAATGTATTAGGCACTGCATAGGAAAATTTCGGAAACCTAACACGGATTATAAATTATACTATTCCAATAAATACATTTATGAAGAAAGTAAAATAGAAAAGATAGACCAACTTATAATTAAGTTAACAAGAAATCAGTTCAGAAATACAGTTTATGTTAATAACAGTTTAATTGCACATGTAATATATAGAGATCCCAGATATGTAGAAAAAACGCTAAATAGTATATATATTCCTCCAGAAAGTTTTTTGTATTTAGATAGTAAGAAATATATTAAAAATGATCAAGATATTCCAATCATTTACCACGTAAAAAGACATTCAACTGACAAAAGAATTATATACGATCCAAAGTTAAATGTGTCTGACAATTATGATATAATAAAATACGATTATTATGTAACATTAAGAGATAAAAACATAAAAACAAATAACTTTTGGTGGCTACTAAATAATTAATAAAGATATTCATATCGATTTTTTATGACTTTTAAAAGTCTGTTGTTATTAGAGTTAAGTTTGATTTAAAAATATGTAAAATAATGTTTGGTTTTTTTAAGATAGTTTCCAAACAAAGTTAAAAATATTTAATTTGAATTAAAAATAAGAATTATAATGAAAAATTAAAATATTAAAAAAAAAAAGAAAAGCCAATAAAATTTTTAGAGTGCCACAAGGAGGGCCAATAAGAATACGTATGTAATAAACAAATATAGTTTTTTTAAGACTTTTTTTGTATATGTATGAAATATAAAATGAATAATAATAAAAAAAAAAAATTAAAAAAAAATGTTAAAAAAAAATTCTTTAAAAAATAATTAACTTAAAATAATAAAAATAAATTAACACTTCTAAACTCATTGTGTTTTGTTAAAAAAAATATTCTTTAAAAAAAAATCTGTTATAAATAACTTAAAGATATAAAAATAATATTACACTTCTGGATTCACTTTGTTTTTTGTTGTTTAAAATATTTAGATTTTATATAATTATTATAAATAAATAGAAACCATAAAAATTAAAATGGCACTTCTAAATAAATTGCCTTTTAAACATATAGTTTTAAATGTAGATAATATTAAATATAGATAATACTAGATATAGATAATATTTGGTATAAAAACTTAATATCACATGATAATTATCATAATTTCAAATAAATAAAATCACTATTGGTTTTTTTGAATTAATTTTTCTAATAATTGTTCTAACTTATCATCCTTTTCTATTTTTGCCATATTTCTTCTCTCTCTATGTGCTTCTTTTTTTCGTATATTTCTACAAGAGTTTCTTGTACTGCTTTTTTTCTGCCCATTTGCATATCAGGTTCCACTGAGTCATCAATTGAAGAAATTTTTTGCAACTCCTCTTCATACTCCACGTTGGCTCTACTGGAACCATTTGTGTTATTGGTATTTACAGCGGTTTTTTTCTAATTAATACTGTTTTATACCGCTGCTCGCATTGCTTCCATGTTTTCCCCAATATTTTTCAATTGCCATACATATTTGATTCTTATTACGGAAACGTTTCAAAGGTCCAATTAAGTTTAAATATTCATAATTTATCGAGTAAAATTTTCGTGTCACCCTCACTCCATACTAAAAAACAAATAAGTTGTTATTATAATACGAAGCTTTTTTGGCAAATAAAATTAATATTACATTCTATGTTTTTTGTTGATACTTGTTCTGAAGATGAAGGATAAATTGTTACTTGATTTTCCTCCACTAAAACATTTCCATCTTCAACTTGAATCTTGAATATATTGCTCGAAATTAAATTCTAAAAAATAAAATACAGTTAATATATTACACACTATAAATTATTTTACTTTCATAAAATTGCTCACCCGTCGACATTCTGATTTTATAATAATAAATATAAATAAATCATAAACTGACAAGACATTGTAGGAAATTTAAAAAAAAATGTAGAATTTTTTCTGTTCATTTGGAAAATGAAAAGAGTGCAAAACTCAGCGATTTGAAGGCAACACTGTAAAAATGTAACATTTTAAAATGCAGAATTTATTCTCTAGAAATGAAATCACCATTAGAGTATAGAAAATAAGTGTAGAACATGAGTCAGCTCTTTTGGCATACCCATACCTTTGTAAAAGAAATCGTACCAATTTCACAATGAAAACGTACAGTTTATGCAGTTTTTCTGAATTGTAAAATTGTAAACACATGCATTTATATAGTGGCTTTTTTTAGAATGATCGAAGTTTCGATATTGATAACTGTCATTAAATAGATGGTAGATGCCATTTTGTTTGAAATTTCTATTCACTAAGCAATGACAAATTATCATGGAAAGACTTACGCCGCAAAAACGTTTACAAATTGTTGAAATTTATTTTCAAAATCAGCACTTTCTCTACTGGATGCAACAAGAACAACAAAACAAAGACCCTCCTACGAGTTCCGGTTCACTGGAGGGATCCCGGCTTACACCAACCTATGTCAACCCAAGGAACGTCAACCCAACAACAGATATGTATATGGAACATTACGCTTTTGTATGCATGCTTGCTTAACAATCTTATTTGTTTTTTCTGCTTGGGATCAGTTTCTGTATGCGAATTTGATCCTTACTCTACTTATCAGAGACGGTATCGAGCGGAACCCCGGACGCAGGGTCTGGCTCTGTTCCGTCTGATCCATACGTAGAAGTGTAGCCTTGGGCGCTGCAACAGTTGCCAAAACTGATGCCATCTTGAAGACTGATCGGGGTTACACAACACCAATGAGTATACAGCCGCTTTTATACAAATAATAACACTCTACTAACAAAAACACTCTAACAAACACCACACCTTTGTATACAAGTAATACAACCCAAGTGCTCACACAAAACACCATGGACAGCAATCGGCCACCACAGTTAATTCCAATAGAATAATGGCCTGAGGAACAAAGTAAGAGAGGTTACTAATTTCTTGTTCAGTAACAATATCATAATTGGTGCCATACAGGACACCAAAATCCCTAACTCTTACTCATTGACATCCTTTAATGGTCATCACATCATTCGATGTGACAGATCCGATAGAGCCGGGACCTTGCATTCATCGTCCACCAGGACGTTACCTATAAACTAGTCACGGTTTATAGCCCACTCTCTCCCGATCCTCATCTAGAGGCAAGTAGTATTGTGGTTAAAACTGGGGTCTCCGAGCTCTTGCTCACGAACGTTAACATTCCTCCCGTAAACAGCATTGATAGCCATTACCTACCCGCAATTGAACACCTTCTCCAGGGTGAAAACACTATTGTAATGTGCGATTTCAATCCTCATCACCAACTTTGGTACTCTGGACTCTCCAGTGATAACTGTGGAAATAGCTTCGTAAAACAACTTGAAGCGACTGATTTTGTCACTATAAACAAAGTAACGAACCACTAGAGTAACGAACCAATGCTGAAGCTCTCCAGATATTACAATGGTAAGTATTTCATTACTTAGCTAAGTATCCTGGAGTTCCGAGTCAGCCCTCAGCTCAGATCACCTCCCCATCGTGATAACAGTGGAGGAACCAAATAGTTTCATCACGTCAACCAAATAGCTTCATCATTTGAACCATAATAAAGTCGACTGACCAGGTTTCGTGAACTTCATTGACGATGAACTATCCAGGTTACCGGACCCACTGAACGCTGAGGCTGGTTTTCCGTGACATTATCGTCCGTGCCACTAAGAGATTCATACCAGCTGGTCATTCCGTATTTTCCAGCAGAAGCCACCAGACTTTCTGAGCGGCGTGACCATTTAGGAACTATGGATCCAAGCGATGCCCATATAACTCACCTAACACAGGACATACACGAAATTTTGCCCGATCATCGGCGGTTTATATGGCTGAGTCACCTTGAACACTGCACGCTTGGTTCCAAAAAAAACTCTGGTTCACAATTAAAGGTCTTACTGGTAAACATCAAACGCAAGGCCTCCCTGCTATTACGTTCAATGACCAACAGTATGGCAATTTATTGAACATCATCGCAGGACAATTACATCCGTCCTGTGTTGCGTAAGCTCAAGGCTCTAAAAAATATCCAAACTTCCGTACCTTCACTCCATTTGAAGTGCAAGATGCCATCAGAAGCGCTGTACCATCTAAAGCGCTAGGGCCAGATGGCATCTCTATGGTAATGTCGAAGAATCTGCATACCACCAGCATTTATTATCTAACCAAGATCTTCAGCCTTGCACCTGGGGATATTTCCATTCTTTATGTTTGGAAAACTACCAGGATCATTCCAATACTCAAACATGGTAATCCCTAGAGTGAAGGTACGTCCTTCAGGCCAATTTCACTGTTATCCCCTGTTGCCAACACGTTGGAGCTACTTCTGCTCCCTGCGCTCCAACAACACATTGCACTAGCAGATCACCAACATGGCGTCAGGAAACAGCGTAGCACAACAACTGCCTTAGCCGAGCTTATCAGTCAAATTGCCAATGGCTTGAACCATCGCCGGCCGCACTGGCGTACTGTTGTAGTGGCACTGGACCTGTCAAAAGCTGGACCTGAATTCTTCATTACCGGACTACATCAAAAGGTTCCTATCAGCCTGTATCAATGGTAGGAATGCCTATGTTGAATTCAGGAATTCATCCTTTAAGAATCGTAAACTCCAGATGGGAGTTCCACAAGGAGGGGTCCTCTCTCCTATTCTCTTTAATCTATATATTTCGATGCTACCCACACCACTACCCGCCGATAAGTTGATCACTTACGCTGATGACTGCTCTGTCATTGCGTCCGGCGCAGATGTAAATGAGGTCACCGAAAGGCTAAATGCCTATCTGACAGGTGTAGCAGTATTTTTAAGAAGTAGCAATCTTAACCTCGCCTCTCATAAATCATCCGTAACACTGTTTAGCTCTTGGAACAAGGAAGTAAATGATGTCCTTGACATCATATTGATGGACAAATCATTCCCACCATCAACAATCCAAAAATTTTAGGAGTCACCTTCAACAACCTCCTTACTTTCTCAAAGCATGCAGAGACCATATGTAATAAAGTGAACAGTGGCAACAAGGTCCTCAATGCCGTAGCCTGCACTAATAGTGGAAAAGATAAGGAAATTCTTTTAACAACGTATAAAGCTATAAGCCGATCTATTATGAATTACGATGCCCCAATTTGGATGTAATTTTTAAGTGACATTCAATGGAGAAACATCCAATCCAGACAAAATACCGCCCTTCGCACCGCAACTGGGTGCCATTCAATAACCCACCCTTCAATAGCTACCAACAGTTCTTTCCTTTGTTCTTATTGTTGTAGCAACTCCAGGTCTGTAAATGGCACAAAACTAATACATACAGACAGTACAATACAACTAAATTTATTTCAACTACTTATCTACTTAGCAAAAAAGCAATAAAACAATAGCAAAAAAATATAAATAAATAATAAAATTAATAAATATAAAAGTAGCGGTAAACAAATCTATTGCCTAGTCAAGGTGGTGGTAGCCGGCATGACTGGGGTTATGTCGTCTTTATACGATCTAATGTGACGGATGCGGCGTGGGGGCACCTCACTGGTTGTGATATTGTGAACTGGGTGGCTGGGGTTGTGACAAAACAGTAGGAAATGCCTTGTGAGCAGTTCATTGTGATGTCGGACGGACAGCATGGATGTTTCTTCATGAACAATTCATTTATTGACATAAAAATTTGGTGATAACTTTATTTCGTGTAGTATAATGGTTCAATTAATTGGCCTCCAAGATCATGCGACATAACACCACTGAATTATTTTCTTTATTTGCAGTCATTGGTTTATGCGGAATAACTAGAAACAATAGACGCTTTGCAAACCAACATAACCCGTACTATTGATGAAATTAGATCTGCATGACTCGAAAAATTGGTTCAAAATTGGTTTGATCGAATGCAGTTCCTCAGAGCTAGTCGAGGTGCACATATGCAGGAAATTATTTTTAAAACCTAAATTTCATAAAATTATCTGTCAAATTAAAAAAAAATGTTCAATATTAGTTTTAAAGTTTTTTATTTCAATTTAAAGTTACATCGTGCTAAAAAAACACCTTTTACATTTTATCACACTTCTATATGTATATCGACCCGTCCAAACAACAAGTTTGTAACTTAAGTATTCAACTTTAATAAGGACAGTGAAATTCGGATTCAGTGCACTTAGTTCCATCTTGTGACAAGTTTTGGAAGCTAAGGCTTAAAATTTGAAATTTTGACAACCGTTTTATTAGTTACAACTTTCGTTATTTTTCTGACTTTTACATGCAATACGTTTCTAAGTCTATTGAGAAAGTTATTGCATGGACAAATTTATTGTAAAAATTTTTTAATTTAGGTTACAACCTTTTTCACGGGATATTTTGTAATGCAAAATGTAACTAGAGTTACAAAGTTTTAACACATTTTAGGCTTTAAAGTTGTAGTTCTATGTCTTACTTGCAAACTTATTGCTCTACTTAATACAATGTAATATTTTGTAAATTCAGTTACACACATTTTTTATTTTACAGCATCGAGCAATAAGTTTGTAGCTCACGATACAACTGGTGTCATGTAAATATATGCGGCTAAACGTCTGTATATTGAGTTACAAACCAACTGTAGTAAATTTACTCCAAATTAAAACTACAATACTAAAATTTTACATTTGTCTGAAATTAAATTGATAATATTAAATTATGATTCAAATCAGTAAATAATTATTCATATTTTACAAAAACCCCTGTTTAGCTTACTTTTTTAGTTAAGTTTTTACAGAGCAAAAACAGTAAAACGCAATTTCTGCAAAATGACTATTTTCAAGTTACAGACATGTTGTTTGGACGGGTCAATATGTAATTTGCATGTATATATTATGAATAGTATTAAAAGATCTAAAAAGCTAAACAAAGATGGCAATAAAAATATGTATTTATTCGCATTTCATACTTGATATAAAAACAATTGTATTATAGTGTAGTCATATAAGGTTTTTACCTGGAATTTTCAGATGGTAGCTTGAAACTTGCGCTGTTGTTCTCGAAATTGATTGTAGTTTCACCTCCAGAAAGTCCCCAGCAAAATGCCTTGTGCTAACTTCAGAGGGTCCGCTTAAAGTCAGACTTTGTTTTTTTTTTTGAAAATTTATTTCTGTAGTAAAACTATAAAACCAGAATAGCTAGGTGCGCTTTGTAAAACGTTCTAATTTTGTATTTACATTGCCAACAAACTCCTATAAAAAAAATTAAAATGGCTTAAAGTTGTGATAGTGGGCTTAAAATTGTGATTTTTTTTGTAATAATGAGCCAGTTCCAAAGTTCACCGAAGCCACAATTATTTAAATTTTTTTTTACCATTACATTCTACAGACAATTCCTCATATCATAAAAAAATAAATTTTCAATTTTTGCTTTAATTGATATTTAAGCCCTGATTTTTAATGATTATAAATACGCCTTGTAAGATAATATATATAGTAAATATATGAATAATATGTTGAAAAATTCATGTTTCTCAAACTATATGTACGATAAAGCATTATTTAAAAAAAAAAATTGTATGAGACTTAAATTTAAAAAAAAACACTGAAAGAAATGCTACACTGAAAAAAAAAGTAAGATACAAAAAATGTTTTTTGATTATTTTTAATAATTTTTAATATATTTACGTATAATATAATATTCCCCCCGGGGATTCCACCTTGACGCGGTGGTGGGGCTTAAGTAGGATCGATGAGCGAAGTGGGCGATGTCGGCGGATACCGTAGCTTTGTATGGTATCTGGCAGGTCTAACCATGCCGATAAGGCCACGAGTGAGGTCTGAAAACAAAGGGAATCCGCAACAATATGGACCATGGCAACGAATAAGGATCAATCGCGTGTTGGGATGTCAACACAAGTGTCGTCTGTACCTACGACAGGCGGCGAGGGCTTGGATCTGGAAGGATCTAAGTCGCCAGTAGGACCGTGTATGAAGGTGGAAACAGGCCTTGATGCACGTAGAGTTACTGACTTTGATGATGATTTAGATGAAGAATTGCGAGATTTGTCGCAATCCTCATCTACAACTCTAGGTTTGTGTAATCTAGAACTAGGGAGTCTGACGGATTCAAGTTCCGACATGGAAGCTGATGGTAACAAGACCATCATCAATCTCGAAGACTCTGTAGAGAAGAAGGAAGTTGGTAAGGTAGGCTCTAGCACCACACCAACTGTGCCATTCCAAAAGATTAACCCACACACTGGCGTTCAATCTAAGAATATCAGAAAGGATGCGCTCAACAGAATTCGAAGCGCTAGAAGAAGATTACACAAGTTGTCGTTAAAGGACTCAAAAGAGCTAAGTGCTTGGGACAAGGAAAAGCTTGTCGAAGCCAAACACATAGTTGAGTCTGTTGAGTTAAGGGAACTGGTGAAACTGTCTACCTCCAATGCGTCTGGTAAGCAGACTAGGGAGGCTGACACGAAGAAGACGAAACCGTCGTCATCAACCTCCGATGCGTCGGACAAGACTAGGGAGGCTGGTGATAGACGGATTGTAAAGGCATCTCGATCCAATGCGTCTAAACAGACTAGGGAAAGAGGTGATCATGGCAACAATTCGCGTACTGTACCGAAGCCTACTGCAGGAAAAGCCGCGGCAGCTAAGGAGCAGTACGTGAAGAAGAGAGGTAGGTCCGATGACAACCTGATACCTAAAACCCCTAAAAAGGCAAAAGGTATAGCTGATGAGCTGCAGGTAGCCATTGTTGATGAGAGCTCCCCAGAAGGGAAGTTTGAGAGCAACCAATGGTTAAAGGTTGAGGAGAAGATTCAGGATGCGCTCATTGAATACTTCGCATCCGGCTCAGCGGATGAGATCCAATTCGATGGTGCAGGATGGGAGAAGGGATACAAGATAGTGGCTTGTGCAAACAAGGTCTCGAAGGACTTCTTATCCACTACCCTGAGCAAATTAGATGGTATATGGGAGGGATCAAGGCTGAGAGCCATCCCTAGAGCCGATACTGTCAAGTACATAAGGCCGAAGGCGTGGATCTGGGTTCCTAAGCCGTTCCAGACGCCTGAAAGGTTGTTGAGTCTTCTTGTTGGACAAAACAAGGAACTCAAGGCAGAAGATTGGAAGGTGTTGAAGGTAGATGCGAAAACAGAACGTGGCCAGCACTTCCTTGTGAGCATCAACAGGGATTCCCTTCCGTTCTTGGAGAAAAGCAGGTTCATGGTCAGATTCAGTTTGGCTCATGTTTATGTGAGGATGGTTGGTGGTGGTGGACCTGATGATGGAGGCGATCCAGGTAAACCTCCACCACAGTAGGGCTGCCACGGGTAACCTGATCGGGTATATGAGCCAACATAACATCGACGTTGCGCTCATACAGGAACCATGGATTGACAGCAGAGGTAGGATACAAGGTTTAAGTGGTAAGGATTTTATCCTATATTATAAAGGTGGCGTAAGTAGACAAAGATCTTGCATTTTAGTTAATAAAAAGCTTAAAATGTTTCTTTTAAATGATTTCAGTGATGGAGATAATACAGTGGTAGAATGGGGTAGGAGTAAGATGGATAAGCCTCTACTCCTAATCTCATCGTATATGCCATTTGACAGCGTGGATCAGCCACCGTCAGAAGTACTGAGGAAAACTATTGACAACTGGAAATATGATATGGTGATCGGTTGCGATGCCAATGCACATCATACGCACTGGGGAAGCACGAACATCAACAGTAGAGGTGAGTCTCTTTTGGATTATATTAGCGGTACTAACCTTAGTTTATGTAATAGGGGAACAGCCCCTACTTTTATAACTAGAAATAGAAAGGAGGTCCTAGACCTAACATTAGCCACTAATTCTAGTTCACTAACGGTAAGAAATTGGAGGGTGTCGGATGAAGCTTCGCTCTCCGATCACTGTTGGATTAGGTTTCAAGTTGATTGTAAGCGGGAAGAAAGGGTCAGTTTCAGAAACCCTCGAAAAGCCGACTGGTGTCAATACAGGGAGACTTTAAATGGCTCCGTGAGGGCACCAGCCAGGGAACGTCTAACGGAGAGTAAAGTGATTGATAGGGTGGTTGATGACATTGGCACTCTGATGGCAGATGCCTTTGATATGAGCTGCCCTGTCAGTCGAACAAAGAACGGTAAGAAACCACCTTGGTGGAACGTTGAAGTGGAAGAGTGTAGACGAGTTGCAAGATCACTGCACAACAAGGCGAAAAGGGATAACTGTACAGTTGACTGGGATAACTATAAGGAAGGTCTAAAGAAGTTTAAATACACGGTAAGGAAAGCCAAAAGGCAATCATGGAAAATGTTCTGTGAATCGATGGAAGGTGTCAATGAGACAGCAAGATTGAGGAAGTTATTGGCGAAGGAACCAACAGTTCCGAACTACATAACAAATGAGGATGGAGCATGGGCTGAATCATGCCAGGAGACACTGGACACACTGATGAAGGTCCATTTCCCTGGCTCCCAGCCAGTGGGAAATGAGTGCTCACATGAAGGGACAAGAGGTACGCAAGAACTTTGGAATCTAGCCAAAGCTATTGTGACAGAGGAGAAGGTAGTATGGGCGATCAAATCATTTGCTCCATACAAATCACCAGGTCCAGACGGTGTACGACCGATCATGTTGCAGAGGGCCCCTGGATCACTGGTAAAATGGTTGGTAGTGATTTTCAGGAGTTGTCTATATATGGGGTATGTACCGAAAAGCTGGAGAAATGTAAGGGTTATATTCTTACCAAAACCCGGTAAGAATAGCCACACTACAGCAAAGGATTATAGACCGATCAGTCTGTCGTCCTTTATGCTAAAGACAATGGAGAAATTAGTAGAGGTCCATATAAAAAGAAGTTGCCGAGATGGCTCTCTTTCGACTGCTCAACATGCTTATTGGAAAGGGAGGTCAGTGGAGACGGCACTCCATAATACGGTGTCTCAAATTGAATCGACACTGAATAATAAGGAGTATACATTGGCAGCGTTCCTTGACATAGAAGGGGCGTTCAACAATGTTAGCACTGATGCTATTGAGAAGGCGCTGAGTGATACAGGCGTTAATAGAGGAGTTACAATCTGGATTGGCCAGATGCTGAAAACAAGAAACATAATGGCAAGCTGGGGTACTAGTGATGTAAGTTTATCTGTCACCAGAGGTACACCACAGGGAGGAGTGCTATCGCCATTTCTGTGGCTGCTGGTAATGGACAGTGTCTTGAAGGAGCTGGAGAGGAAAGGGTACAAGGTTGTAGCATATGCGGATGACCTTGTGATCCTGGTAAGTGGAAAATTTCTGGACACTATCAGCATGTTGATGGATACGGGCCTCAACATAGTAGCGAGGTGGACTGTTAGCTGTGGACTATCAGTGAATCCAGCAAAGACGGAACTGGTTCTATTCACCAGAAAAAGGAAAATCCCAGTCTTTAATCTACCAACGCTGAACGGAGTGGAGCTGGCACTCTCGAGCAGCGCGAAATACCTAGGGATTATACTGGATTCCAAATTGAATTGGAATAAGAATGTTGAGGAAAGGGTGAGAAAGGCAACCATTGCATTATTTACATGCAAGAGATTCTCAGGGAAGAAATGGGGTATTAAACCGGACATAGCATACTGGCTATACATCAGCGTCGTGAGGCCTATACTTATGTACGGTGCGCTAGTATGGTGGCCGGCAGTGGAGAAGAAAACAGTGATGAGAAAGTTGGAAAGGGTACAAAGAATGGCGTGCATATATGTTACGGGAGCTCTTCGTACCACACCAACTAGAGGCATGGAGATCGTACTTGATCTACACCAAGTGAGCGAGGTAGTTAAAAATAATGCAGCTAAGGCGGCATTGAGACTTCGTGAGTCCAATGCGTTAAAATTCAAGCCGTATACACATAGTATTATACTGGGAAAATATCGATTGGTTACTAGAGGAGTGCAAACAGACTATCTAGTACCACAGACGATCTTTGAGAAAGACTACAGCATTCAAATTCCGACAAGGGATGAATGGGATAGGGATCTGTTAATACCGGAGAGAGGAATTGCTATATTTACGGACGGATCAAAGACATCCAGCGGAACTGGTGCGGGTGTCTTCTCAACAAAACTAAATATAGAAGTATCAGTGAGATTGCCGAACCACAGCAGTGTGTTTCAGGCGGAGGTGCTAGCCATAGAACATGCGGCCTCTCTAGCAACGATGAAGGTGATATCGCACGAGGAAATCACAATCTATGTCGACAGTCAGGCCGATATCAGGGCGCTTGATTCAACGGTGGTCAAATCAAGCTTGGTTAAGCGATGTAGAGAAGTGCTTCAGACACTCTGCAGGATCAGCACGGTAAAACTGTGTTGGGTACCTGGTCATAGTGACATATATGGTAACGAGCAAGCCGATGAACTGGCTAGGAAGGGTTCCGAGATGGATATAGGGGATGCTGATCAATCTATTCTTGTCCCACTGGGAGTTGTGAAGAAAGAGATTGATAGGATTACGGAGAAGAATGTAAGGCAGATATGGGTCAATACCAATACTTGTCAGGTGACTAAAGAGCTTTGGCCTGAGAGGGACCTTAGGAAAACAAAGCTGCTTTTATCGCAGAATAGGAGCAACCTAAGAATGTCGATAGGCATAATAACAGGGCACTGTCTCTTAGGAAAGATGGCCAAGAGGCTGGGACTCACCACGGTGGATTCATGCAGAGGGTGTCACGATTTGGGTGTTGCGGAGGATATCAGCCACATGCTGTGTGACTGCCCTGCATTGAGCAGAAGTAGATATCGTATCCTGGGTAACTATCGTTTTGATGGACTTGAGGAATTGGCAGGGATCCCGGTCAGGGATCTGTTAAAGTTTGTAAAGAATGCGGGGTGGCTTGAAGAGCAGTAGAGGGTAAGATTGTTGTTATTCAAGGGGATACCTATGGGCCAACTAGTGGCCTAGTGTTGGGGATACAACCCCCCCCCCCCCTTACTAACTAACTAACTATAATATAATATTGAAAAAATAAAAATATTAATTTAAAATATAAAATACAAAAACTTTAAAAACTAAAAATATAAAGTCAAAATGTAAAAATTTGAACTTAAGATATGAAATTAAAAAAAAAAATTAAATAACTGACCGTGTTCCATTACATGGCTTAGAAGTTCTTCTTATTGAAAATTGACCTTTACTTGTAAAGTTGTTATAATCTGTATACGGTAAAACTTTTTTCATTCGCTTCATTTCTACCAAATACATATGGGCTGCTCTCGCGTAATTTAAATGACCAGCCGCAGGAAAATAAGGCAACATTTCCGATATACACTGAATGTGTAAATTCCAGTTTCCGGTACTTTCGGCTCTATTATATAACCGTACAATAGAAATATTTATAAAATTTTAAGTTTACCTGATCTAAATATTGTTTCCATAGCGCAGAATTTAATTTCCGATATACACTGAATGTGTAAATTCCAGTTTCCGGTACTTTCGGCTCTATTATATAACCGTACAATAGAAATATTTATAAAATTTTAAGTTTACCTGATCTAAATATTGTTTCCATAGCGCAGAATTTAACTTTTTTGGCTATAGGAGTCCAAAGTTAAAATAAATTGTTCTTGCAATTCCTTTGCATTCTTCACTATGATAGTCTTCTGAATTTACCTGGTTGATTTAAATTTAATATAACTTTAATTTACTTTGTTTCATCTATGACTGCAGATTGCAAAATAACTTTAATCAAAGCTTCTTGTATTAAAAAATGTGCTCGCATTGCTCTTGCATAAGCATGACCACTAAGCAAATGTTGTATGACTCCTTTTGCATAGATGGTTACCCATAACTCTTCAATTCCACTTCCATTCATTATGTTACATATTGTACCCAAAAAGGACATTAGTATAAATGGAAACCTCAAAGCCTATAAAAAATAATAAGACGTTGAAAAAAATTAAAATGTTCTTAAAACTTACCTGACAATTATTTGTGACAATTCTGGATTATAATGGACTATTTCAATAGCTTTCATGAATAGTGGCAAATGAAAAGTAACGATGACATAGTTTAAGTTTAGTTTTGTGCTTTGTGCAAGAGCAAATGTACACTCTAAATCTTTTTTAACTAGATTGAACTCAAATATTAATATTGAATTGAAATAGAGAAGGTAGCAAATATGATGATTATTCTAGTTAAATCTCAAATGATTCTAGTAACATTTCTAGCTATTTTAGTCCTATAAGCAGACAGATAATCTGGAATTCTAGTAGTAAAATACTGAGTTTCTAGTGACATTTCTAGCGATTTTATCCGTAAAAGCAGTCAGATAATCTATAGAATTCTAGTAGTGAAATACTGAGATCTAGTGACTTTTCTAGCAATTTTATCCGTAAAACTAGCCAGATAATCTGAAATTCTAGTAGTGAATTACTGAGATCTAGTGACTTTTCTAGCGATTTTATCCGTAAAAGCAGTCAGATAATCTAGAATTCTAGTAGTGAAATACTGAGATCTAGTAACTTTTCTAGCGATTTTATCCGTAAAACCAGTCAGATAATCTGGAATTCTAGTACTGAAATACTGAGGATCTAGGGACTTTTCTATCGATTTTATCCCTAAAAGCAGTCAGATAATCTGGAATTCTAGTACTGAAATACTGAGATTTAGTGACTTTTCTAGCGATTTTAATCGTAAAAGCAGACAGATAATCTGGAATTGTAGTAGTGCAATACTGAGATCTAGTGACTTTTCTAGCGATTTTATCCGTTAAACCAGTCAGATAATCTGAGATTCTAGTAGTGAAATACTGAGGATCTAGGGATTTTTCTAGCGATTTTATCCGTAAAAGCAGTCAGATAATCTGGAATTCTAGTACTGAAGTACTGAGGATGTAGTGACTTTTCTAGCTATTTTATTGAAAAAATCATAAAAGTTGAATATATAGTTTTATTATTTTATTGAAATATAACTTTTATCAAATAATAAATACTATTATATATGTATTTATCTAGAAAATACATTTGTAAACATTACAAGATAATACATTATATTGCATTATAAAACCAGTTATTTTGTTATTTATAATATTATAATTGAGATCAAAATTAATATAAATTAATTATCATTATTGCATTATGATTGATTCAAATTTTGTAGTTCTAACTCTTATCAAAATCAGTACATTAATATTAGTTAAGTTTTATTCTTTGTTTATAATTACAAATTAATACAAATTTTATAAGATAAATTATTTTACTTTTAGTTACTTATGCGATAATCATTTAGGCGATAATGTATTTGTTACATTTTGTTTTGTTAATTAAGTATTGTTGTATTGTAATTAAAAAATTTAAATTGATTGAGATCGATTTTGATAATTCTTATGATATAGATTTGTATTAAATTATAAAATTAATTATTTCTTAATTTTATCAATTTTTTTATAAAATATTGATACTACCCCTAGCGGATTTACATTTTTCATTTTATATATGAAGACATCATAGACTTATAATATATATAGACCTTTGACTATATAATATATGGACTGATAACAGCCAACTTCAGACACGAGCCAACATAAAGTGGCGCATGGTAGGTGCTGCCGGCAAAAAAGAGTACTAGTGAATTGTCAAAAAGTACCGATATTCCTATATACTATACAAATTCAAAAAGTTTATCTTGTATACAAAACTAAAAGTATTAAATTTAAGTGTTTATTTCGTTTATTTAATTTAAAACAATTTGTTACTGTAAATAATGGGTCGACCATATTATTTTGTGAAGGGTTGCTATTCTTCATCCAACAATAATGCAGAAAATTATACTTTCCATTTGTAAGTAAAATTATTAGTAATGCAATTTATTTTAAATAGTTTTGAAATAGTTTTCATTCACAAATATACTTTTTAAATTTAAGATTAAAAAGAAATGATCCTTCTATTTATAAACATTGGCTTACTGCTATTTATGTAAAGAATAGCCAATATATTTTGGATCATCCAAGTTCAGCAGTAATATGTTCAAAACATTTCACTAATGATAATTTTAAATCTGATTGTTGTAATATTTTAAAACCAGAAGCTGTTCCAAAACCAGAAGAAATGTAAATTTTTATTTTATTATTTATGTATAACTTATAGTTATGTGATTATAACGTATTTTTATTTTAGGGAAGATATTGAATATTTAGTAACTGTTGATGAAGAAAATTCAATGGATATAAATAATGATGTTGGTGTAACTTCAGTTACGTAAGTTTCCTCATAATTAGGAACAAATAAATGTTAAAATAAATAAATATCTTCATGGAAATTTTAGACGTGAAAGCTATTCAACTTCGCCATTAATGACGACACCTAAAAAACGACGATTACGAATTCGCTATCCAGGTGATATAAATAATAAAAATATAAATGAAGCTACACCTAAAACCATACTTAAGTATATTAACGTTTTAAAATACGACAATAAAAAAAGAAAATTGAAAATGAAAAGATTAACTTCTCAAAATTTACGTCAGAAAAAAAAGATTAATAAGCTGACGATTTTGTTTTCAAGCCTTACAAAAAAAAAGTTAATTACAGAAGAAGCAGAGGAAGTTTTGAAGGTACGGAATGCAGTATAATTTTAAATATTTTTTTATTTTTTGTATAATTTAGTTTTACATATTTTTGAAATTATCATTACAAATAATAATTATAAATATATAATCATTGATATTTTTTTTTTGAAATTCGGTGTAGCCAATTTGTTATAATGAAGATAAAGTATTATTAAGTTTAAGTAAAGGAAAAATTCGTGGTGAATATCCACCAGAACTAAGAACTTTTACACTGACATTGCATTTTTATAGTCCAAGAGCATATAATTATGTCAGAGGATTATATAAAACCAAATTACTCGCACCCAGTACAATTAGGGGTTGGTATTCACATACAGATGGTGCTCCAGGATTTACCACAGAAGCTTTGAAAATTTTAAAAATAAAAAGCGAAATATGTAAAAAAAGGCAAGGAACTGGTAGCTTGTCTAATGATGGATGAAATGTCTATACGTAGGCACATTGAATGGAACCATTACCTAAAAAAATATGTTGGTGTAGTTGATTATGGTACTTGCCTACCTGAAACGGAAGAGCTTCCTATTGCTAAAGATGCATTAGTTTATTTATTATCTGGTGTTAATGAGAGGTGGAAGTTGCCAGTTGCATATTTTTTGGTAAATGGTTTGAGTGCAATAGAAAGGGCAAACATAACAAAAGAAATTTTAATATTTCTGGCCGAATGTGATATTAAAATAGTTACATCCTGCAAATTTAGGTATAATATATAGTTTATATATAAATATATTTGTATAATTTTTATCAATACATACCATAAAAACTTATAAACTTTGGTTTTACGATAAGAATAAAATTATATTTCAATTTCTTTTTTCTTCAAATAAAACATTACCATAATTTAGGTATGTGTGTTCATCTCAATAACAATATTTATGGTAGAAATCCAGTTTTTAACCATCCTTGTGGTGGTGATTCTATTTATATTTTATTTGATGCTTGCCACTGTGCAAAACTAATAAGAAATACTTTGGCAAGTAAAGGCATTTTATATGATATAGATAATAAAGAAATTAAATGGGAATTCATTGAAAAATTAGTTAGATTTCAAGAAAATATTGGTGTTAATTTTGCAGATAAATTGACATGTAAACACAAATTTTGGGATAAGCACAAAATGAATGTAAAAATTGCTGTTCAAACTTTAAGTGAGAGTACAGCTATGGCATTACAACATTTAGTTAATGAAAATCACCCAGATTTTGTTGGAGCAGAGGCAACAATAAATTTTATTATTAGAGTCAATAATATATTTGATATTTAAAATTCAAGAAGTTTATTTGGGTATTTAGAAAACTTAAAATTACCAAATGGTAATTTAATTTTAAAGTCTGGTAATAAAACTGGATTTTTGGGATTTATTATTCTTATGAATAATTTTAAAAAATATATACATGGAATATGTTGAAAATAAGAAATTTTTAAATTATATTTTAACATATAAATTTTCTCAAGACCATTTGGAAATTTTTTTCGTGCATATGATCTATGGGCGGTCATAATAATAATCCCACAGCTCCACAATTTGCTGCATCATACAAAAAACTACTATTGCACAACGAAGTAAAATCATCTTCAGAAGCAAATTGTGTAGCATTAGATGGAACTAATATATTAACAGTTTCATCTAGAACAGGGATGGCGAACATTTTTTTTACTGCGTGCCAATAATTTTTTTTTTGTAAAATGAAAATACATGCGTGCCAATAAAAATTATTTTTATAAAATGAAAATATTTAATAAAGTTAATTATTAACGGTTCAAATATTTTGAAATCTTGAAATCTCTTAACAAAATTGTCTTGTATGTCACTTAACTTGGCTATAAATATTTATATTTATAAATAATATTATTATATTATAACAATAAAGCCGCCAGAAATATGTGAAAACTCTTAATTTTAGTTTTTAAATATCATATTTGTTCATTGAATTTGAATTGAGTTCACAATTTTTTTCAAAATCAAAAATACATTTGGGTTAGTTAGTACATATGTATGTAAAATGAAAGATATACGTGCCAACGAAAATATTTCTGCGTGCTACTCTTGGCACGCGTGCCACAGGTTCGCCATCCCTGATCTAGAAGTATACCAGCACAAGAAATCATCAATGATATTAATATCGATGAAACTATTGAAGTTGATGATATTCCTATAAATTTTATTGAATCTTCTTTAAAGGAAGTTATTATTTATGTTGCCGGTTTCACAGAGAGCAACATTATTAAAAAAATTAAATGTGATAAGTGTATTGAACTTTTCAATAAATGTGAGCCGCATGCGGCTTTATTTATTAATTTAAAATATAATGGAAACTTAAGATTTTCACGTAAAGACACAGTACAAATATGTGCAATTATTCACAAAATAATAAACTTGCTTAAATTGCAAAACAAAATTAAAACAAAAAATATATTTCAACTAATTGTGGTTAATACATTAAAAAATATTAATATAAATTCTGTTTTTAAATGTTTTGACGCTCATGTTTTAGAATGTGAAATTTTAGAAAATCATAAATATTTCTTAATTAAGCTTATAATAGAAACATATTCAAAAATACATTTATTTCATATTGGAAAACAATATTCATTTTTTTTTTTTTTGAAATGGGTAACACAAGAGAGCACTGCGACCTTGACGATCTATTGAGCGTTTATAGCCCCTATTCCTCCTACCATTTAATAGATTTGAAGAAACCTAGTATGTTTGAGGGGGCAATATATACCAGTTCTTCAGGAGTAAGGAAACCTTTACCTAAGATATTAAGTCTGCCTCTTGCGAGTGCCGTGCAGTGGCAGAGAATGTGTTCTGTCGTGTCTTTGTCGTTAAAGCAAAGGCGACAGATGTCTGTTTCAGCCAGGCCCATTTTATTGAGGTGGTAGTTTAAAGGACTCTGTCCTGTTAAGAGGCCAGTCAGGGTTCTTATATCCCTTTTACTGAGTGTTATTATATCTTCCACTTTTATTTTGTTTGGATTGATGATTTTTTTTGATGTAGAGAGTCCTGGTATATTGTACCAGTAGGTTCTATGCTCTTGTTCAATCCATCTACATAAAGAGAGGTTATGGTGACCTCTTGGTTTTCCACAGAATGGTTCTGGTCCAATAAATTTTGTACTTGAGCCAGATTTTGCAAGGCAGTCTGCCTCTTCGTTACCTTCAATACCTGTGTGTCCTGGCACCCACATTAAGGTGACTTTGTTCCTTTTGGCCAGGATCTTTAGGCTTGTTAGACAATCCCAGACTAACTTTGAACCCTGTGAGTGTGATGATATAGCCTTAAGGACTGCTATATCATCTGATAGGATGTAGATAGGATGTAGATGATGGTGTTGCGATAAGCTCTTCTAAGGTTTTCTTGAATACATAGCTCTAACGCCACCATCTCAGCTTGGAAGACTGTTGCTTCTATGCCGAGAGGTTTCGATACCGAGAAGTTTGGGCCTTTAACGCCGGCTCCGGTACCTTCGGAGGTACTAGATCCATCTGTATACCAGACGGTAGCTCCCTCTTCAAATTCAGGTAGTGAGGATTGCCAGTCCTTACGATCTCTGATTATAACTTTGAAAGGAAATTCAAAGTTGTATTTTATCGGCATAGTGTCCGATAGAATTGAGGTTAACACGTCTATTTTGGGGTTGTTTAGAATTTTTAGGTGTCCCCTAAAATCACCTGAAGTATACTTCTTAACCTTTTGAATACGGATAACCCCCTTTACCGCCTCCTTTTTTATATGGAGATGTAGCGGTGGGAGACGGGTTGCAGCCGTTGGACAGGTAGACATAGCGCCGGTAATACTAAGACACGCAAATCTTTGTATTTTTTGTAGCAGAAGTTGTGCTTTTTTTTGTAGAGTTTTAGTCCAACAAACTGTAGATCCGTATGTGACTATTGGTAGGATGATTGTTCTGTAGCACCAGTATATCATCTTGAGATTGAGTCCACATTTTCTGCCAAATAAGCTTTTGCAAGCCCACATTGCTCTTGTAGCTTTGGCATGAGTCATTTCAATTTGACTATTCCAATTGAGTTTACCGTCCAGTATTACACCCAGGTATTTGACCTCTTTAGAAAATGGAATAGTTGCAAAATCTACAACAGGTGGGGTTAGAGATAGTTTTCTCCTATTTGTAAATGGTACTATTTCAGTTTTGCTTGGATTAATACTGAGATTTTTTGATTTACACCAACTTAGTATGAGTTCTAAGGCAGATTGTAGCCTTTGTGAAACGATTGGATCGTGTTTTCCTCTGATAATGATGACCAGGTCGTCGGCATAGCCTATTACATCAAAGCCTTGCTCGTTTAAGTATTCTAGAAGCTCATCAACAACAATTGACCATAACAGTGGAGATAATACTCCTCCTTGGGGGCAACCCCTATAGGTATGTGCCGTTAATGTGCTGTTACCCAGATTAGCTGTTGTTAAACGGCTTCTGAGCATGGCGTGTATCCATCTAATAGTTACCTCTCCTAGGCATTTCTTCCTAGCTGCTGCTATTATAGCATCGTGGGGAGTATTGTCAAAAGCTCCTTCTATATCGATGAATGCGCATAGGGCAACTTCCTTATAGTCCATTGCCTTTTCAATATACCTTACGAGGTCGTGAAGGGCGGACTCTGTTGATTTACCTTTTTGGTAAGCGTGTTGTTTACGATGAATGCGGACTTTTCTAGGTCCCGTTCTAATGTGGTAATCCACTAGTTTCTCCATCGTCTTGACAAAAAAGGATGTAAGGCTGATAGGGCGGTAAGACTTAGGCTTTTCAATGGGACGATTCCCTGCCTTTGGAATAAAAACCACCCTTGCTTTCCTCCATATTTTTGGGATGTAACCCCATATAAAGCTGGCTTTGAAGATTCTTAACATAGTTGGCATAAGAATCTCCAATCCCTGTTGCAATAAAGCGGAGAATATATTATCTACTGCGGCCGATTTGTAGGGTTTGAAGTTGTTTATGGCCCATTTGATCTTTTCCGAAGTGAAGATTTCATTTGCAGTTCCTGCAATGGGGAGTAGGACGAAGTATCCTTTCCTCTACTTCTGAATCTTCAATATTTTGTAGTATTTTGCAGCCTGAAAAATGTGTTGACAACAAAAGTTCTAATGTTTCTAAGCTGCTGTTTGTTTAGGACCCGTTGGGTCTCTCTAGAAGCCCGATATCTATCGGAGTGTCTTTTGCTTTTTGGAGTCTGGAGGCTACTGAGAGTTCATTGATCTCTTCACATAGTTTTCTCGAAGACTCTTTTTTGGATTTCTTTATCAGATTATTGTATTCAGTGAGGGCACTTTTGTATAGGTCCCAACAACCGACAGGATTTGCTCTATTAAAAAGCTTCCTGGTGAGTTTGCGTTGTTTAGTGAGATCTTCGTTCCACCAGGGTACTTGTTTGGCCCTTTCTCTTTCTGAAATAGGACAACTTTGTTCGTAGGCGTAATTGATATTCTCTACGAGTTGGTTAGCTAGAAGATCAATGCAGTCTGGGCTGCTAACTGAAACTTCTGGATTACAAATTTCGTACTTTAAAATAGACTGGTATTGAGCCCAGTTGGTACGCTTTGGATTTCTGTAGTGAGAAGTAGAAACTAAGGAGGTCTTAATATCAAAACAGATGTGCTTGTGGTCAGATAAAGGTGCCTCTTTGGATACATGCCAATTGGCACATTTGTCCACTAGACAGGGGCTTGAAATTGTAAGGTCAAGTACTTCCTGCCTGGCTATATTTATGAAGGTAGGTGAATTACCTTTGTTTAATATTTCTAGATTATTAGCAGCAAGAAAATTTAAAAGTGACTCACATCTTTTGTTGATGTTGCTGCTACCCCATATTATATGGTGTGCGTTTGCGTCACAGCCCAGGATGACTGGTATGTTGTGGGTTTTACTGTATTCCACTAGTTCTATGACGCATTGAGGTGGAGCATCAATCTCCTCACCAGGAAAATACGCTGAGGCAAGGATCACCTCTTGATATCCTGTTGTGTTTGGTATTTTCACCAGTACTGCAACTAAATCTGTACGGATGAGAAGAGGCATATTAAGATAATTAATTTCATGTGATATAAGGAGTGCAGTTCTAGGCCTGTCACTATTTTTATCGAAAATAAGCTCACCCATATTACGAGGAATACCTAGTATTTTTCCTTTAATGGCCCTTGGTTCTTGTAGAAGAGCCACGTGGAATTCCTCTTTAGCAAACCTCCACGTAAGTACGTCCATAGCCGCTGCTGCACGGTGGAGATTTGCTTGGATGGCCTTGATGTTATTGGCCATCTTTTGTGGTTTGCGGCTGGCCGCTTACCTCTTTAATCTTCGGGCGGAGTGTGATACCCGAAAATTTGTAGCATATGCGATAACCATTCTGCTTTATATTCTCCATAGATTGGCGGTCTATGGAGAAGGTTATTTATTTATTATTTTTTATTTTTGTCAAATAAAGACAACAAGAATGTAATGACAAACAGAATACTTATAACTATAATGTAATTTATATAATAAAAAACTTATTATATACGTCCTTATTATAAAATCTATTATATAAATCTTATTATATACGAAATTACATATTAACATCTTAATTAATATATTAGATCTAAAAAATATTTACATAAAAAATCAAATTGAACAATAATGAAACTGCCTCACAACAATGTATTTAAAACTCTTTTTTTAAATGTTTCTCTATTTATAGAGTTATCAAATAACTTATAAAATTTATTAAAAATCTTGGAGTATCTACTAAATGGTTCATTTTGGCCATATGATGAAGAATGCATGGTGACTTTTAAATATAGCGTATGTCTTAGTTTTCTAATGTTATTGTTTACTATAATTTTATTACATAAATTCTCAGAATTAATATTTCTTTTAATAAGATCAAAGGCAAAAACTGCCGCAGCAGTCTCTCTACGACTATTTAAAGAATTAATTTTTAACAACCCCAAACGTTCAGTATAGGGCGGAAGATTAAAACGGTCTTGCCAATTTAGAGAACGAAGAGCAAACAAAAGAAATTGTTTTTGAACAGATTCAAGTTTATTAACATCACAATCGAAGAAAGGCATCCACACAACGCTGCAGTACTCCAAAATTGGTCTAACTAATGCACAATACAATGATTTGATTATGTATGGATCATTAAATTCTTTCCCTCTTCGTTTAATAAATCCCAGCATTTTTTTAGATTTGGAGTATACCGCATCTATTTGGTGTTTCATAGTTAATTTAGAGTCAAGCAAGACACCTAAAGCAGAAATTATATTTTTCCTTTCTAAAGTCGACCCGTTTATCTCATAATCGAAATAAACTGCAAACTTTTTACGACTGAAAGAAATAACATTGCATTTTTTTATATTCAAAAACATACCATTCAAAATGCACCAGTTATATAAAGTGGTCAAATTATTTTGTAAAATTAGTTTGTCACTAATGGTGTTGACAACTCTATAGAGTTTTAAATCATCAGCGTATAGCAAGAATTTAATACCCTCAAAAAGAGTTGTTAAATCATTTATAAATAGTATAAACAATAAAGGCCCAAGATGGCTACCTTGAGGCACACCTGACGACACACTAATGGCAGAAAATTTAACACCGTTGTGCTTTACATATTGCGTTCTATTACTTAAGTAAGATTTAATCCAGTTCAGTAGAGGACCCGAAATACCCATCTTATTGAGTTTAAAAATTAATAAGTTATGATCAACTTTATCAAAAGCCTTGCTGAAATCTGTATAAATTGAATCAATTTGACTACCTGTCTCCATATTATTCAGTATATATGATGTGTATTCAACTAAATTAGTACATGTTGAGCGGCGTTTAACAAAACCATGCTGGTTAACATTGATATTGTCAATTAATAAAGCATGTAGTTTATCAGTTACAATTTTTTCAAATAATTTAGGAACAGCCGATAGTATAGCCACTCCTCTATAATTTTGTATGTCAGATTTATCACCACTTTTAAAAATTGGAATTAAAAACGAACTTCGCCAATTTGCGGGAAATATACCGGTTTGAAGTGAGTGGTTGAATAGAGACAGTAACGGTTCAGCTAACACATCAGCTGTTTTTTTCAAAAATATTGGCGGAATTGAGTCCGGACCTGCACCTTTATTTTCATCAAGACTCTTTAGCGATTGAACAATGTCATCGAGTTCTATACTTAAATTTGTTAAGCATAAAACTTCATTGGCCACGTTAGAGAAATCGCTCGGATTATAAGTAATAGGTGCAGAGTAAACTGACTTGAAGAATTCAGCAAAACTGTTGCAAATATCAGAATTATTTGAGACTTTAGTCCCTTCGAATTGCATAACAGATGGAAACAAATTAACATTTTTTTTTAAATTAATAAATTTATAAAAACTTCGAGGATCAGATTTTAACTGAGAACCAATCTTTTTCACATATCTATCATAGCATACTTTATTATATTCATCGTATTGCTTTTTTCGAGTAATAAAAATTTCAAAATCGTTTACATCGCGTGAACAACACCATTTTTTATGCGACCGATTGCGTTTATTCCTAAGATTTTTAATATATTTATCATGCCAAGGTGGTGCATTAGAAATAGTTATAAGTTTCTTGGGAATAAACCTATCTATTACATTTAAAATTACTGCAATGACTGAATCTGACATTTCATTAACATCACCACCAAAAATAGGCCAGTTAGTAGATGCCATAAAATTGTTTATTGCTGAATAATCAGCTTTTTTAAAGTCAAATTTTAAAACAGATTCTTTTACATGAGAATTTCTTATATCTACATAGATATAATTAATTTCGAACACTTTATGAAAAACACTGGATTTGTTGTATAACAGTGAAGCAGTTTCAGATAGCACAATATCGTCAAAAACATTAGTAAAAACTAAATCTAAAACATTATTATAATTATTTTTTAAATTACAAATCTGATTAATACCATGGTTAGCAAAAAAATTAATAACAGCATTTTGTTCATCGGTTAATATATTAACAGGATCATATACAATATTATTTTCAGCACATTCAATCCATTGTAATTTAGGAAGGTTGAAATCACCGCAAATAAAAATATCATCAACCTCGTTCATATTATTAAACATTTTTTCAAAATAATTTAAATTTTTTTCATATATATTCACATTCTGACTGGGATGAATATAAACAGCTCCTATATATATATTTTTATTAGGTAATGTAATTTTCACCCAAATTTGCTGATATAAATTGAAATCATTATTATCTGACTCAAAATGAATAGGAAAAACTGATAGAGATGTATGAACTGCAATAAGAACACCACCACCTCTGTCTTCACTATTCTTTAAAAAAACGATCACAGCGAAAAACTTGCCAATTGGAGTTTAAAATTTCATTATCCGTGTTATAACCGTGTTAGTGCCTTCAACTCTTCTATTTAGCACTTTCCAGTTTACGTCGTTGAGGTTAGCATTTTGGGAGTCGATGAGGGTAGTTATCTTTTCTGTTGTATCCTCTTCATGAGGTAAATATCCTGTGATTACTTCTAATCTCGGGATATTTTCCTCCCTGACGGCCTTGATGTTAGTGGACTCGTCAGGTTTAATTTGCGCAGATACCTGCTCAAGCCATGCCGCGGTCTTATCGTCAAGGCATATAATTTACATCCATCCTAGTTTTAGGCTAAGTCCACCAAATTGTGGATTTATACCTACTTTAGCCGCTTTTGGTATTTCTGCCAGGATGGACTTCTGTACTGCAGCTAGCTGCTCAGGAGAAAGTAATTTGTGGGGATGTTCAGAATTGATGATACCAATCCTGATCCCCTTTACAACGACTTTATAGCTGATACCTGACGTGGAGGGCTGAGCCTCTGCTGCAGGTATTGGCTTGACGTTTGGTGTGTTTAAGGGCTAAAGCCTCTTATTTTCACTTTTGTCAGAAGGTGGAGTCGTAGATGAGGATCTAGACCTTTTCGACGCCATTGTCTGCCTAGGTGAAAGAGTATCTTGCATCGGTAAGCACGCAAGATTATATGCTTCATCGATGGACTTGCCTTGGTTTCGGTGGTAAGTGTATCTTCGCCGACCAGCTCCACTAAGCCGTTTTTTGTTCTCAGTGAGGCTCAACTGTTTCAGCTCAGATGCTAGTTGTTGATCGTTTATGCCTCTAGACCTTATGGAAGTCTGGATTTTTTCAGTAGCGGTTTCTCCGGTTTTCTGAAAATTGGTGTGGCGGTGACTGAAGGAGTTGCCTTAGCAATGTCTTCGCTCACTTTATTTTGAGGGATCACCTCTTGTGCGGTTATGTCCGCTGATGTTCATGCATTAGGGAGAGCATCTTCTCCTTTTATTTGTTTATTATTCATAATTTTTGTACCCACGAGTAGCGCAAGAAATACAAGTCACCCCTGGCAGAGCTTCGTATTACCAGGGGAAGGCTGATTGAAACTGGAGGGGCGCCTGGTATCCAGAGTTTGCATATTAATGGTTAGTTACCCACTAACCTTTCATCTTTCGGCATATGCAGTTTCACCGCAGAATAGGGGATTTTTATTTCCAAGGTTTACTCCTCTAGTGTCATACTTTCTTAAGGTCACCATATAGGTAGTATGTACACTTGCGAATCACTAGAGGGAAGAATCCCTTTTAGTAACCATTGCAAATTCAAAAATCTGCCTAAAACATGACTAGACCAGATTATTGAATTAACAATGCTGTGATAGGATACGGAACCGACAGCTAGCTGTTCGGTTTAAATCCCCTCTACCACATCCGCCACGACCATAGATAGGATACGGAGCCGACAGCTGACTGTTCGACTTATTCCCCTCTATATGCAGATCTTTTGGATATATATATTATAGAATTTGGATGTATGTGTTGTAAAAATTTATTTGTTGTATAGCGCGAAATAGTTTTCTATATTTATTTCATATTTCATTCAAACTGCTAATTAGGGGTACCAGATAAATCGTAGTTAGTTAGTAATATTTTACATAATATTAAATATTTACATACATAAATAGTGATGGCATTTTCAGTTTTTCATATTAAATATCAGATATGTTTGTTTTATATTACCAAAATTAATGATTTTTTCAGTTTCATTTCATACTCTGCCAAATAAGGGTTTTAATTTGATACTACAACCGAGACCTTCCTCTCTTCACCTAAGTAATCCCATACAATTTCAGTATCCTATGTAGTCACATAGAGTGCCGACCTCAAAAATCGAAGCGATTTTTTTGACTTCAAAGTCCGTCACAAAACACTACTAATTGATTCCATAAAAATTTAAAATTCTAAAATATGAAAATTAAATTTTTCAAAAATAAATTGAAAAATTTGGTCTTGAAAATTTCTTGTGAAAAAAAAACAAAAACAAAACAAAATATGCAAGAAGAAACAATACAGGTTAAAAACGCATATATGGTTCAATATTATAAAATATATTTTATATTTCTTTCCTCTTTCTCAACATGTTTTTTATCTCTTACTATCTTCATTCATTTATTTTCTAAAAATTATAACGAAAAAAAATTTACCGAAAATAAAAAATATTTTGTGTTAAAAAGCACATTGAAATATCTAATATCAAAATCATATATATAATAATTATTCTTCTCAAACCATATTTATTACAAAGCTGTTTTTTGTGTAAAAGTTCATCTGCAGTTTTTAGTGAAAAATAATGTAAACATATATTACTGTCCATCTTGATATTAGAGCGTCTTTGATAGTTATTAAATTAAATTAAATTTTCAATTTAATTTTTGTTTTATATTATATAGTTCAATTTATTCTCACTACTTAAAAGCAAAGTTCAACTTCAATTGCACTAGATGCCACTACATTTAGTACTCTTTTTTGCCGACAGCACCCACCCTGCGCCACTTTATTTGACTACGATTTTTAATTTATAAATATATGAAAATGACAGATCGTTAACAGTCCATATACACTCCGCGCAACTTGAATAAGGCCAAAAAAAAATTACTCTTTATTCTGAAATAACTCTCATATAATTTTGAATATAATCAAATTTATAAAGAGTATTTTTGAAAAAAAAATTTAAATAAAATATTAACAACAAAAGAAAAATTGATTTGGTCCAAACGGTAAATTTATCAATTCTTTGATTATTATTTCCAAAAATTGCACTTTTTTTTGCTTAATTAGTATAATTATTTGAATTGTACGTGAACTAGGTTGAATTTTTTTTTTGTGGATTTATTTAATTATTTAATTTAAACATTTTTGAATTAAATTTTGTTGAAAATGGGAAGGAAAAATATATTGTCTGTGGCTGAAAAAGCTAAAATTGAAGTATACAAGGAGCAAGGACTTTCTAGTAGAAAAATTGCTGAAAAATTGATGCGGAGCAAAACAGTTATCAACAACTTTTTAGCAGATGTTCAGTCCTATGGTACCCACTATAAAGGACGCATAAAAAAAGTAACAACAGCTAGGCAACGACGTGCAATTCTGCGAACTGCATCTAACTCTGGTCTCTCAGTCAGCAAAATTAAGGCGAAAACTGGAGTAAACGCGAGTATTTCTACAGTAAGGAATATTATAAATAATAGCGGTCATATTGTCCGCCGTAAATTTAAAAAAAAAACCGGTCTTGAAGCCAATCCATAAAGAGAATAGGCTTAATTTTGGTCGTCAGCATATGAGCTGGGATAAGGAATGGAGAAAAGTTGTCTTTTCCGACGAAAAGAAATTTAATATTGATGGTCCAGATGGTTACAAATATTATTTCCATGATTTGCGAAAAGCAGAAATAGTTTTGTCTCGTCATCATAGCAGAACCTCTGGTATTGTGGTATGGGGTGCCATTAGTTATTATGGGCAATTAAAACTACAATTTAAAACCATTACGATGAATGGAATAAATTACAAAAATTTATTAGTGGAAGCATTTCCAGAAGTCATTGGAATCTTTGGTCCATTACCTTGGATTTTTCAACAGGATAATGCTCCAATCCACAATGTCAGAGTCGTAAAATCCTGGATTCAAGAACAAGGTGTATAATTGTTATCTTGGCCACCATATTCTCCTGACTTAAATATAATCGAAAATGTTTGGGGATGGTTATCAAGAAAAGTGTATGAAGGTGGCAGACAGTTTGAAACTGTAGAAGACCTGAAAGAAGCGATTAAAATAGCTTGGAATGAAATTTCTTTGGAATATTTAACATCTTTATATGGTTCGATGAAAGACAGAATATTTGAAGTTATTAACAAAAACGGTGGTCATACACATTACTAAAAATGTTAAAATTTTATATAATAGTTTTTTTAGTTACAACTACTATAGTTTTTTGTTATTTTTAAATAAAATTGCTACTGGCCTTATTCAAGTTAACAAGGTGTTTTTTAGTATTTTCTTTAATTCACCCTGTACCATAACTTATGATTTCTGTTTCTGCATTTATTTTGTATAAACACATTTTTTCTCAATTCTCACAAAAAATTGGGATGATCCGTCGGATGGTGAAGAAGCTTAAATTTTTAGGTGGCCTTATTCAAGTTGCGCGGAGTGTATATATAGTCAAAGATATAGACTGAATGTCCAATATATGTTGTTCTAATAAAAAGTGAAGCCAGCATTGAGCCCCTCTTGGAGGGGCACTGACAGCTATTTGACATAAAAAATGGGATATTTGAAAATAGTGTTGGTACTTATATAAAAAAAGTCCCATTCAATAATTTGTCAAATTATGATTTTAAATGAATTTATTTCTACAAAATTTTAGAAATTATGAATGAAATTTTAAATTTAGGAACATATTTAATAAAATTAAAATCTGTAAGTAGTGATATACGATTTTGAGATTGAATTTGTGCAACATTGTTCAATGCAAATGCAGGTTTTTATTAATTTAATAGGCAAATGCGTTGAATTTAGTTCAAAAAACGTTGCAATTAATCTGAAAAACCTTTATTTAATCTGAAAATAGTGTAAATATCTACAACAATATATTACCTTATATGACCATGTTTTATATTTAAAAATAAATGCGGTAAATTGCCGAATAATTTCAAATTAAATGTTAAATAAATTAACTGTAATTTTTCCTATTAAGTACTATTTATTTTTTTATGAATTGTGCCGTACTTCTTATACCTGCAGTTTTTCCGTAAAAACTTAAAAATATAAGGTATTTTGGAAGATCCTAAAAAATTGTGTAAGTACAATTTAATAGTAAATATATAGAAGGTAAAAAGTTCATTGTTTTGTTTACTTGTTTACTTACAATGAACTTTTACTTTCTATATATTTACTAATTAATATGTATTTTAGGTCATTCTGCAGATGACGATTTATTTGAGGATCATAGAGCGTTCCTAACCAAAGCTATAATCACTGAATATCGAAATAAGATTAAATTATGCGGCAAAATGTACAACTTTAAGTTTTCAAAACCAAAATATTAGGCAAAAATTAACTATTGTTCTGGTTTATAAGTAAATTTTTTTATGGTTGCATTATTATTTAAGCTTACGTTTAATTTTTTATAATTATAAAATAATTCTTATGAATAAAATAAATACTTTTCATTAAATATTACAATTTTCTTATTCTCTATATAAACTTGAAAAAATATCCCAGAAAAAGGGAACAACATAAGGAAATTGAGTTTGCGTTAATATTACTTTTTATGTTGCAACATAAAAAGCATATTCAATGCTGGCTTCACTTTTGAGATTTGAGATTCTGTCTATATATATTATATGTCTATGGAAGACATCAAAGAAATTAAAAAAATTTGTTAGTGATGTATCATATTTTATATTGAAGAGGTGATATATTTTATATAATACATCTAGTGAGGTAATTACGTCATTTCCAATATTTATCATTGTTTTATCAATTACTGCGTCAAAATGACCACATTTTAGTTTTTCGTTGGAAATGCACAATATATAGGGTTGTTTCTGGGTAATTTTTCTAAATGTTCATCTATACTGATTTGAATCTAAATTAAAAATTGGAATAAGGTTTATCATTTAAACTTATATTAATTACTGAACCTACATCACTCCATTGAATCAATGGCTTTAAAAGATTTTCTATTACATTTTGGCACCATTCTTTAGTGTTTGAAGCAATCATCGCGTGGGTGCGTTTTAGTTGTCTATTTGGGAGGCTAACTAATGTGGTTGCTATAGCTTTCAAGAAATCTGAAAATAATTAAATTTAGTATTGCATTTAAAATTTAAACTAATTATTTACCATTTGAAAATTCATCACCGTATTTGGAAATTGTATATATTGTTGGAACCAAGTCAACAAATAATTGAATATTTCTATCACTTTTAGCCATTGCTGCAAAGTCATTTTGAATCTAATAAAAATTGTATGAAAAAAAAAACAATATAAAGTAATGTAATAGTCCAGTTATTCATTAAAAAGTACTTACCATGCAGCCTTTGTAACAAATGATAGCTGGATATTTATCGGTTATATCTTTCAGACTCTTCCCTTGATTAACCATTAAAAATCTTTGTTCCGAACTTTTGTCCATTAATTCTTTAATGGCTGAAAAATTTTCATCAGTAGATGAAAAGTCCTGCAAATCTGGGTATTCCATTTCAATTATGGTGGTAGTTACTGATTTTTTAATTGGAACATTCTAACTGGAACGTCAGTAATTTCAATTGAATTTCGTATTTACAATTAACTAGATTACTAGCTCTTTTTTAAGTATTTTCTAGTTAAATTTGATATTTATCATGTATGTAACTAGTAATCTAGTCATTTCCATTGTCTGGCTAGTTAATTTCAATATATATTATTTGTTTAATTATGACTTTTTATTATTTGTAAAATTATGATTCTTATTATGCCGCCATTATCAAAAAATCGCATGTACGCTACAAAATTATGTATTTATAATTATAATTTTATTTTAGTTTTACCTGTAAATACTGCAATCTAACTTTTTTTATTAGTTTAAAAAAAAAAACACAACACAAAAAAACTGCAACTGTTTTTAAAAAAATATATTAACTCAAGAAATCTTTAAAATCACATTTACTATTAATTTTTTTATAATGATAAATATAATGATACAAGTTTATTTTTTTATTCACTTTTATTTATTTTTTTATACATATTATTAACTCAGATATAATAATTTGTACTTTTATTTTTATTTTTTTTTTGAAAAATGCAAATAATATTTATTTAATTGCTATTCGCGTTTCGGAATAAAATATGAGAGACAACTTTTACTATGAAAGACAACTTTAACTATGAAAGAAAATTTATTTTTGTTTCTCTGTACAACAAAAAATTAAAACAAAAAAATTAAATTTACAGTAATTGCGAAACGAAAAGAAATAACAAACTACGCACATTTTTTTATACACATAAAACAACTGAAACAAAATATTAAACTCTTTACTTTTTTTTCTCTGGACTCTTAAGTAAAAACAAAAAAATAAAATTTACCGTAATTGACACGAGAAGAAAAGAAATATCAAACGACACACACTTGTTTACACAAAAAACACTAATTTACAAATGCATATTAAATTTAAAATAGAATATACAATATAATATCAAAAAGCGTGCACGAATTTGCGTGAATATGGTAGGATTTAAATATATTTCTAGATAATTTCACTAGAAAAACATTTAATTTAACTAAATCATACCAGCATATTACCTAACTATAATTTTACTACACGTAACAGTAGTTTTAAAGGAACTATTGGTTAAATTAACTTAAATTATCTAGTTGTTTTAAATAGAATGTCAGTTAATTTAATTAGATTCACTTTTTTAATAGAAATCCAGTAACAATTTTCAATTTCGGGAGAATTTAGAATATAAACATTGAAATTTTAAATTATTGACTGCAAATCTAGTTCTATATTTTTAAAACATTACATCTAGTTATGTTTAACTAGAAAAAACTTTACTGTGTACAATATTTTGTTACCACCAAAACAAAAATTTCTCTATTTTCACCTTTTTTTGAAATCTAAAAGAAAATAAAATTACTAAATGCCCTATATTTCATAAAACACCAAACTTTATTTGCAAAAATAGTAATTGTTTTAAAAAAATAACAGGTAATATTTGAGAAATATTCAATATTTTGTTACCACCAAAACAAAAATTTCTCTATTTTCACCTTTTTTTGAAATCTATAAGAAAATAAAATTACTAAATGCCCTATATTTCATAAAACAACTGAAACAAAATATTAAACTCTTTACTTTTTTTTCTCTGGACTCTTAAGTAAAAACAAAAAAATAAAATTTACCGTAATTGAAACGAGAAGAAAAGAAATATCAAACGACACACACTTGTTTACACAAAAAACACTAATTTACAAATGCATATTAAATTTAAAATAGAATATACAATATAATATCAAAAAGCGTGCACGAATTTGCGTGAAGATGGTAGGATTTAAATATATTTCTAGATAATTTCACTAGAAAAACATTTAATTTAACTAAATCATACCAGCATATTACCTAACTATAATTTTACTACACGTAACAGTAGTTTTAAAGGAACTATTGGTTAAATTAACTTAGATTATCTAGTTGTTTTAAATAGAATGTCAGTTAATTTAATTAGATTCACTTTTTTAATAGAAATCCAGTAACAATTTTCAATTTCGGGAGAATTTAGAATATAAACATTGAAATTTTAAATTATTGACTGCAAATCTAGTTCTATATTTTTAAAACATTACATCTAGTTATGTTTAACTAGAAAAAACTTTACTGTGTACAATATTTTGTTACCACCAAAACAAAAATTTCTCTATTTTCACCTTTTTTTTGAAATCTAAAAGAAAATAAAATTACTAAATGCCCTATATTTCATAAAACACCAAACTTTATGAAACTCCTTGCAAAAATAGTAATTGTTTTAAAAAAATAACAGGTAATATTTGAGAAATATTCAATATTTTGTTACCACCAAAACAAAAATTTCTCTATTTTCACCTTTTTTTGAAATCTATAAGAAAATAAAATTACTAAATGCCCTATATTTCATAAAACACCTAACTTTATGGAACTTCCTGCAAAAATAGTAAATGTTTTAAAAAAATAACAGGTAAAATTTGAGAAATATACAATATTTTGTTACCAACAAAACTAAAATTTCTCTATTTTCACTTTTTTTTAAAATCTAGAAATATGGTTGTTCGTTGTTCACTCACCAATTTTATTATTTAATTTTATTTTTTTATCCGCCTGTAGATCTGTGCACAATGCCTTATGCCTCCAGTGTATATAAGTGTGGTTAATTTTATGATATTTTTTTGCTAAAAGAATATAATTAAATTTAAAAGTTCTCAGATATAACTTATGTTATATCTTTCAAATTAATAAATACATTAAATTTATCGTGTCTGATTAAAATTATGAAACATAATAGCGCGGTTCTTCAGATATTAAGAAACGTAATAGCGCGGTTCACCTAGGCACGTTTGCATGCTAATTGGAGTCAGGATAGTTGGGATAGGATAATCTACTCCGATGAATGCAAATTTAACTTGCATGGATCTGATGGGAGGCTGTACGTTAGGTGAAGAATTGGAGAAATAATGATGCAATCATATCAACAATTGAATGCGTCGAAACAGGCTGGAGTTATGGTTTGAGGGTGTGTCAGCAGTCGAGGATTGGGGAGACTAGACTTTGTCAACACGACGATGAACGGCCAGAACTACAAATCTGTTCTTGAAGAAAATTTGATACCTTCGATCCAAATGATATTTGCCGAAAATGAACAGTTTATTTTCCAGCATGATAATGCGCCATGTCACAAAGCTCAAGTGGTGAGTATTATTGTTTTTAAAAGTTTTACATTTACTAAGTTTAAAAAAACTCACTCTGATCTATAAATGTAATTGTTTCTTGTTATTTTTAATTTCTTAGGTTTCAGCATTCCTAGATACAAATGGTATTGATGTATTGGAATGGCCTGCACAAAGTCCTGACCTGAATCCTATTGAAAACATATGGAGTTTAATGAAATACAAGATACGTAGAAGTCATCCAAAGACGATTCAGGACCTTCGGCAAAGTATTCAGGACGCTTGGGATGAATTATCTGGCGAATTCATAACAAATCTAGTGAAATCAATGCCTAACAGATGTAACCAACTACCAGAGGTGGACCAATTAATTTTTAATTTATTTACAAAATACTAAATTTATATTTAGTAATAATAATAATATTTTAAATAAAGATTTTATCTCTATTTCAATAGTTGTATATAATCTATGCTTTTAATTTCTTGAACTAAAAATAATTTAAAAAAATTTCAACCTGTTTCCTACCTATTTATTATTTCCCAAAATAAACAAATCTATGTTTTTCTTATGCTAGAGATACTCTCGCCGCTGGTGCCGCGATGACGCTTTGCCGCGCTGTCAAATAAAAGTTCAGATATATAGAAATATATGAAAGCCTAGGAGGATTTATATATGGAGAAGAAAATAGCTAGAAAAACCGTCACAAATTTTTATTCTATTGGTCACCTGGAATTTGTATGTTGGCTAAACTGAAACTGGCAGTGGCATAGCTAAGTCCAATTTTTTTGCGGGGAAATTTTTTTTGCACCCCTAGTGCACACCCTAGTAAAATTTTTTTTTTTTTTAAATTAAATTATTTAAACATTTAGGGGAAAATTTATGAAAAATAGGTATACCACATTATAAATAAGATATTTTTTTTTTTTTTTTACAAGGTGAAAATCATCAAAAGACACTGAACCTACGCTGTGGTCAGTAGTGTGGGACTTTAACCCACTAAAAACACCATTATAACGTTAAGTTATATTTTTTTACATATTACTATGTTTGAAAATGAAATTGTTTTTATAGTTATATACTTTAATCATTAAATTATCTACATCCCCATTAATATAACCATTTTATTCAATTTGTGTCTAACTGAAACAACTTCAGATTTTTTTTTTGCAAGAAAGTAATATCACGTTTTTAAATACTTTTCTATTACAAGTTTCACTAGAAGTGAATAATGGTTGTCGAGAAACATGTGATTTTGTTTTGATTGAAATAAATTTTTGTCTAAAAGATTATTTTGAGTTTCAATAGCAATTTTATCAAAATATTTTTTTTGCAAAAAAGTGTCATTTGTATTTATAATTAGACTTTTATAAAACCTTAATATGCGTTCAACTGTCCGGCATATTAAAACAATATCCTGTGAAGGCATACGAAGACAATGCTTGGATTTATATGCGATTAATGAACTGGGATCGTAAGTCCCTTCTAAAACTGATAAGCAGTCTTCGCAGCGTAAGTTAGCAGATATTTTAAAAACTACAAATCCAGCGATATACTCCACAGTTTTTTCAACATATTCTGACAATTCACTATGATTAAAAAACTGCATGTAATCATTTAAAAACTCTTCATCATTTTCTAAAAATGATGGTAAATCATCAATCATTCCTGATCTTTCTGCGGTACTATTGATAGATTTCAAATGATTTTTGCTTGCAAAATTTAGAATTTTAATATTTTGAAGAGCGGCGCAGTTCCCTAAACCAGTATCACGTAGTTCGGCATGAATCAATAACCGCTTGTAAGCAGCTTGAAATTGACGGACTGACGGATTATTATTGTTTCGAAACCGCATACGAATCGATCCAAAAAACATTTCAATGTGATCTTGATTCAATTTATAAAAAGGAATAAAATCCAACATTCCACTTACAATGAATGTTTCATGAAGAGGCTCAATAGCATTTAAACATGCAATTAGCCCTATAAAACCAGTTTTTCGTCTGTGCTGGATTAAAAGTTTTCCATCCAACAATTTTAGGGAAGAAATATATAATTTTGCTGATTTAATAAATGACAAAATTTCTATAAAATTGCTTGCACATAGTGGTTTTTGGAATCCAAAAGCTTTTAAATTACGGCTATTGAGCACATCAAAAATGTTCATCATTCTAATGAAATTTGAAGTGGCACCACTTTCTGAAAATTCCGACAGCTTGAGAACACAACGACAGTAATCCAAAGCATCAGCAACTGATCTGCTTAACAGTTGTGTAGCTAACTTCACGTTCATCTTTTGATTTTTAAATTGGACGTGTCTTGCTCTCAATTTGTTTCCCATATGGAGTTCTTCACGATTTTGCAGACTATCTAATCTTACTATATAAGACCAATCAATGATCTCATTGTGCTGGTTCTTAAAAAATTTCAAATCCCCAAATGTATTTCGCACTAACTTCAGCATATGTACGGGATCTGGTATCACGAAAATATTCCTGGATAAGCCTGGAAATTTGAAAACTGGATCAACATTTATATCATTGATGTCATATCCAAAACTATTCATAACGTTTATATTTGTTGCAAAACCGTCGAAAGTAACTCCCACTATTTCTGCACCTGTAGTTATAAAATTTTCGATACAGTGAGCAACTAAATTCTTTTTTTGTATAGCGGTCAGTGTACAAATTGGAAAATATCCTAATGGCACTTTCCAGTTTTTGTTTACGCAAACAGCCATAAACACTAATATTTGATTTGCCATGACATCGCTGTTGCCACCATCCCCAAAATCGACATGACCAACTGATTTTTCATTGCCAATCCAATCAACATGTTTTCTAATGGCAACTTCGTCGAAGGATAAATGCAATATTACTGGTTTCCCAGTAATGTCAACATTATTTTTTATAGCCTCAAATGATTCCGCTGTAAATCCTGGAATACAATCAAAGCATTGGTACCAATTGGCAATTGTTCTGGAATGCGGCAGACAAGTATTGAATGAATTCCGTACGAAGTCATATGCTTTTGGAGAAAGAAAATTTAAATTTAGTGCAAACTTACGAAGCTCTGGGGAATATTTCTTAGCTACTGGTCTTCCTTTCAATTTCAATAGCTGCCGTTCAAATAAATCTTCATTATGTCCAGTTAATTTTTCGAGAACAGAACTGTCTTCCTCTAACAACAAATTTTTGCTTTTGAGTTTATCAAAAATTTCTTTCAATTTTAAATTTGCCTTAGATTTTCTGCTACATTTTTGTTGAAGCGCATTTATTTTTTTGTCCCTTTTTTTACACGCCTTCCTTAAAATTTTTGTTTTTTTTCTCCGTGTTGCGGGTGACACTGATGTGGCTCCATTCGTAGTTTTAAGAGCCTCTGGAATGGTCATTTTGATTTTTTTTGCCGGTGAAAATTCCTGTGCGACAGTTTCCGTTTCGTCCGAGTTTGAACTTTCAACTGTAGGCTGTATAATTTCATGACATTTTGAGGTGCTTGCTATGTCTTTATTCAGCCTAAAAACCGTTGGCGAAGATTTTTGCAATACAGGAGAGAAATTGGGCACAAAGTCTTCCACCTGCGAAGTGCTTTGTTTTCCCACGAAAGAAATACTTTTATTCGGACATAAATCTTCTTTCTCCTTTTCTTCTAAAATAGTATGTAAAGAACCAGCTATTTGTTCCTGATTTTGAAATAAAATGATAAATATTATTAAATTGTAAAAAAAAATTCTTACAAAATAAGTACCTTAGTTAAATTTAATGATGGTACAGCAAAATCCAAAAGCCTTTTTAGTTTTGGATTTTTTGTTTTTGCAGAAAGCACACTTTTTTTAAAATCGCTGCTTTTGAAATGCAAAGAACATATCATCATGCGTGGCAAATCATCCGATTTCTTAATTTTCAGAGCATCTAGCCATTGCTCCCGCAATTTTTTTTCCTTCGGAAACCTTTAATATACGAAAAAAAAATTACATTATACATTGCAAGTATAAATTTTTCAAGTCCCCAATTTATTCAAAAATATGCCACGCCACTGTGCAAAATACACAAACAAAATATACAAGAACATGCATTATGACACAAAATTTTTATTTTCACATTTTTTATCAAATTCAATCAAAAAATGAATTAAAAACTGATAAATTTTGTGTGCCACTAAATAAAAATTACTTATTTTATCTTTTATATACTTATATTACACAAATATCCTTGTTACCCACGCTAGACACACAGTTTTTTACACAACACTTCATTTTTTTTATAGTCTATTTTCAATTATAATAATATATTTTATAATTATCTTTACTTAGTTTATTTTAATTTTAATTTTTTCACTTAATATTTTCACTAAAAGTAAACACATCAACTTTCGCCGCTAAAAAAATTTGAGAATTTGACAGACTTTGACAGAATGAAAATTTCTGACGTTTTGAAAATCTCTCTTGTTCTTCCTAAATTTTGTGACGGCCTGTTTGTATGAAAATAGTAGCTATTTTCTTCTCCATATATAAATCCTCCTAGATGAAAGCAGATAAACTCGCCGCAGGCCTGCCGCTGGTGCCGCAACAATGTTGGTTCAATTTCAACTTTTTGCCGCGGTGATGGTTTGAAATGTCAGTTTTTTATATTGTTAATCTCATAAAAAAAATTTTTGTTAAAGTAAGATGAGTTTTACAGAAAAATTAATTAGTAAAAACTAATGAAATTTAATATAACAATTTTATAAAACATAACATTTTATATAAAAAAAATAAAAATGTTTGGTTATGTTTTTGTGACGCTCTGCCGCTTTGAGAGTATCTACTCAAAAATTCTACAACCATCACGGCCATCATTTGAAATTTCAAATCGGCTGATCGTCGAGTGCGGCGCGGCGAGAGTATCTCTAGCATTATAGTCAAAAAAGGAGGCTATTAAGTACGTTCCAAAAAATAAGTACCTGTGACACATTATCAGGTACACAAATCCATTTATAATAAGAATTCTATAAATTTTTTAATTGTGCTTTCTTTTGGCGGTTAATGTATATAATTGGTTTTATTTTGACAACATACTTTAGCTAAATGACCTGTTGTATTACAATTTCTAAAAATTTCATTTATTTTATTACATTTATTTGCAAGATGATTTGAGCTTCCAGATCTATAACAATTATATTTTTTCTTTACAATTTGGAAATTATTGTTATTTGGTTCATTACAATTTTTATTATTACCAAATTTTGAATTACCATTAATATTATTATTACTTGAATAATTTACCTTAAAATTTGTACTTTTATAATTTGGAGATCCTATATGTTGATTTCTTTTATGATCGTCAATACTTATTGTTGATACTTTTTCGCATTGTATTTGTTTCATGTCCTTCGATGAAATTTCCATACTGGTTGCCATCTCTACTGCCTTTCTCAATGTTAAATCTTTTGTTTACATTAAACGATTTTGAATATTTTTTGATTTTATACCAAAAACAAATTGATTCCGAACAGCTTTGTCTAAATACACTCCGAACCCACAATTAATGGCCAGCTTTTGTAATTCATGGAGAAACTCTTGTACCGATTCACCATCTTGTTGTTTTTATATTGGAATTTAAACACCTCCGCCATTTAAAATGGCGTTGGATTCTAAAAATTGTCCATTAATTCCACAATTTCTTTGTATGATTTGTTTTCTTGTTTTTCAGGTGCTAATTTATCGCACACAATATCGAATGCTTCACTACCCTACCCATATAATGAAGCAATTTCCTTAATTGATTTGCTTCTGGAATTACAACATCCAAAAACATATTCTCCAATCGTTGTACCCATCTGCTCCATTTGTATAGGCAGGATCAAATTTTTTTATGTCGAAATTATAATTACTGTGTACGGTAATTATTTGTAGTTTACTTTCATTTCCACCAACTCGCCAGCGTTTTCCATTTTTTTTTATGTAATTTGTAATTGTAATTCTAGCCTAATTTTTTTTTGTTTAGAATTACACCTGTAATTGTTTTATACTTACTATGGATGATACTTTGAATTTATAGTATCATCCCATCCTCGTCGCCAATTTGTTTATTTATTTGTTGTTATTTTATTTATTTATTTAAAATATAATAATAGTGTTAACAATTAATTTTGTATTTAGTTTTATTATTAGATGTTGTGGATATCGCCAGATAATTTATAATGAATGACAATCAACTCCCTGTCGTTTCTCTCAGGGTTTATTATATAACTTAATTTTAAAATTGATCATAGGGGTGTATATAATGCAACAGAGCCATCTATATATAACAAATATAAATTAAGCTTTCCTTAAGAATGTAATTCACAGATCTACGTGTACCGAAAAATTGTGTTAAATATATTTATTTTTGTATGAGATTTAACTTTTTGATGATTTTTTTTTAATAAATAAAATTTAAATACATATGTTTTGTGTCATATTTAATATGAAATTATTTAATATGTTTTGTTATTTTTATTTCATATGTATTTTTTATTTAATTAATTGAGAACTTTTATTTTTAATTATATATAACAATAATTGCAAAAATAGTAATTGTTTTAAAAAATAACAGGTAATATTTGAGAAATATACAATTTTTTGTTACCATAAAACTAAAATTTCTCTATTTTCACCTTTTTTTGAAATCTAGAAGAAAATAAAATTACTAAATGCCCTATATTTCATAAAACACCTAACTTTATGAAACTCCCTGCAAAAATAGTAAATGTTTTAAAAAATAACAGGTAATATTTGAGAAATATACAATATTCTGTTACCACCAAAACAAAAATTTCTCTATTTTCACCTTTTTTAAATCTAGAAGGAAATAAAATTACCAAATGCCCTATATTTCATAAAAAACCAAACTTTATGAAACTCCCTGCAAAAATAGTAATTGTTTTAAAAAATAACAGGTAATATTTGAGAAATATACAATATTTTGTTACCATAAAACTAAAATTTCTCTATTTTCACCTTTTTTTGAAATCTAGAAGAAAATAAAATTACTAAATGCCCTATATTTCATAAAACACCTAACTTTATGGAACTCCCTGCAAAAATAGTAAATGTTTTAAAAAAATAACAGGTAATATTTGAGAAATATACAATATTCTGTTACCACCAAAACAAAAATTTCTCTATTTTCACCTTTTTTTAAATCTAGAAGGAAATAAAATTACCAAATGCGCTATATTTCATAAAAAACCAAACTTTATTAAACTCCCTGCAAAAATAGTAATTGTTTTAAAAAAATAACAGGTAATATTTGAGAAATATACAATATTTTGTTCCCACCAAAACAAAAATTTCTCTATTTTCACCTTTTTTTTAAATCTAGAAATATGGTTGTTCACTCACCAATTTTATTATTTTATTTTATTTTTTTATCCCCTGTAGACCTGTGCACAATGCCTCCAGTATATATAATTGTTGTTAATTTTATGATATTTTTTTGCTAAAAGAATATAATTAAATTTAAAAGTTCTCAGATATAACTTATGTTGTATCTTTCAAATTAATAAGTGAATTAAATTTATCGTGTCTGATTAAAATTATTTCTTCATTTTATATTGTAGGTTTTTACTCCTGGATTGGTTACAATCAGAAAAAATTTGATGTAATGAAATGATTGTTTTTTATTTAGAAATATGATGTCACACCACTTCGATTAATTAATTTATGTTGATATAAATAATTGATAAGATGATTGTTGAAATTCTTTTTCAACAAATATATTTATCCAATTCTTAATTTTGATTAAGTATAGAAGTTGAAAATTAGATGATCCAATTTCGAATGTCAAAATTAAATCTTTAAATTTAAATGTCCGCGAGCGGCTTTTTTTATTTTATTTTATATAAGTAATGAGTTATATGATTTTAGTGGATATAAAATCCACTAATTGATTATGTAATCAGTTAAAACACGTGAAATATCCTGTATGGAAGGGTTTAGGTTAATTATAATTTTTTAATCATATCTTTTATAATAATTTACATATCTATTTATTAACAACATCAGTTTACATTAATTTAATTATTTATTCACTATTTAATATTTATTTCAATATTTATTTAATTTTATATTTATATATAATATATTCTGAATATAAGTGAATAATTAAACTGCTGCAATCTTGATCGAGGACTTTATACAAAATGAGAGACAAAATCTTAATATCCGTTCAACCCTAAAATTGTGTTGCCCTTTTTCGAGTAGTTAGTATTGCCGTGCGGTTTTTACAGGGTGGTTTTTAACCTTTATATTTTTTATGAGATATTGAAGTGATTGTGCTCCAAAGTAAATTGTATATAGTAATTATTTTAATTTTGTGTATATATAAGTTCTATAAATAAATAAATATGTTCTAATCAAAATAAGATTTGGTTACAAATGGTATACTAAATTCATTTGCGTTGTCCTGTGTTCTTACTGGAAATCTTAATTTTTGTTGCGGTCTCAAAATATCACAATTTTTTGACAAAAAATCATTGCCTAAAATACCATCTACTGGCAATTTTAAATTTTTCAAATCATAATATAATTTACAAAGCGTCCAAAATTGTCATTGTTTTCCTTTATTTATTTTACTTATGTCAGCAACCTATCTTTATTTAATAAACTAACTTGGGCACCTGTGTCCACGAGTAATGTTACATCTTTTTTATTGTTAATATCTAATGGTAGCATTACCAACGATTTAGGCCGGACTTTAAAATTTTGCGAGCCTACCCTGTGCTCTTTGTTTAAGTATCGCCAAACCAACGCGTTTTTCTTTTTGTGGTGGCAGCGGAGCAGAAAAACCGCACGGAAATCGCATAATAGCCCACACCGATGCAGAAAAAAACGCGATTTAAACGTCAAATGAAAAAATTATTTGATAACATCGAAGTGTATTCTATTTTTTTTAAGTTTCTTTTAAAAAAAAATAATAATTTACAATTAAAGAAATTTTAAAAAAATAAATAAGAAATTACAATGTCATCATATTAGTATTAGCCTTACTAGAAGATGAAGAAAATAGCTGGTTAGTGTCATTAATAACAAAAATTATTTAATTTAATTATTGTATTTATACTTTTTGTTTAAGAAAAACAAGAAAATGGGCACATGAAATTAATTTAGATCGGTTGAAGTACGGAGAATATCATACACTGATGCCACAACTACGAATGGATGAAAAACGTTTTTATATATATTTTCGAATGACAAGCGAGTGCTTTAATAGACGATGATATTCGAAAAGCTGATACAAATTATCGTGAAGCTTTTTCATCTGAAGAAAGATTTTGTATTACACGAAGGTACGAAAATGTGATAGATAACCTTTTAAAAATTTTATAATATAATTTTACAGATTTCTGGCTACTGGTGATAGCTTCTACACAATTGGACATAGTTTTCGTGTTCATTTTTCAACAGTTAGTGCAAAAATTTCACAAGTTTGTGAAGCTATTTGCACTAAACTTCAAAATATTTATTTACCAGAACCAACTACGGAAATTTGGAAACAATATGCGGAAGGGTTTAAGAATTTATGGCGATTTCCGAATTGAATTGGAAGTATAGATCCAACGTGAAATTTTTACCAACTCTAAAAATTATTCGCTGGCTAATGAATACATTAATATTAATACGGCTAAACTTAATAATTTTGAAAAAATAGTTGGTACAAACATTGAGTCGATACTGAATTCTCTCAGTAAACTCTCTAGTCTCTGCTGATTTCAACAATGCTAATTCAACAAATAATACTCATTTTGACGAAATTAAACTTAATATCGATCGCGTGATAATTTCGATGAATGTATAAACCAATGTTTAGTACTTGAAAATGAGACCACAAATACGTATTTGAACAATCATTCATACATGTATAATACGAATAATTTAACTCAATATACCAAGCATATTGTTGAATATATTGCTGGATTTACTGTTCTTAAAATTAATAAAAATTTAAAATGTCAAGATTGTTTATTAATTTTGCAAGGCGAATTTAGAGAATACACATTGGTAGTATACAAATCTAAAGAATATTTGATAACACCTTCATTTGATGTTGTAAATATATGTAAAGTGGTTGAAAGTGAAATTCGAGCTTTCGAACATGTTCTCGAAAAAAATGATATATCAATTTAAGATCACAATATTTAAAAAAAATTCAAATAAATTGTCTAAATAAAATGAAGTAAAAAAAAATTCAAACAGATCACAGTCCAAAAGTGATCATTTTCCATTATTAGTTAAATCTAATATTGAAAAATACTTCAATACTAAGTATTTCTGTATATCTAAGAAAATTTCAGAGAGAGAATCTATTAGATCTAAATTCACAAAATTAATTATATTTAAAGGAAATTGAAAATATAAAAAACGTAACCATAATAATTTTTTTTTTATTTATTTTAAATTTCTTATCATTCATTATAGAAGAATATTCATACTGAATAAATTATTATATCATTTTTGTTTTTGATACATTAATTGTTTTTCTATTAGCAGTGACAATGCCCCCATTTCGCCCCCATAGAAAAAATCTACGTTAATGGAGAAACTTACACACATACAAGTGTGTGCAATAGTATGCGTAAAAATCTTCAATTTTTTTTAGGTACGACATCCTTAGTTCCATTATCTAAGACTCAATCTGTGGCCAGATCTGGTGTACCACAGGATAACCATTTAGGACCTCTTATATTTATATTAACAGTTGATGATGTGTCTTTAATCTTAAAAGAAAGCGATTCAAATATATTTGCCGATGATATGAAAGTTTCAAGAATTATTTCTAACACATCAAATGTTTTAGCACTACAACAAGATTATAATAGATTCTCAGTCTGGTGTTCAAAAAATTGTCTTGAACTATATGTTAAAAAATGCCAAAGCATTACGTTCTCACGTAAACGTATCCATCTACCTGTAGGTAATTATAATCTCAATGGTATTCTTGTTCCAAGAATTTCGAACATTCGTGACTTAGGAACCATATCTGTAACTTTTTTTGTACGACAGGTACAGCTTTCAAACCTTCAGCTTTTCGATAGACAATAAAATGGCGGTTAATTTAAAATTTAAAAAAAAACTTATTACGTAACTTTTTTAGAATTTTGATTTTACTAATACAAAAAAAAAATCCAATTTTGAGATACTAAATTTGCACCTTGGCAACACTTAATATAATCAAATGATACATCAAAATAAAGATACGACAATTACCTGTCAAATGAAAGAAAAATTAAGAATCTTGATTAAATAGTTTGCGAAATGTTGCCATTTATGTAAAACTATAAAAAAAAATTAATAAAAATTAATCACGTTGTATATCAGTAACGGTACATTTTAGAGCCCCCTGTAGAACGATTTTTTTCGTTTTTCGTCATGTCCAATCACCTCCCGAAATTAACGCACACGTATCGCGGGCACTCTGTATAACCTTTGTTAGACCTTTGCTAGAATATGCTAGCCAAGTCTGGTCTCCATATCAACCGGTGCATATTAACCAAATCGTATCGGTCCAACGTAGATTCGTAAGGTTTGCTCTACACACTTAGAAATATTGTTACATTTTTTGATGCAACGATTGCGTCAAAAAGTATATGATACAGGAAGTGTTGTAATATGATTTAATACAATTGCATAAGAAGTTATAGTCAGATTTGCGTCGAATTTTTATATAATGCAAGATGCAATAAAATTTAACACAAGCTAAAGTTCTAATTTTTTTTCATTTTGTAAGCTATATAATCCAAAGCAATAAAATGAAGAAAATATTTTCTGATATTTAGAGAAACAAATAAATTGCGCGCTTCTCTTTACAAATTTTTTTTTTAAAAAAGAAATGTTTCAATTTCTCATAACAAATTGAAAAAAAATTAGAAAATGCGTATATATAATGTTTTATGTATTAAATTGAGTAAAGCTTACGTTAAATACTAAATTCGATGCAAGATTGTATCAAAAAATAATATTACCGTAAGGTTTAAGAAAAAATAATAATAATATACACTAAAATATAAAATTCGATGCAATCTTGTATCACATATGAAAATAATTGTGAGAGAAATTGAAATTACCCCTCTTCTACTACTATACTACTAATATTTGAAACCGAAATTATCTACTTCCGTCGTTTTCAAAATTATCGAATTTAACTACATGTTTAGGGAAAAATGAAAATATACTTCTAAATTTTACTAATTTATTGCGCAAATAAAAATAATAAAATATTTTTCATTATAAATTACACAGTTATTTATTTCATGTTAACATATTTATAATTGATTACGAAATAAGTGAAGAAGTAATTACTTATACAAAAATATATAATAAAAATATTGTACCAACTTTTGACTGCAATTAAAAATAGTTTTGATATTAAAGCTAGATCGTTGCAATTGCTATAATATCTTAATCCCATTAACGTTGTACAAAGAAACCTCACAAGTATATTTTTTGTTTTGTTTTAAATATTTTTGTCCTGAAACAACGGAAAGATTTAATAAGCGAAAACTAAATAATTATAAATTTTCGGTTTCATAATGTGGTTGAATACTGTTTGAAAATTAAAAATATTAAAAACGAGCTTAAAGACTTATAGTGAAACGTATCAATAATGATATATTAGGCCACATAATGTAAGTAATAAAGATTATATTTTTCACATAAATAGCAAATTTCAGTCTACTACTTTTCTACTATTATTTTTTCTGAAGATGTACTTCTATTTGAAATTCGAAAAGCGGCAACACTTCATAACACTTGTTGGCATATAGTCTGTTCTATTCTTTGCGTATAATCTTACTTAAAGTAATGTGAAAATTTGTGTAGTGCGGATTTAAAATTGCGAAAAATTTAAAATTTGTATAATTTTTTTTAATAATAATTTTTGTGTATAAAATAAAGGAAAATAAGTGCATAAGTGAAATAAAAGTAAGTGTTATACGTATTACTTGAAGAAATAATTTTTTGATAATGGCATTTCCATTTGTAAAAATAAAATTTTCTGGTGCAACAAATTATGTCCAAATTGTGCAGCATTCAGAAAATTTAGAATATGAAGATTTCCTAATATTAGGTAAGTATTTTAAAAAAAAATCGAAAAAAATATTATTTATATTAAATAATTTAAATTTTGAAAAAATTTCATATGTGATGCAAGACTACAACGAATTTTATATCTTTATGCCGAATATAATTTTTTTATCAATCCTTACGGTATTTTTTTTTGTTTTTTCTTATTTGATACAATCTTGCATCGAATTTAGTATATATTTTCAACATGTGATTCAAGATTACTTTAAAATACAAAATTCAATGCAAGATTGTATCAAATAAGAAAAAACAAAAAAAATTACCGTAAGGATTGATAAAAAAATTATATTCTACATAAAGATATAAAATTCGATGTAGTCTTGTATCACATATTAAATTTTTTTTAAATATTTTTGCCCTCAAACGTGCTAGCTTATACAATATACACAATCGAATATTTTCTAAAAATGTATTTTTAATTATATTTTTTGTCCTTTTCAGCAGCCATATATGCCGGAATATCTGTACACGAGATAGATTATTTAGTCGATTCGAAAGGAATAAGAATTCCAGAGCAGCATTTCTTAGAAATATATGCGCAATTTTCTGGTCATCCGGATTTCGAACTGCAAATAGTTTTAAAAAAAGAAAGTTCTGGTGCGATATTTTATGATTTTTATTTTTAATAGAAAGATTTTTTTATGTTTTTTTTTTTAGATTTAGCAATGAGAAATACTACATTATCACGGCAAAACTGCAGAATTGGGAGTGACATTTTTATAAATGCTGAAGTAAGATTTCATTTCCATATTTCAAATATATTTATTGATTTTGATTTTTAATTAAAGGACTTTGAAAAATATCTGATGCAATCAAAAAATGCATATGTCCTTTGCAAAAAAAAAAGATAATACGAATTTAATTGCTTTATCCGACGTAGAGAGACGTGCAATAATAAGAGAGAGTGTAGATTATCTGGTGGAAAAATTCACATACCACCCTGAGCCTCGCTATATTACAGCAATATCAAATGCAATTGTAAGTTTATTTCCCCAACTTAAGACGAAAAATAAAGAAAACGATGGAATTGTAAGTATAAAAATTTAAAATATGTTGTTTATTTGTAATAGTTTTTAATTTCGCGTAATATTTATTTTTCAGGATGCCTTATATGACAGAAAAAAAAATCGAGGTTATGTTCTTTCAAGATTGAACAGGGTGCGACAAAAGTTATATTTGATTGAACAAGACAGTGGTAATAATAGCAGAAAACGTAAAGCAGCTGGTTCTGCAGTATCGGAAACTACTATTTCGAATTCAATTGAAACATTAGATTTCGAAAATGACGAAAAAATTTTAATATTAAAAAATGCTAATGTTAAGACTCAGAAGCATCTAATTCAACAAAAATTAAGTGAAACTTTAAAAATTCGTATTGAAGTTTTGAAAGCACCATCAACAATAATAAATTTTTCGAAATGTTTCCCTTTTTTTTTACTTCACCTGACTTAGTAAGTGTCCAAAAAACTTTAATTTTATTTTAAATTTATTTGAAAATTATTTTGTTTTACAGATACTTTATGATTTTGAATTAAGGTATCCTTAAGAATCCGGAAATTTTTTAAAAAAGTGGACAACTTATTCGCCTTTTATTTATGACGTATTTTTAAGTACGAAAGGTCCAAATTTTAAAGGATTACCTGAAATCGAGGGTAAGACAAAATTGTAATTATATAATTATGTTAAACCTTTAAATATTTTAATTTCATTTAGAACTTCTAACATCAGCACAGCAATTATTTTATTTGCTAAATATTCTACCTCAAGTAGTAGCTGGAAAATCATCCGCTAATATAACAAGAGAGCCATTTGGTTCTATAATAAATAAAATCATTGTATTTAAAAAGGTAATATTTTGTGCATAAATTATTTACAAATATTTAAAAATTATAATTAAATAAATAAATTTCAAAATATATAAAAAATATGTGTGTATAATAACATAATATCTTTTATATATTTTGAAATATTTTTTTTCACTTCATAACGTTAATTTAAATAATTGTTATTTTCTTTCCAGCTCAATCTTACATGTCAGGAGTTATTGGAGCCTGGATTTATACATCCGTACATTATAGCTGAAGGAGAAAATAAATTAGCAATTTCTAATTTTTATTTGTGCATTGAGGAAGAAGTTATAATTTTACCGAAGGAGTACACATTCATAGATGCAGTTGATATCTTGTTTAAATCGCATTTCGTTTTTGGTCAACACTATGCTAAATTATTAAAAACTTTTTGGACATTTATTTCGCACTTCTTTTATGAAATTTTAACTACCGATTCCATAACAACAAGAATTAAGGAAATAGCTGCTAAACTGGACCAGCAGGTAGAAAAATAATACTTTCAGTTACACCTTTAAGAATTTTTTGTTTAACGTAATTTTTAATAATCATATTGAATTTATGATACATATTTTACTTTATTTTGCTACTTTTGTGTACTTACTTATTATTATATTTTTCACATTAAAGATATATATTTATCTGACACAATAATAGTTTTATATTATTAGTTATACATATTTTTATATTTTTAATTTTTTTTTTGTGAGTTAAATAATGTTTATTTGCTATGTATGTAGTCTTGAGTTCCGTGAACTTGATAAGTTAATATTGCACCACAAATTTCAAGAATTTGTTAAAGAAAAATCAAGTTTAAAAATTAAATGCGTAAAAGATAAAAACTGTAGTCACACTTTTCAAACATTTTTCGCTCTAAAAAGGCATCTTGAGAAATATCATAGAGATATTAATCAAACAAATGTTTTAAATGAAAATAAGGACTTATTGAGTAGTAACCAAATATCTAATGCTTCTAATATAAAAAATAATGAAACATATCCAGTTGAAACAACCAGTTTAAATGATTTTGAAAATGTTATGAAAAGTTTTTACATTACACTGAACCAATTAGGTTTGCCAGAACAAACAATAACAGAAGTTTTTATTCAGTCTAAAATAGTAACTGAATGTGCCATAAATATTTTATGTCCTTCAGTTGACGGGAAAAATATAACATATAATAAAATGAAAATTTTTGAAATATTTAAAACATATTCTTCTAAGTATAAAAGAAATAAAACATTTTCTGAAAATAGTTTTTATGCAGAGCCAAAGCAAATACCTATAGGATTTCGTTGGGAAATGCGTTTTAACGCAGTAAATGCTCAATATAAAAGAGTTTTAGTCCAAAAAATTTTTCAATTCATTCCAGTTACAACTACTCTCCAAAAAATTTTCAAAAATTCTTATTTTATGAATGTATTTAAAAAATTTAACAATTCACATATCTGTCAAGCAGATATATATAAATTTTCTTGTTGTGGAAATCGGTTTCAATCCTTTAAGAATGATTTTCAAAATAAAAATAAAGTCCTGATTCAATTATACTATGATGACTTTGAGGTAGCTAGAGTTCTTGGTAGTAAAACGATCATACATAAAGTAGGGGCGATCTATTTTACTATTGTTAATTGTCCCGTTCAACTCAAATCAAAACTTCATAACATTTTTTTGGTATGTCTGTTTTATGTAAACGATTTACACAAAGAGTTTAATTTAAATACGATTTTAAAGCCCATTGTCGAGGATATCAAAATTTTAGAGAATCAAGGCATATTAATAGAAAATTATGGCTTATTACATGGAACTATTATATCTCTAGCACACGATAATCTTGCTGCAAACGATATAATAGGGTTTACTAAATCATTTTCCGCCAAATTCTTTTGTAGATTTTGTATAATGCCAAGTGAAGATACAAAAAATAATATTTGTGAGAATCCTGCTTTATTGAGAATAGAAAATTGTTATTCCATTTTAGATAATATCCCACCTTTACGGAAATTGAAAATGATTGAAACTAAAGGAATTCAGCGTGTTTCTATTTTAAACGATTTAAAATATTTTCATACAATAAAGAATTATAGTGTTGATTTTATGCACGATGGACTTGAGGGATTTGTTTCTTTAGTAATTAAATATATGTTTGAGTTTTTCATCGAAAAACGAATTTTCAAAAATATGGACGAGTTAAATGATTGTATATCAGCATACAACTTTGGCTTTATTGACAGAAAAAACAAAGTATCTAATGTTAATATTGAAAAGAGCAATATGGGTCAAAATGCTATACAGATTTTATGTTTAGCTGTACATTTTCCATTAATCTTCGATAGATTTTACAAATCAGAATATCATGAGTACTGGGAGGGAATATTTTATATGCTTGAAATACTTAATCTTTTATTTCAATCTGAAATATCTGAAAGTGATATATGCAAATTAGAAAATTATATATACAACTATTTAAACACTATTAAAAATACATTCGAAAAAACTTTTACTCCGAAACAACATTTTTTATTACACTATCCTAGAGTGATTAGACAAATGGGTCCCGTTATCCATATGTGGACTATGCGTTATGAGGGAAAGCACCGGTACTTTACAAAAAATTTAACCCAAAATTTTATTAATGTTTGTTACACTTTTGCTAAAAGGCATCAACAAATGATGTGCAGCATTTGGTCAAACACAAATTTAGAACCAAAATTAAAACTTGGTAAAAAAACTCCTAATCAAACAAGATATGGCTGCCTTGCAAACATACCTGAACCAATATTTAGTGTATCATTCATTTTAAGCGATTTTCATTACAAAAAAGGATTTTTTTTAATAAAACAAAAAAACTTGACTATGGAAGTTATAAATTTTTATAAAATATTGAGTATTTTAGAAATTAATATGGAAATACATTTTATATTAGTAGAATACATTGGAGTTGTAGTTACAATTTAATTGAAAAAAAAAATGATCCGATTTGTGTTAATTATAATAATATAGTATATAAAAAAACTTACGAAAAACATGTTTGTAACAATAATGAAAACTTTTATATATTAAGCTGTTATATTGAATTAATATAATTTACAATCTAAATTTATGTAAAACTATCTTGATAATATTTTTATAAAACTAATAATAATAATAAGAATAATTTAAATAAAGAAAATTAAATTAAAATAATTATTTGAACTTTAATTTTATATAAAGTTAATTTATATGGTCTAGGTATGGTACCAGCATTTTTGGAATGCTAGCAACAACTTATTTAAATTCAATTTTGCATTCATTACATGCAATTTCGATATTATTTCCACCTACAATATGGTGCTACATACATCAAAATTGTTAAGACATAACCAGCAACTTATTTAGATACAACGTTGCATTGCATACATTTTCGATGCTACTTTTTCTTTTTTTTGGTGTTACAAGCATCCAAATATTTAAGATATAACCAACAACTTATTTAGATGCAATGTTGCTTTTCATACATTTTCGATGTTATTTAATCTTTTTTTGGTGTAACAAGCATCTAAATATTTTAGATATAAGTAACACTTGATTTAGACACAAACTTACATTATATATGATTTTGATACAATATGTATCATATTTTAATGCAACTTAATTCTGTCCTTATTGAATGCAAACCTTACATCTAAAAGTGATGCAAGTTAGTGGTGGAGTCATATGCGGCGCAATTTGCATCTCATATCAAAAAAAAATTCAAGTGTGTACTCTACGAGGATTGCCGTGTATCTGTATGGATAATAATAACTGGCCCCATATGCCGACCGTCTAAAACATATTAATATTCAATGAAAATGAGCCTTTAACTAGAATGCTCCGCGAAGTAAATTCAAACGTAACATATTTCGACTTTAACGTTAATAAGATTAAGCTAAAACATTTACTAAATGGTCGAAGGTAAATAACATAGTTTTTGCATAATACACGTAAAGAGTATTGTAAATATTACTGTTTCTAGTTTTTTGTTTTGACAATTAGCTTCTGCATGCTTAAGATAAGTTTTTTTTATTTAATTTGACAATTGCACCATGCTATGAGTAATTAATTTAATTTTACATTGAGATAGCCAACTCAACAGATGACGTAGAAGGAAGCAGTAACGTTTTTTTCAGAACTGTGAAGGCTGAAGCAGGTGGTAATTTGTTAATTTGTGGCACTTATTATTGATCTTAATTTAAGCATTTATACTGAATCAATAGATGACGGCTAAAGTAAGTAGTAACGCTCTTTTCAGAACTGTGAAGCGCGAAGCAAGTGGTAGTCTACTGATCCAGTAATATTACAATGATTAATGCATATTTATTTGACGCGGAAATTACTACTTTAAGTTCTTTCCAATCTTATGTTGCAATTGTTAATTTATTATAAATTTGTATAAACAGTTTTTGCTTGGACATTTAGTGCCTTGCTATTATTATATTAACAATTTAGTTTTGTTTTTTGTTGTACCAAGCAGGTGGTTCTTAATCATAAATTAATCTATATGTCTATGTGTACTGAGCTTAATCCATTGCGGATACAAATTTTTCTCAGCATGTAGAGAAAGTGTGTTCAGGGCGAACCTAAACAAATGGATATACTGTTAATATTATATCTATCTTTCTGTTTGTTCTCACTAATCCATACAGATAATTGGTTCATTCAGAGGCTCTTATTTCATCGTTTTTGATAATAAGAAAGCTACTGTTTTTGGATTAGAAACTGAATTACTAATAAACACGTCACCATCAAGTGTCCAGACACTAGTGGATCAAATTATTAGTGCTACTTGCAGAAATTTTCTATGGTGCTCATGGCTATCGTTGGTCCAGATTATAAATTTATATGTGTTGGATATGGTAAAAATAGTGATGGTGGTATTTTCGAAGGATCGAACATGGGGAAAAAATTTGAACAAAATATGATGAATATTCCTGCATCTACAAATTTTCCCGGACAAAATGAACCCTGCCCTCACGTTGTAATTGGAGATGAAGCTTTTGGACTAAAACAATATTTAATGAGACGATTTCCATATCGCCAATCAAGAAATGATGAAAAAAATATAATGCGAGACTTTGTGCTGCAAGAAGGGTAGTTGAGAATGCATTTGGAATATTGGCTAAAAAATGGAGAATATTTTATAGACCAATTAAAACCAAAACAACAACAACCATTCTGATAATAAAAACTGCATGTATCTCTCATAAGTCAGAACTGGGAGCTTTTTCAAATTTCACAAACGAACCACGACGGGCAACAAATTTAGCATTTGAAACCAGAGAGAAAATTGTTAATTACTTTAATTCTGAAAATTAATTAATATTTTTTTTTTTAAATTAATTAATTAATTTATGAAAAATTATAAGTTTTCTTATTTTACTTAATTTATATCAGAAATAACTTATAATTAATTACACATTTTTTTTAATGAAACATTTTATTTTATTTTTACACAATAATAAATCCTTTTTTTGAACACATTGCAGGTTTAATTTTTTCACACATTCAAATTTCTAAAAGAAAAATTATAAATAAATGTGAAAAAAATTATAAATAAATATGTACTTTTTAATCATCTACACTACATTAAATTGTTCATAATAACTTGAAGCAGAGGTCTCATATGATATACTATCTGTGTCTTCCAAATTTAGTATTTCCTGTTGCATAATTAATTCTGCTATTTTCATTTTTGTTATTATTTGCCTCTTTGCCGAAAAAGCTTTTATAGTTTTGACATGGGCCAACATAAGGCATTCAATTTCATCATTTTTTCGCTTTTCTTTCCTCTAAGTAATCGATTACTCTATTAACATTTGAAGATGCTTATGTTGTAGGATTTTTTCTAACTTTTTTTCCCGAAACAGATGATGCTGCAGATGATGATGAAGGCTGACCAGATTTGTTGCTTTCTTGGGTGTTGGTGTTGATGATGCTGACATGCAACTCACGTTTATTATAAATGACAACACAACTGTTATTAGTTGAACATATTTAAAAGTAACTATGTTACCTAATTCGGCAATAATTTGTTTCCAAATAATTTTCTTCTACACCTAATATATTATCATGTGTTTCTAAATTTTGTTCTACTTCAGATAGTTCTAAACTCGTTACATTTGAGCTAGTCGGTGCAAAGGCTAAAAATGGTTTAAAAAATTGCATTTGGTCTGCCCAAATCCATTTTTTATTAAAATATGCAGCTTGACCCGTTTTCGTTTTTTGGCTCCAAATATATATTTTGCATAGGAATCTCTTAAATTTTTCCACCTTTTGCGCAAAGTATCACCTTAAAAACATAAATAAAAAAATAGACAATTTTTTAAATAATACATAAAAAGTATGACATTTTCTTACTAAATATTTTCATTTAGCTCATTTCTAATTTCATCTCATATTTTATCCTTTTTTCTTATATTTTTGTACTCTTTATCAGCTAAATTGTACAATATTGGATATTTTTTCACAACTTCAATAATTTTTTTCATTTTCAAAAATGAAAAGTCTTCTTTTAGCTCTTGTCGTGAAAGGTATTAATACGGAAAGTCTTATTGATTTAATTATTTAATTCCAAATTGAGGTGCAACTGTTTTAACGGAATTAATAAATACGGAAAGTTTTATTGTTTTAATTAAAAATTGAGTTGCAACTACTGTTTTTAAATATAAACAAAACACGCGGAATAAATTGACAGTTAGTAGTAGTGACACTGTTTTTTATATCAATGTTGCCAACCACAAACTAAAACTAACTACACAATGCACCGAACGCCACCATCAACATCGGCGCCCGATATTATGGTAAGCACGCAATTAGCACCAACTTCTGCTCAACCTATTTTCAACACAATAGCATCGTCAGTGTCAGGGTCAGCACATGTATTTGTTTCAACGCCAGCTTCTTCTATAATAACAACACCAATTATAAAAGCAACACAAATGGATAAAAATATTTTCGAAAATCCAAACAAATCAACGATACAAACTGGATTAGACCGATATATCACTGTTTGTAAAAGAAAACGAAGTCCAAAGTCGGAAAAAATATCCGGAATTGCAAAATCCAGAAAAGAATTACAACAAAATTCTGCAACCCAAAATCGTTATGCTTTACTATCTGAAAAAAAATTCACAAAAGACGATAACAATAAAGATAAGATACTGCCAAAACCACCACCAATTTACCTAAGAGAACAGACAAGTTCAGTGCTGATAAACGAATTAACTCAATCAATCGGAGAAAAGAATTTTCACGTAACATCATTGCTCAGAGGTAAAATTAAAGAATCTAAAATTCAAATATATAATGAAAATAGCTATCGTAAAGTAATAAATGATTTCAACAAAAAAGGAAAAATTATTACACATATCAATTGAAAACCTCTAGAGGAATTACCATTGTACTTAAAGGTATTGATCATGACGTACCAATTACAGAAATCAAAGAAGCATTGGAAGAGAAAGGTTTTCTGGTTAAGTCCGGGCATAATATTTTGAATAAAAATAAGATCCCGCAACCACTTCATCGTGTGGAATTGGAACCTGACACAAAAAAATTTAAAAAGGGTGAAATTCATCCAGTGTACAATCTGAGATTTATTTTACATCGCAGAATAACTGTGGAGGAACCACGTAAAAAGCAAGGTCCTGTTCAATGTTTAAACTGCCAAGAATTTGGACACACTTAAACTTACCTAGTGTTTGCGTTGTATGTGGTGACCTCCATCAAACATTAACGTGCCCCAAGGCAAAAAAAGATACAAGCGTAAAAAAATGTAGCAACTGCAACGGTAATCATACGGCAAATTACAGAGGTTGCCCTGTGTATCTCAACATTAAAAACAAAGATCCTCAACATAGAATGAATTATAAAAAAAAAACATAAATATAGTAAATGCCAATCCCAACATACCGAATAGTCAGTTTCAAGGTCTATCTTACGCAAATGCTCTAAAACATAATCAACAAACGTTACATCAATCAACATACGCTACTTCATCAAATAACTTTGAATATATACTAGAACTCGTTAATAACATGAATCAGTTTATGAACTCTATGCAAAATATGATGCAAGAAATCATGCGAAACCAAGCTTTATTACTTCAAACTATCTTATCTAAGCCATGACTTCCATCAGAATTTGTCACTGGAATGCTAACGGTGTAAGCCAGCATAAACTTGAAATAGAACAATTCTTAAACTTCAACCAAATAGATATCATGTTATTATCAGAAACTCATTTAACTGAAAAAAACAATTTCAACATTTTCAACTACAAATTTTACTACACCAACAATCCAAATAACAAAGCCTGTGGTGGAACTGGTATATTAATAAGAAATAGAATAAAACACTACGTACCTACTATCTACAAGCTACGATAATAAAACTAGATGAATTTGTACTAAACCTAACAATCTCAGCAATCTACTGCCCTCCCAGATTCAACATTACAGAAAATCAATACATAGAATTTTTCGATACTCTTGGTTCAAAATTTCTGGCAGCAGGAGACTATAACGCCAAACTTACATATTGGGGTTCCAGACTTACTACTCCCAAAGGAAGAAAGCTCTGGTCATCAATTATGAAATCTGGACTTAATATAATATCATCTGCTCAACCTACATATTGGCCAGCAGATCGTGGTAAAATTCCTGACTTGATCGACTTTGGCGTTACAAAAAATTTAAATACGAATCATCTAACTTCGGAACCATCACTTGATCTATCATCTGAACACTCGCCGTGCGTAATCTCAATTAAAAGTTTTAATAATAAGCACGACTCATCTGGTAAACTAATGGTGAATTCGTTTCTAGAGAATAAATTCTGCATTTAAAATGTTACATTTTTAAACTGTTGCCTTCAAATCGCAGAGTTTTGCACTCTTTTCGTTTTACAAACGAACAGAAAAAATTCTACATTTTTTTTTTCAAGTTTGCTGCACTGCCTTATCAGGTTATTATTTATAATGTACATTTATTGTTGAATTAAATAATTTATTATAAAATCAAAATGTCTACGGGTGAGCAATTTTATTAAGGTAAATTAATTTATAATTGTGTAGTGTGTAATATTTTAACTATATTTTAATTTTTAGTATTTAATTTCGAACAATATAATATACAAGTTGAAGATGTTTTAATGAAGCAAAATCAAATTACAATTTATCTGCAGGTACAGTACAAGTATCAACAAAACACATAAAACGTAATATTAATTTTATTTGCCAAAACAGCTTCGTATTATAACAACTTATTTTTTTATAATAAATGATAAATTAATGTTAAAAAATGTATTTTATTTTATTTTTGTTTTTTAATATTATTATATTGCCTGAAAATTTACAAATTATATAAATTCAATTTATTTTTTTATGTTTCATAAATCTTTAACACGATGACCTTTGTCTTTAATCGTATTATATATCTCATCATCAGATGAAAATGAAGAAATATCCAAATGTTGAGAATTAGCTAAATTTATCCGTTTATATTTTTTATTTATGTTTAGAATCGTCCACAAATTGTCATTTGAAATTTTTTTTTATTATGTTGCCGTATTGTGCGAGGTAAAAATTCTGCACCGTCGAAAATTTAAATGCAGAAAATGTTACATTTACAGGCAGAATTATTAGAAACGAATACGAAATTATTTTCAGTTCAACATTTTTTCGAGAAACGAACGGAAAAAATGCTGACCTGTGAAAAAAATGCAGAATGCGGGCAACATTTTTTTTAGAAACGAATTCACTATAACTAATAGAAATACAAATTGGTTTAAATTTCGTAAATATATTAGACGATGTCGAACTAGCTATTCAAAATTTTAACAACACGATAATTAATGCAGCAAAATCAGCAACAACTGTTCAACAAAATAATTCTATAAGTCCTGAATACTGTCCAACTAACATTAAGTTAATCAAAAGAAAAAATTAAGAAGGCAATAGATGGTACACAATATCAGTACTTCGTAGACAGATTAACAAAATGTTAAAAAAGAAAAGGAGTTTCAACATTATTTAGAAAACCTGGCTCCAAATGAAGCATCTGACTACTCATTATGGCGTGCAACTAAAAAACTTAAACGTCCTACACTACGAGAATCACAAATTCGTTATGCAGATGGTACCTGGGCAAGAAGTGATGCAGATAAAGGTAACATCTTTGCTGATCACCTAAAAGAAGTTTTTACTCCAAATCAGCAATCATCCGAAGAACAACTACCTGAAATAAATATTATTAACAACGAGACAATACCCAAAATCAAGATAAAAGAAATAAATTCTGCTATAAAAAATCTAAACATAAAAAAGCGCCAGGTTTAGATCAAATTACAAACAAAATGATACGAGAGCTACCACAAACCGCAGTTAAACATCTTATTATCTTTAATGCTATATTGCGAATCAGACATTATCCAACGAGCTGGAAACTAGCAAAAAAATAATGATACCAAAACCAGGTAAAGATTCCACACAAGTTTCATCATATAGACCAATAAGTCTTCTACCATCTTTGTCAAAAATATTTGAAAAATTATTAGTAAATAAAATAATGCCATTCCTAAAGCAGAGAGGTATTATACCTAAACATCAATTTGGTTTTCGTGAAGGACATGTAACGCTTGAGCAAGTACATAGAATAGTTAATACCATTAGAAAAACCTTTGAAGATAAAAAATACTGCTCAGCAGTTTTCATAGATATTTCCCTGATAAGGTTTGGCACGATGGCCTTATATTTAAAATTAGAAAATCCATGCCTGATAGCGTATATGCTTTGCTAAAACCCTACATACTGGACAGAAAGTTTGTAGTTGGTAATAAAAATTTTCTTACTCAACCTCACAGTATTCGAGCAGGCGTTCCTCAAGGAAGTGTACTAGGTCCCATTGCTTTACATAGTTTATACATCAGATATGCCGACAAATAATAGTACATTAACCTCAACGTTTGCAGATGATATGGCGATACTTAGCTCACACAAAGATCCTACATTAGCATCACAGCAACTTGAAAATCACATTAAGTCTCTTGAAAACTGGCTATCACTATGGAGGATTAAAGTGAATGAAAGTAAATGTATTCATATAACATTTACCCTATGTAAAAATACATGCCCTCCTATAGCAATAAATAGAACTAATATACAGCAGAGCACTAGTGTTAAATATCTAGTAATACATCTAGATCGTAGACTAACCTGGAGCCAACACATAAAAGCAAAAATAGCGGAAATCAAAATCAAAACTGCAAAGCTGAACTGGTTATTAAATAAAAATTCAAAGTTGAATCTGACATACAAAGTCCTTATATACAAGACTATCGTTGAACCAATTTGGACATATGGTCTTCAAATTTTTGGCACCGCATCCCCGTCAAACGTAGAAAAGCTTCAACGTTTCCAATCAAAAATTCTGCTAACTATCACAGGGGCCCCATGGTATATGAAAAACCACAATATTCACAAAGATTTAAAAATCTCAGCAGTCCAAGATAAAATCGAAAAAATAGGCAGAAGTTATATGACTAGATTGCAAAACCACGAAAATTCGCTAGCGAGAAACTTATTATTATATAGAGGACACCAACGTCTAAAAAAGAAAAAAGATATTATGCAAATAATATAGAAACAACATAAATACAATATGATAAATTAAAATGTTTTTAAGCGATGGCTTTGAACATTAAATAATTAGATTGTAAGATTTGAATACTTATTGTCAGTAACTGACGCGAAATCGCGTCAGTGTGGGCATCCTCATGTAATTACATTCGGCGGGAAAAACGCGCCGTGATTGCGGAAGAAACGCGTTGGTTTGGGGAAGGCTTTAAGAACGACTGGAGTTTTGAGTCGTGCCTGATTCGTTCCCCGTCTCTAGTGTTGATTAGCTTTATATATTTGTCTTATTTCACAATTTAATTCATGATGTCCTTTTTCTCCACACCATTCACAATTATGTTCTGTCTAAGAAAAAGTCTAGTGTAAACCGCAAGTAAGAGAGCAGATTACAAGTTGTTAAAAAGTTATTAAGATAACTTTTTAATTTTTTGTCATTCAATAAAAAATATTTTATGTTGTTAACTGGAGTTATTGAGTTGTCGTCAAATATCATTTTGCATTTTAGTTTACTTATTTAGTTAATGTTAATTGCAAAATTATTTTCTAAATAAGTTCTTTGGACCAAAATCTTTTCCAATTGATAGATTACAATTAATTTAATTAATTTTTCGTAAAAAACTAATTTAGCCAAAAACGTAGTTATTTACTTACTCACAAATGCCTGAGATATATATTATTCAAATGATGAATATCAACACATTCATTTATATAAAAACAACTACCTATACAAAGTGGAGTAGGAAAACCAATAATATCGGGATGAATATTGGATAATTCTATAGAAAAAAAAATTATGGGAATTTTTTATATTATACTACTTATCATTGTGGTAAAAAACATAAATTAGTTTAGTTTATTTATTCATTTTTTTTTTTGAACTACTGAATATTATAATTTTTTACAAGTGTTCCATTTTGTACAAAACGGGTGGTTCATCTTGGAATTAATTTTACAATATTGGTAGATTACAGTAAAGTTTACTAAGAACGGAAGACAATAGTAAGTTAAATAAGTATTTTTCAAAAATAGATCGAGCTGTTGACTGTGCAATAAAATAATAAAAATAAATTAACAACAAACTTTATACTAAATACGTTTTAATAAATTTAATGATATGCAATATATTTATCCCATTCAATCTTATTTACGCTATAGTTACATTTTATGATATATTGTATACGTTGGCTTTAAGATTCCGTTGCAAAACTTAAAACTGCCAACATTGTACATATGTAAATCACTGCAATAATCTTCAAGGCAGGCGTTGGTTTTAAACATTTAGTTCATTGTTAAGAACATTCCCGATGAAATTTTAAAGCGATGCAATCGATCAAAACAACGAATTTTATTTTAGCATTAAATACAACAACAGTAACATGACAATATTTTCTAAAACAAAATTAAAACTAAATATGATAGAGATTTTCACTGCCACCGATGCTGTTGTGCTTTGGTTTAGGAATATTTGTATGACAATTCAATATTGCAATAGGAATAGGAAGTCCACTTTCAGATTCTCCTGATTCTTTCCTATAGAAAAATCATTGCTGTTATTTCTTCGAAAACGCATATATTTTGAAGAAATTTTTGAATCTAATTTCGTTGAATTAGGAATACCAGATTCACATTTAAAATATTCCACTCTGCTATCTGCAATAATACTTGAATTATATAAATGACGTAAATTTCGTGAATTTGGTAACTTCGAATGTTTGAGAGATGACGATTCTGTAAATTTATTTTTTGGCTCCAGATTATTTTCTAATAGTTCATATTTTTTCGTTGATGTGAATTGTGACTTCGAAAATTCTCGCCTAAATCCAAAATTTTCTAATTCATTTGAACTTTTAATTGTTCCATAATCTTTATGTTCAAAATTTATATCATTTTTTGAAAAAAATTGGCTTTGGCAATGAGAATATTCGAGGCAAGAAAAATCGTGGTCACAACGTTTTATGCTATATATCGGTTGCGACGATTTCATCGAATTTTGAAACTTATAATCTTTTTTCTTTGAAGCCTTTAAACTTTTCGGTGGTCTAGGTAATGCACTTGGTGGCAATGAGTTACCTCGGATTTTTCGTTGTAGCAGATCGGCACTGACATTTTCCTATAAAATAAATGAAAAATAATAAAATTACCTTTTGTGGACAATATTACAGACATCTTACAAGAAATAGAAAAATGGATTCTCTCTTAACGTGGTATTGCAGTTTCAGTAGGATAAAAAATCTCGATGGTGATGTCATGAGGCATCCACAACAACGACGGCCTACGGCTACAAAAAATAATAATGTTCGTATTGGGATATTAATACAAGTATCGTCTGGAGCAGTGTTTCCCAATGTGGGCAATATCAAGAAGAAATTTAATACTGGTGCTGCTTCTTACAATCTTGATATAAAGAATAGTATTGTTAAAGCTATAGATATTTTCAAATCAGCGGAGATAATTAGTTAGAGGCTGTGCCATCTGCTTCTTGGTCAGTTTCCAAAATTAAACTAGGGAAGTAGATCGTAAGCTGTTCTGCAAATATCGCTGCTTCTGTTCATTCAGCGAAAAGCAGACTTGGAATAAAAGGGAACCTCAGAGATGAAGAGAACAAGAAAAACTGTACAATAAAATAATAAAAATAAATTAACAACAAACTTTATACTAAATCCGTTTTAATAAATTTAATGATATGCAATATATTTATCCCATTCAATCTTATTTACGCTATAGTTACATTTTATGATATAATGTATACGTTGGCTCAAGATTTCGTGGCAAAACTTAAAACTGCCAACATTGTACATATGTAAATCACTGCAATAATCTTCAAGGCAGGCGTTGGTTTTAAACATTTAGTTCACTGTTAAGAACATTCCCGATGAAATTTTAAAGCGATGCAATCGATCAAAACAACGAATTTTATTTTAGCATTAAATACAACAACAGTAACATGACAATATTTTCTAAAACAAAATTAAAACTAAATATGATAGAGATTTTCACTGCCACCGATGCTGTTGTGCTTTGGTTTAGGAATATTTGTATGACAATTCAATATTGCAATAGGAATAGGAAGTCCACTTTCAGATTTAGCATTCTCCTGATTCTTTCCTATAGAAAAATCATTGCTGTTATTTCTTCGAAAACGCATATATTTTGAAGAAATTTTTGAATCTAATTTCGTTGAATTAGGAATACCAGGTTCACATTTAAAATATTCCACTCTGCTATCTGCAATAATACCCCCTTCACTTGAATTATATAAATGACGTAAATTTCGTGAATTTGGTAACTTCGAATGTTTGAGAGATGACGATTCTGTAAATTTATTTTTTGGCTCCAGATTATTTTCTAATAGTTCATATTTTTTCGTTGATGTGAATTGTGGCTTCGAAAATTCTCGCCTAAATCCAAAATTTTTTAATTCATTTGAACTTTTAATTGTTCCATAATCTTTATGTTCAAAATTTATATGATTTTTTGAAAAAAAATGGCTTTGGCAATGAGAATATTCGAGGCAAGAAAAATCGTGGTCACAACGTTTTATGCTATATATCGGTTGCGACGATTTCATCGAATTTTGAAACTTATAATCTTTTTTCTTTGAAGCCTTTAAACTTTTCGGTGGTCTAGGTAATGCACTTGGTGGCAATGAGTTACCTCGGATTTTTCGTTGTAGCAGATCGGCACTGACATTTTCCTATAAAATAAATGAAAAATAATAAAATTACCTTTTGTGGACAATATTACAGACATCTTACAAGAAATAGAAAAATGGATTCTCTCTTAACGTGGTATTGCAGTTTCAGTAGGATAAAAAATCTCGATGGTGATGTCATGAGGCATCCACAACAACGACGGCCTACGGCTACAAAAAATAATAATGTTCGTATTGGGATATTAATACAAGTATCGTCTGGAGCAGTGTTTCCCAATGTGGGCAATATCAAGAAGAAATTTAATACTGGTGCTGCTTCTTACAATCTTGATATAAAGAATAGTATTGTTAAAGCTATAGATATTTTCAAATCAGCGGAGATAATTAGTTAGAGGCTGTGCCATCTGCTTCTTGATCAGTTTCCAAAATTAAACTAGGGAAGTAGATCGTAAGCTGTTCTGCAAATATCGCTGCTTCTGTTCATTCAGCGAAAAGCAGACTTGGAATAAAAGGGAACCTCAGAGATGAAGAGAACAAGAAAAAAATGGCAGAAAGGTAGATGAGGCCACATATACTGTAGATGTAGATATATAAGGTCGACTCTACTGCCAGTAAAAGAAAATTAGGTAAAAATAGTCAGCTCGGATCAGTAATCGCGCCCGACTTCAAAAAACACAGCTTCGCAATGAAGTCCCGTGGTATCCCATTGCCAAGTTGTTGTAATCGATGAGGGGCAACAGATAGCGAAGCTCGATATAAATAAATGAAAACTTGAAAAGATTCAGAGTGCGATGATCAAAAACTTTCCATCCGGCTCAACATATGAAAGATAATTTCCGGCGCTGATATGGACAAAGGATAAAAAGTAATTGAATGTATTGAAAGGAAATCGCAGTTTCTTGCCAAATACTCTCCCTCCTCAAGCATCATTATATGTGGGAAATAGTAAAACTAAGCGCAGTCTCAGTAACCGAGATTATTAACTATTTGAATGCTTAAACGATAGCATACACTAGACAGGGTGCTAAATTTGATTATGTAGCGCAATAAGATCACGGCTGAGGATAGGAAGCTCATATCAAAGAATGTGGCAGGCATTTGCTTCTGAGCATACGCTACAAATTCACATCATTCATCGAAGCCAACTAAAGGGTGGTAAGTTTTAGCGTGGTGGCTAAGGTGTGGTTGACGATTGTTAGAGGAAGTAAACGGCAGAAGATGGATATAATCCAATTTAACGACAATCACCCCTATGATAGAAGTCGACTCGACTCTCGCCTCGCTAGTCGCCTCTCGCCTCGCCATTCGACTAGACCGACGACTAAATTGGTATGATTGAAGTCGCCTCGCTATTAGGCGAGTCGAATGTTAAAAAAACGGCAACTCGTTGCTTATTATTTTGCTTCATTGGCAGCACAGCTGTTTTTGACATTAATTTTGAAGTTTTTATTTAAATTTTTTGAATTTTATTTTTATGGTGTAGAAATGTAGAATTTAAATTTAAAGTAAAATAATTAAAATAATTTTTAACTGTTTTACAATATATTATTGTTAAGACATTTGAGTTAAACAAATTTTTAATAAATAGTTTTCAAATTTTGTTGTATTTTGTTAAACAATAAAGTTTAAAAATGAGCAGCATAAAATTATTCATATTCAATATATTTGACGTTGAAAATAAAATAATTTGAAAATTTTAAAAATATATTTTGTTATAAAAATATGGCATATTATATAAATATTTTTATGTACTTTTCTATACGAGCCCAAAATCATATATTAGGGCCTACCTACTTTTTTTCAGAATTTCGCGGAAGTAACAATTGCAGTTCGGTTACCTATTGAAATAACCGAATAATTTAAAAAAAAAAAGTAAAACTATACATTTTTTTTACTAAATAAAATAAATTTTATTAAATTTCATGATTTTAGAAATAAAAAAACAATAACTCTTTAAATTAAATTATATTCATAAATTAAGGCCTATATAAGCGTATTTAAAATTAATATTGTGTTGCTTCAACTTTTGATGCAATAACGGCAGTTATTCTTTTTGGCATTGAATCTACTAAATTCTTACAAAAATCGGGTGTGAAAGAGTTCCAAATTTTTTGTAATTTGCACTTCAATTCTGTTTTTGTCCTGGCTGGTTCCTTTCTCAATTCCTTTTTCATCCGTCCCCATAGAGTTTCTATGGGAGATAAATCAGGACTTGAGGAAACCCAAGGAAGTACAGGTATGCTATTTGAAGCTAGCCATGCCATACTTTTCTTGGAAGTATGGCATGCAGCACCATCTTGTTGAAATACAAACTCGTCATCATCTCTTTTTAATTGTGGAATCGATGGTAACAGATGATTTTGAAGAATTTGCTGATACTTCACACTGTTGACTATTCCATCTACAAAATGTAAGCTGCCAACGCCTCTTGCTGACATGCATCCCCATACCATAACCGAACCAGGAAACTTCACTTTTTTATTTAAACAATCTTTATGAAATTGTTCAGTTTTCTTTCGCAACACTCGTCGCCTAGTGTCCCCTACGCTAAGTTCAAAACGTGATTCATCGCTCCATATAATTGAATACCAATCACGTTTTAACCATATTTTTCGCTACTTGGCCCAACGAAGCCGATTTTTTTTCTGGATCGGCGTCAACAAAGGTTTAGATTTTGCCTGTAAATTTTATAATTTGTTTTTCAAAATATAAATATTAAATTATTTATTTAAATTTACTTTATAAAACCAAATCCAATTTTTGATAAAGCCCGATTTGTTGTTGATACCGAAATTGTTTTTTTAATTTTAAAAAACATTATAATAACCTGTCTTAAATCATCAGATAACTCCTTACCACGAAACATCTTAATAATTAATGAGTTACTAATAAGAAAAATTAGCAATTATAATAATTGAGAAATAACAAATTTAACGGTACTCGAAATTAACAAAGGAAAAATTCTTACAACCGCTATGTTGAGTATTAGAAACAAAGTTTTATATATAGGCCTTTATTTATGAATATAATTTAATTTAAAGAGTTATTGTTTTTTTATTCCTAAAATCATGAAATTTAATAAAATTTATTTTATTTAGTAAAAAAAATGTATAGTTTTACTTTGTTTTTTAAATTATTCGGTTATTTCAATAGGTAACCGAACTGCAATTGTTACTTCCGCGAAATTCTGGAAAAAAGTAGGTAGGCCCTAATATATGATTTTGGGCTCGTAATTACACTTACATATTTTAAAATTTAATATTTAACAAAAAAAAATTCTATAAAAAACTATAAAATCTCACTAATAATTTAAAATTCAATATCATTTTTTTTATAATAACTTAAAAATCATTTTAAAAAAAATTCAAACTTTTTTTTATATAATTTTGTACTAGTCGCCCAAAAATTTCTGGTCGAGTAAAACGGCGACTGTAGTCGCCAAAAAGCGAGTCGAGAGCGACTTCCATCATACCGAATATTCGCTAAAACTTTCGCCGGCGAGTGTTTGGGTGACTTCTATCATACCAAATTGTCAAAGTCGAGACGAGGCGAGAGTCGAGTAATATGTGGTATATGCGGTTGTTGCTCTCATTAAATAGAAATAGTTTACGGTTAATAATTGGGATCCCTCCTGATGGAACATTACCAACTTCCAAAATAGGCAGGTTACGACTAATAAGAAATAGTTAAAAAAAACTTCTAGTTTATTAAATCATTTACCTTTGGAATACGTTCAATGTTACTTATATCGGTCATATTTTGACCTACACTCTGAGTAACTTGAGCCAAATTTCCACCAGCATTATTACGAGTTTTTTGCGAACATCTGCCCTGCTTCTCTAGAAAAATTATTTCATCTGTTGTTTTTCCTTTAGTACCTTGAAAATCTTGTTCACGTTTTATTCTTTCACGATGATCCAAATGTGCAAGCTTCTTAATTATTATATTTAAATTACTTACAATATTTAAAATGTAATTCCTCATATTAAATAATTTTATATAAGTGAATACCTGCAAAAACGCATTACTATTATTTGTAGATAATATGGAAACATCATCTGATAACAGTGACTGATTTGGCTTTTTGGCGCTTAGACCTGGAAAGCAACATAAGCCCCTCTGTAATGTTTGAAACTATAAATGAAAAAACCGTTTTTAACATTGTATTATCCAAATGGTTATAAATTTTGCTTTCGTTATGCAATGAACAGTTTTAACACAATAATATTATGTATCATTAATATGAACGAAGCAAATGCCGCATTTGTTATTTCTTTTAATTAACTTATAAAGATTAGTATGGTTTCGCTTAGGATGCACTCTATACAAATAAACATATTTTCAATATATAAATATCACACAATTGAAAATTTTAGTAAACTTTTCAAAAACATTTTGGTTAAAAAAGCTGAATATAGTATATTATCTAAAAAAAAAAAAATGCTAAAAAAAATAGTTTTAAAACCAAAATTACAATAAATCCATGCTTTAATTTAATAACGTTTAGGCGATTTTATTTCTATAATGTCTTAGAAAAACTCACTACATGTTTATTTTGATATTGAAGATGAAAATAATATTATAGTGGAGTAATTTCAAAAATAATATTAAGATTCTACTAAAATCTTATGTTTTGAGACAAAAAGAACCACATAAGATGTGAATTAAATGGTTTAATCAAAATATTAGTGCCGCGTAAATTCTTTAAATTGTATGTATTCTATTATGAAGAATTTAATTGCAGTTCGATTTTTTATTGTGATACATTCCTTAAACCTTAAGGTTATAATATCGTTTTTATATCAGAAATATGATGAGAAATATTATATTATGTTACCTTGACTACATCCAACATTGCTTCATTGATTGGTATTAAATTATATTGTAGTAAAATAAAAATAATTTAGGTAGATACACTCTTTATTTGTTTCATCACATTATCTTCATATTATTTTCAATAAATTGTATATAACATCAATTTTTAATATATTTTCTTTCAGTATCATTAATTTCAACATTATATGTCCAGATTATACTTTGATTGCGGTATTGTATATACAATTGGTTGGTAAATTCATATCTTCCCAATTTTATTTTTAATAAATCCTTTAACATAACTGGAATTTTTAACAAATTTATTTATTTATTTATAAGAATATCTTTTTTCAACAAAAATCAAACATACTACAATACTAATTTAAAAATTCTCTCGATAGAAGTAAACTATTAAAATAAAAATTAATGTGGGGATTGATTGATTACAATAGTTTTTACTTAAAATATGTGTTTATTATGCTTATTTATTTTTATTTAAGTTAGTTGCTAGTGACTAGCAACGGATTTATTTCAATACGCAATGGTTGCCAGGCCATCAATTCCATCTTTATTACAATTTATTTTGCTCTTGATATATATACCAAGGTATAGAATTAATAAGGTAATATATTCCGAGTTTCTATTTTGGTTTTTACTGCGCATGTACGTCATCCGGCGACAACTATTTTGAAATATAACTGAAAATTAATATAAATATAAAGAAAGTTATGTTCGGATTCAGGTTAAAATACTTAGAATAATAAAATATAGAATATATTAACAGTATTAAAATATATATAATATTAATAATAAAAATTGTGTTAATATAATATAAAGATAAACAAAATTGTGTTTGCAGTCAGGTTAAAATATTTAGAATTTTAACCTGAAATTGTGTTCAATTGTGTTCAGTGAGGTAACTAAAAATTTGAATTTTTAAAGGTAACTGAAAGTTAATATGAAAATAAACAAAATTGTGTTCGAAGTCAGGTTAAAATATTTAGAATTTTAACCTGAAATTGTGTTCAATTGTGTTAAGTGAGAGTATAGTGTATTTATATATGTTCTGGGACAAAGGAAATGTGCAAATAAAATGTGCAAAAATTGATAAAATAAATTCTATACTGCATACAAATTAATGAGTATTTTAAGCATTTTTGCACATTAATTTTTAAGCAAATTTCACCTTGATGAAATTCGACACCGCTTTAATTTAATTAAAAATATTTAAAATGTGCAAAATATTGAAAATAAATTTTATACTGCATACAAATTAATGAATATTTTAAGAATTTTTGCACATTAATTATTAAGTAATTTTCACTTTAATTAAATTCGACACCGCTTTAATTTAATTAAAAAAATTATACTTGATTATAATTGCAATTTTTTGTTCTACTTCAGGTCGAGAATAATAATATGTAATATGATCTAAATTGATTTACTTTTCTAAAACTTTTTGGAATTTTAAGGGTCAATGAATTGCAATTTCATTTTTTTTTTCTACTTCCGGTTAAGAATAATATGTAGCTTGATCTAAATTAATTTACTTTTCTAAAACTTTTGGTAGTTTCAAGGGTCAATGAACTGATTCGGATGTACGTGCATTAATATTGTTTTTTCACGTTTAAAATTTAGCATAACCAGATAATTAATTAAAAAGGTCAAAATATTGGAAATAAAATCCATGCCCCATACAAAATAATGCTCATTTTGATCACTTTTGCACATTTTAATAGTTTATATGAAATAAGTAATTCATCGCAAATGGGCAAAATGATCGAAATAAATTCGACACGCCAAACAAAATAATGCACATTTTGCTCATTTTTGCACATTTTAATAGTTTATATGAAATAAGTAATTCTTCGCAAATGTGCAAAGTATTGAAAATAAATCCCATACCCCAACAAAATAAAGCACATTTTGTTCATTTTTGCACATTTTAATAGTTTATATGAAATAAGTAATTCTTCGCAAATGTGCAAAGTATTGAAAATAAATCCCATACCCCAACAAAATAATGCACATTTTGTTAATTTTTGCACATTTTAATAGTTTATATGAATTAAGTAATTCTTCGCAAATGGATAAAATATTGAAAATAAATCCCATACCCCGACAAAATAATGTAAATTTTGTTCATTTTTGCACATTTTAATAGTTTTATATGAATTAAGTAATTCTTCGCAAATGGATAAAATATTGAAAATAAATCCCATACACCATTCAAAAAAATGCTCATTTTGTTCATTTTTGCACATTTTAATAGTTTATATGAAATAATTAATTCTTCGCAAATGGCCAAAATAATCAAAATAAATTCCATACCACATACAAAAATAACGCCCATTTTAATAGTTTATTATATGAATGAAATGAGTAATTCTTCGAAAATGGGCATATTATTCTCAACCGGAAGTAGAAAAAAAAATTGCAATTATAATCAAGTATAAATTTTTTTAAATTAAATTAAAGCGGTGTCGAAGTAATTCTTTGCAAATGGGCAAAATATTGAAAATAAATTCCTACCCTATACAAAATAACGCACATTTAGCTCATTTTTGTACATTTTAATAGTTTATATGAATTAAGTAATTCTTCGCAAATGGGCAAAATATTGAAAATAAATCTCATACCCCATACAAAATAATGTGCATTTTGCTCATTTTCGCACATTTTAATAGTTTATATGAATTAAGTGATTCTCCGCAAATGGGCAAAATATTGAAAATAAATACCTACCCCATACAAAATAACGCGCATTTTGCTTATTTTTGAACATTTTAATAGGTTCAGGCCTGCCCAACCTTTTTGTACTAAAGTTCTACTTTTTTAACCCAACTGCTTCGAGATCTACCCATATACCAAAAAAAAAAGATTTTTAATTGGTATAACTTCAGTTTATTTCATTTTATTTTAAAATAAGAAAAAAATAATACAAAATAAATAAAATTGTTATAAAATAAAATAAAATAAATATAAATAATTATTAATTAAAAAAAAATATAACTTCATTTTAAAATTAAAAAAAATATAACTTCATTTTAAAGTTTAAAAAAAATATAACTTCATTCGAAAATTACAAAAAAAGCAATTAAAATAATTAATTAAATAATTAATTATTATTTTCAAAAAAATGTATAAGGAAACAAAGCCATATTAATGTGATCTTTGGCATTGGTTTGATTTAGCAATTTTTTCAAAATCGGGATTATATGACGACAAAGATAATCTTAAACATTGATCAAGGTGAATATCAGTTAAAGAATTTCTGATTTCCGATTTAATAAGATTCATGTCTGAAAAAGCGGATTCTGCCAAATATGTTGAACCGAAGCAAGACATAATTTTAAGCGCAGTCTCTGTCAAAATTGGATATTTATCTTTTGTTACTTCCAAATATTTGTTTGTGATTGTAAATAAAAATCATGTTGGATTTTAAATAATAAAAGTTTCTCCCGTGAATTCTAAATCGAAACTAAAATATTCAAACGAATTTTAAACATACAAAAAAATAATAACACTTCGTCACGTTAATTATAAATCGAAACTAAACTATTTGAACAAATTTTAAACATCAGTCAAATTCAAATAAACCACGAGAATCAAGTAATTTTCAAGGCCTACTTAAAATAGGTAAGAAAAATAAAATTTAAAATAACGTATCTAAGTAAAATAGATCACTTGCTTTAACCGCCAAAAAACAAAAAAGCTAAGAAAAAAATGAAGAAGTAGATAGTGATTGCTTATTTTTTTTTAATATTTGTATTAACAAAAAAAAAAAAAAAATTTACAATTTTTTTTTTTTTTTTAACATTTTCAGTCTGTAGTAGAAGATCGACCCAAACTCGTGTCGCGATCGACTGGTAGATCGCGATCGCCTGGTTGGGCAGCCCTGGGTTATATGAATGAAATGAGTAATTCTTCGAAAATGGGCAAAAATAAATCCCATACTCCATACAAAATTATAAACATTTCTTTCATTTGTGAACGCATTAAGTTTCGATTAAAAATATTTATACTTAAGCGTAATTTTAAATGTTTTTGTACTTCCGGCTAAGGCTAATATATAGCATGATCAAAATGATTTTTTTTTTACTTTTCCAAAAGTTTTGGGAATTTTAAGGGTCAATTAATTCGGATTCAGTTGAAATGGTCAAATGAAATGGGTGAAATATTGAAAATAAATTCCATACCCCATATAAAATAATGAACATTTTATTCATTTTCGCATTAACTTCCAATTAAAAATATTTCTCTGGCTGAGGGGCAAAAGCACTTAAGTCATGATTTATAGTTTGTCAGAAAATCGTTTTTATCGAATATGTTCTGCTATTTTACATTTGACAATTGTATTATATTACGATTTTTAAACCATTCAGAATTTCAAGTAGTTTTACAATTAATTCTACACTTCCTGGCAACCCTTTTTTTGGCCCGCAATTAATTTTTGTAATTTGGCTTGGTTGATCATGTAGAATTGTATAAAATATTACATTCAGATCGAGTTATAGCCCGAGCAGAATCAAATTCGTACGCAGCCAACGTACGCAGCCAACATAAGAAAAAATATTTACCGAACACAATCAAAAGTAGTTTTGCTGCGAAAAACCTACCAATTTACACTAACAATATTTTTCTACCTGATATTAATGTGACATTTATACCAGCGTACTTACGGAAAAAGTTAAAAGTTGGTTAACTTTTTTCTCGTTTCTGCGACGAGGCTGCGTAGGCTGCGTTTGTTATAATCGGTTTCATATATTTTCATACATTTTAACTTTTTTTGGCATTTCTTATGTAGGCTGCGTATGTATTCTGCGTTGATTCTGCTCGGGCTATTAGATGTTTTAGCTAAAATATTCGATTGTCATTGAACTTGGCTTAGGCGAAGTAATTTTTTTTTTTTTTTTGAAATTCTGAATTAAATGGTTTTGCACCGTAGTCTGAAATTTATACTTAAGCGTAATTATTCATTTTCTTTTTAATTCAGGCTAAGAATAATATATTATAACATGATCTAAATTATTCTAATTTTTTACTTTTCCAGAAGTTTTATGAGTCCATAAATTGAATTGGTGCATTATATATTGTTTTTTTCTCACTTTTAAATTTCACATAAGTCATTACTTAAATTTTTAAACTATCAATTTTAGCGATTTAATTATAATTTAACGGGAATGAATTCGTTTTTTGTCAAATCAATTATTATCGGAACAATAATATGATGCGGCAAAGAATTTAATTATAAATATATTTTATTAAAATCCTGATTTTTTGTTAATTTTATTAATTAAGTAATAAGAAATTATTATTAACGTAAATTTGATAACCTATCGCAAATAATTTTAAAGATAAATATTTTATTTTTCTCAATTAAATTTGTTAATTCATCAATTAATAATTCATTATTACTGAAAAATCAAATATTTATGCATAAGTTCATGTTTAAATTTTTTTACTTCCTAAATTCAATCCAATAATTATTATTAATTATTAAGCATAATATTTCATAGGTAAATGTTATAAGTTCAAAAAATCATTTAAAGTAAGTTTTACCCGTTTTCAATTAAATTTTATACTAAGATTAGTTACGCGATATATCTGTTGATCTTAAATTAGCACTTTCAGGAGATTCATGAGCCTGTATAAAGTACATTCATATTTTTTTTAAAACTTATTGATACTTCTTTATAAAATTGATTGTTTTTCAATAAAACAAATTATATAATATTTTATAAGCAAATTCTAATATTTTTTTTTTATTTTCTATCCATCACACTTCAAATTATGTTATTATTGCGTTTAATACTATTTAATGAATTTTATTTTCTTTGCAATGGATTTTCTTGCGATGAATTTTCTGCGAGGAAGTTTTTATGGGTATGAAGTTTTCTTGCGAAGTATTTTCTTGTGATGAGTTTTCTTAGCGATTAATTTTCAGCGATGAAGTTTTGCTGCGATGAATTTTCCTAACGATTAATTTTCCGTGATGAAATTTACTTGTACGAATTTTGCTAACGATTAATTTTCTGCTATGATTTTTTCTTGGCTACAAATTTTTCTTGCGATGGATTTTCTGCAATGAAATTTCCTGCGATGAATTTTCCTAGTGATTAATTGCCTACAATAAATTTTTCTTGGCGATGAATTTTTCTTAGTGATTAATTTTTTTGTGATGAATTTTTTTATGGGTATGAAGTTTTCCTAGCGATTAATTTTCAGCGATGAAGTTTTCTTGCGTTGAATTTTCCTAACGATTAATTTTCTGCGATGAATTTTTTATGGGTATAAAGTTTTCTTGCGATGAATTTTCCTAGCGATCAATTTTCAGCGATGAAATTTACTTGTACGAATTTTGCTAACGATTAATTTTCTGCTATGATTTTTTCTTGGCTACGAATTTTTCTTGCGATGAATTTTCCTAGCGTTTAATTTTCTGCAATGAAATTTCCTGCGATGAATTTTTTCAGCGATTAATTTTGTGCGACGAATTTTCCTAGTGATTAATTTTCTGCAATGAATTTTTCTTGGCTATAAATTTTTTCAGCGATTAATTTTCAGCGATGAAATTTCCTGCGACGAATTTTCCCAGCGATCAATTTTGTGCGATGAATTTTTCTTGACTATGAATTTTCTTGCTTTAGATTTTCTGCGATCAATTTTCCAAAAACCTTAAAAAAGACCTGAGTTAAAAACATTTGAGCCAATTAACGGTAATAAAAATGTTTAATGATGAAAAATCTTTTGCAGATCATAAAATCGTTTTGCTTCTCGCGCTTAAAATTTTGCATAAACAATTATTTTTTTTTGCTTTTGACTCTTCATGCGATTACTTTTAAACGTCGGCCCATAAAAATCATGCTATACTTTTAGTGAATTTAGCGGCGCTACTTTTGACTTTTAATGCGATTACTTGTAAACGTCTAAAGATCATGGCATTACTTTTAGCGAATTACTTTAAGCGGCGCTACTTCCCACTTTCAATGCGATTACTTGTAAACGTCTAAAAATCATGCCATTACTTTTAGCGAATTAAGAGGCGCTACTTTTGACTTTGTATGCGATTACTTGCAAACGTCTAAAAATCATGGGATTGCTTTTAGCGAACTAATTTTGACTTTTAATGCGATTACTTTTAAACATCTAAAAATTATGCCATTACTTTTAGTGAATTAAGCGGCGCTACTTTTGACTTTGAATGCGATTACTTTTAAACGTCTGAAAATAATGGCATTACTTTTAGTGAACTACTTTTGACTTTGTATGCGATTACTTTTAAACGTCTGCTTTTGACTTTGTATGCGATTACTTTTAAACGCCTAAAAATAATGGCATTACTTTTAGGGAACTACTTTTGACTTTGAATGCGATTACTTTTAAACGAGGTCGAGATCGTTGAGCTCAGTCGCATTAATAAGTTGACTGGGGCCAATCTGCATCGCAATTGGGTGATTATCCCACATGTGACCCAGTGGGATAGTACTGATATTACCAACCTGCGTTTCGTCAGCAGCAAAACCGTGAGGCTGAACGGCATCCGTCAGGATCAATTGTTGACGCTTTGGTGTTTATTATGCAGTCAGTGACCAAGGCAATAGTGCAGTCTCCATGTTTCAATAGTGCGCTGTCACCAGACGGATCCTGACGGATGCCGTTCAGCCTCACGGTTTTTCTGCTGACGAAACGCAGGTTGGTAATATCCCACAAATGATCCTGACGGATGCCGTTCAGCCTCACAGGTTTTCTGCTGACGAAACGCAGGTTGGTAATATCAGTACTATCCCACTGGGTCACATGTGGGATAATCACGCAATTACGATGCAGATTGGCCCCAGTCAACTTATTAATGCGACTGAGCTCAACGATCTCGACCTCGTTTAAAAGTAATCGCATTCAAAGTCAAAAGTAGTTCACTAAAAGTAATGCCATTATTTTTAGACGTTTAAAAGTAATCGCATACAAAGTCAAAAGCAGACGTTTAAAAGTAATCGCATACAAAGTCAAAAGTAGTTCACTAAAAGTAATGCCATTATTTTCAAAGTCAAAAGTAGCGCCGCTTAATTCACTAAAAGTAATGGCATAATTTTTAGATGTTTAAAAGTAATCACATTAAAAGTCAAAATTAGTTCGCTAAAAGCAATCCCATGATTTTTAGACGTTTGCAAGTAATCGCATACAAAGTCAAAAGTAGCGCCTCTTAATTCGCTAAAAGTAATAGCATGATTTTTAGACGTTTACAAGTAATCGCATTGAAAGTGGGAAGTAGCGCCGCTTAAAGTAATTCGCTAAAAGTAATGCCATGATCTTTAGACGTTTACAAGTAATCGCATGAAAAGTCAAAAGTAGCGCCGCTAAATTCACTAAAAGTATAGCATGATTTTTATGGGCCGACGTTCAAAAGTAATCGCATGAAAAGTCAAAAGCAAAAAAAAATAATTGTTTATGCAAAATTTTAAGCGCGAGAAGCAAAACGATTTTATGATCTGCAAAAGATTTTTCATCATTAAACATTTTTATTACCGTTAATTGGCTCAAATGTTTTTAACTCAGGTCTTTTTTAAGGTTTTTGGAAAATTGATCGCAGAAAATCTAAAGCAAGAAAATTCATAGCCAAGAAAAATTCATCGCACAAAATTGATCCCTGGGAAAATTCGTCGCAGGAAATTTCATCGCTGAAAATTAATCGCTGAAAAAAATTATATAGCCAAGAAAAATTCATTGCAGAAAATTAATCACTAGGAAAATTCGTCGCACAAAATTAATCGCTGAAAAAATTCATCGAATTTATTTCGATCATTTTGCCCATTTCCGATGAATTACTTATTTCATATAAACTATTAAAATGTGCAAAAGTGATCAAAAATGTGCATTATTTTGTATGGGGCATGGATTTTATTTCCAATATTTTGACCTTTTTAATTAATTATCTGGTTATGCTAAATTTTAAACGTGAAACATCAATATTAATGCACGTACATCCGAATCAGTTCATTGACCCTTGAAACTACCAAAAGTTTTAGAAAAGTAAATTAATTTAGATCAAGCTACATATTATTCTTAACCGGAAGTAGAAAAAAAAATGAAATTGCAATTCATTAACCCTTAAAATTCCCAAAAGTTTTAGAAAAGTAAATCAATTTAGATCATATTACATATTATTATTCTCGACCTGAAGTAGAAAAAAAATTGCAATTATAATCAAGTATAATTTTTTTTAATTAAATTAAAGCGGTGTCGAATTTCATTAAAGTGAAAATTACTTAATTTGTATGCAGTATAAAATTTATTTTCAATATTTTGCACATTTTAAATATTTTAAATTAAATTAAATCGGTGTCGAATTTCATCAAGGTGAAATTTGCTTAAAAATTAATGTGCAAAAATGCTTAAAATACTCATTAATTTGTATGCAGTATAGAATTTATTTTAACAATTTTTGCACATTTTATTTGCACATTTCCTTTGTCCCAGAACATATATAAATACATGGGATTTATTTTCAATACTTTGCACATTTGCGAAGAATTACTTATTTCATATAAACTATTAAAATGTGCAAAAATGAACAAAATGTGCATTATTTTGTTGAGGTATGGGATTTATTTTCAATACTTTGCACATTTGCGAAGAATTACTTATTTCATATAAACTATTAAAATGTGCAAAAATGAGCAAAATGTGCATTATTTTGTTTGGCGTGTCGAATTTATTTCGATCATTTTGCCCATTTGCGATGAATTACTTATTTCATATAAACTATTAAAATGTGCAAAAGTGATCAAAATGTGCATTATTTTGTATGGGGCATGGATTTTATTTCCAATATTTTGACCTTTTTAATTAATTATCTGGTTATGCTAAATTTTAAACGTGAAAAAACAATATTAATGCACGTACATCCGAATCAGTTCATTGACCCTTGAAACTACCAAAAGTTTTAGAAAAGTAAATTAATTTAGATCAAGCTACATATTATTCTTAACCGGAAGTAGAAAAAAAAATGAAATTGCAATTCATTGACCCTTAAAATTCCCAAAAGTTTTAGAAAAGTAAATCAATTTAGATCATGTTACATATTATTATTCTCGACCTAAAGTAGAAAAAAAATTGCAATTATAATCAAGTATAATTTTTTTTAATTAAATTAAAGCGGTGTCGAATTTCATTAAAGTGAAAATTACTTAATTTGTATGCAGTATAAAATTTATTTTCAATATTTTGCACATTTTAAATATTTTAAATTAAATTAAATCGGTGTCGAATTTCATCAAGGTGAAATTTGCTTAAAAATTAATGTGCAAAAATGCTTAAAATACTCATTAATTTGTATGCAGTATAGAATTTATTTTAACAATTTTTGCACATTTTATTTGCACATTTCCTTTGTCCCAGAACATATATAAATACATGGGATTTATTTTCAATACTTTGCACATTTGCGAAGAATTACTTATTTCATATAAACTATTAAAATGTGCAAAAATGAACAAAATGTGCATTATTTTGTTGAGGTATGGGATTTATTTTCAATACTTTGCACATTTGCGAAGAATTACTTATTTCATATAAACTATTAAAATGTGCAAAAATGAGCAAAATGTGCATTATTTTGTTTGGCGTGTCGAATTTATTTCGATCATTTTGCCCATTTGCGATGAATTACTTATTTCATATAAACTATTAAAATGTGCAAAAGTGATCAAAATGTGCATTATTTTGTATGGGGCATGGATTTTATTTCCAATATTTTGACCTTTTTAATTAATTATCTGGTTATGCTAAATTTTAAACGTGAAAAAACAATATTAATGCACGTACATCCGAATCAGTTCATTGACCCTTGAAACTACCAAAAGTTTTAGAAAAGTAAATTAATTTAGATCAAGCTACATATTATTCTTAACCGGAAGTAGAAAAAAAAAAATGCAATTATTATCAAGTATAAATTTTTTTAATTAAATTAAAGCGGTGTCGAATTTCATTAAAGTGAAAATTACTTAATAATTAATGTGCAAAAATTCTTAAAATATTCATTAATTTGTATACAGTATAAAATTTATTTTCAATATTTTGCACATTTTAAATATTTTTAATTAAATTAAAGCGGTGTCGAATTTCATCAAGGTGAAAATTGCTTAAAAATTAATGTGCAAAAATGCTTAAAATACTCATTAATTTGTATGCAGTATAGAATTTATTTTAACAATTTTTGCACATTTTATTTGCACATTTCCTTTGTCCCAGAACATATATACACTACTAGTGAGGTAACTAAAAATTTGAATTTTTAAAGTTAACTGAAATTTAATATAAAGATAAACAAAATTGTGTTCGGAGACAGGTTAAAATACTTAGAATTATAAAATTTAGAAAACATTAACTGTAATATATGTAGCTATTCTAGTTGACGCTTAATATTTTGTAGTTAACGATCAATATTAAAATGTAAATTTTATTAAATATTCATTCGAGTGTGAACCATCAAATAATAAAGAACTATTTAATTAAGCAGAATTAACCTATTGTATTTTATTTTACAAAGATTAATACAATTAATACATGGTGTCAAATTGTTGTAGACCATTATTTGAAAATTTAATAAGATAATTATTTCTGTTATTGTTATCATGGAAGGATTAGCTGAACTATTTAAGAAGCAAATTGAAACACTAACCAAAATGCAAGATGAAATGACACGTGTAGCAGCTAGAAATGGTGATGGTGGTGCAACAATACTTTTTCCAAAACCGCTACAAACAGATGATGAAAATCTGAAAGAAAAATTTGAATTATTTAAATCAAATTGGGATACTTATCAGATTGCTACGGGAATGGATAAATGGAGTGCTAACCAAAAAACACAGAAAGCAAATATTTTATGGTCCATGATTGGCGATGCTGCGAAACTAGAATACAACAACTTTGGTTTGACAGCAAACGATAAACTGGATGCTGATGTAATTTTAAATAAAATTGCTGAAAAAATTGTTGTAAAAAAACATGCAATGTATGAAAGATGGTTATTCCACACTTGTAATCAACTGGATGGTGAACCGTTTGATCAGTTCTTGAATAGATTGTCTAAAGCTTCTGATAGTTGCCAATTTCAAAATATTGAAATTAATAAAATCAAATATGTAATAATTAGAGATCAAATAGCTATTGGTATAAAAGATGAGCAGCTGAAAAAAAAATTCCTAAAAGAAGATCCTGATAAGTTGACATTAGATGAGGTAATTAAACAGTGTAAAGTTAATGAAATAACAGAAGATCGTTATAATCAGTTATAACTATAACCGCTATTATCCGAAAATGCTGGGTTTTATAAAATATTGTAAAAACATTAAAAATTTTAAAACCAATTAAGTACAAGAAGCTGAAAAAATTGTAAAAAACTATGAAGATGTGTTTACGGGTTATGGTAAATTTGAAGGTGAAGTGGAATTGGAGGTAGATAAAAATGTTCCTGCTGTAATACAAAAAGCGAGAAGAATTCCAATCAATTTAAAAAAAAGAGTTGAAGAAAGAACTTGATCAATTAGTTAAAGATGGTATAATTGTAAAAGAAGATCAACATACTGATTGGGTAAGCAATATACTTTTAGTTCAAAAATTAAATTCTTTTCGAATATGTATAGATCCAATCCCACTTAACAAAGCTTTGAAGAGACCAAATAGACAATTTCCAAAAATAGATGAGATAATACCAGAACTAGGTAAACCTAAAATTTTTACAACAGTTGATGCAAAAAAGGGTTCTGGCAGTTGTCATTAACAGAAAAAAGCAGTAAACTGACATGTTTCTGGACTCCATCTATATCTTGATGGCTGAGATTATCATTTGGTGTGTCACCAGCACCAGAAATATTTCAAGAAAAAATGATTGAATTAATAAATGGCTTGAAAGGTGTCGATGATATTTTAATTTATGGATCAGGTGATTCATATGAAGAAGCAGTTGCAGATCATAACGAAAATCTTAAAAACCTATTACAAAGATGCAGAGAAAAAAATTGCAAATTAAATAAATCAAAACTTGTATTATGTCAAGAAGCTGTGAAATTTTATGGTTTTAATTTCACTACAAAAGGTTTAAAAGCTGATGATTCAAAAATAGAAGCAATAAAAAATATGCCAGTTCCGCAAAATAAACAAGATTTACAACGTTTTTTAGGGATGGTAAATTATTTAAGTAGATTTATAAAAAATGTAACTACAGAATCAAACCATTTGCGTAAATTAACACTGGATAATACTACATGGATATGGGAGAAAAAGGAAGAGGATGAGTATAATAAATTAAAAAATATTATATCAGATATTAGTACTTTAAAATATTATGATATTAATCAACCTATTGTTTTAGAATGTGATTACTCGTCTACAGGTTTAGGAGCAGTGTTATATCAAGATAATCAAGTAGTAGCATATGCTTCGAGAACATTAACAAAAGCTGAAAAGAATTACGCTATGATAGAAAAAGAGCTACTTGCAATTGTATTTGCGTGCGTAAGATTTGATCAATTAATTGTTGGTAACCCGAATGTGACAGTAAAGACTGATCACAAACCATTAATTGCTATTTTCAATAGACCACTATTAAAAGCACCTAAACGATTACAGTTGATGCTGATGATTTTACAAAGATACAATATAAACATACAATTTATTGATGGTAAAAATAATATTGTTGCTGATGCACTATCTAGAGCTACGTTTAATAAAGCTGATAAAGAATTTGCTAATGAAATTAACAAAAGTAACATATATATAAAATTTCTAAATATGAAAATATGATTAAAAATGTAAATTTGGTTGAAAATTTACAAATAACAGATGATAGAATGAAGAATGTAAAAATTGAAACAGAAAATGATGAAAGTTTACAAAAATTAATATACTATATTAGAAATGTATGGCCGAAATATATTCGCGATATTGATGAAAATGTTAAAATATATTATAAATTTCGTAATGAGTTATTGATACAAGATGGTTTAGTTTTTAGAAACGATACAATTGTAATACCAGTTAAATTACGAAAACTTATGGTGGATAAAGTTCATATAAGTCGTAATGGTATAGAATATACAAGCAATTTACCAAAAAATAATATTTTTTGGCCAGGAATGTTACAACAAATAGCTGAAAAAGTAAGATCATGTAGAATATGTGCCAGATATTCGAATGCACAACAAAGATTACCAATGATGACACATGCTGTACCAACATATCCATGGTAATATATTTCGATGGACATATGTTTCGAAAAATACGAAGGTATCAAGAGAAATGTATTAGTCATGACAGATCATTATTCGGATATGTTTGGATGCAGTTTTGTAAGAAATTTAACACCAAAATCTATTATCGATGTTATGAAGAAAAATTTTTCACGTTATGGTGTACCAGAAATTGTAGTTTCAGATAATGGAACGCATTTTTTAAACAAACAAATGAAAGGTTTTTGCTGCAAAATATAATTTTAAACACAAAACTTCATCACCGCATCATCAACAAGGTAATGGTAAAGCTGAAACTACAGTAAATATAACAGAGAAAAGCTAATGAAGAAGGTGAAGATTTTTGGTGGATGCTACTGCACTGGAGAAACACACCTAATAAAATTGGTTCTAGTCCAGTACAGAGATTCTTATCAAGAAATACAAGAAATAGTTTACCAGCTATTTCAAGTCATTATAAACCAGTCGTAATTCAAAATGTACCAGAAAATATTGAAAAACAAAAAATAAGAAATAAATTTTACTATGATAAAACATGTAAAAGTTTACCAGACTTAAAGATAGGTGAACAAGTGATGGTAAAGTTGAGACCGAACAGAGATTCGACATGGTCGGAAGGTATTGTTTCTGGACAACATTGCGAAAGGTCCTATTTAGTAGATGTCAATAGTGTTCCATATAGACGGGATCGGGTTCATATCAAAACTATACCACATATTGTAAATGAAGAAAACATAGCAACTGATGCAACAACGGATAATAATGAAATAGATAATAATGAAACTCGTAATGTTGAAGAAAATAATGTTATAAATAAAAATACACCCACATCTCAGACTCGTCCAATAAGAAAAAGAAAGGTTCCACAAAGGTTTGATGATTTTGTATTTGAAAAATGATTTTGATATAGAATAGATTACCAATAGAAAATATATTTCAAATATTAATTAGTAATGAATTACATTAACAGTTTTAAAGTATTTATAATATTAATAATTAAAGTAATAACTAAATTAAATTATGGTTGTTTGTGCTGTGTAAAACAAGAAACAACAGTAATACCAGGCAGAGGAAAAATTCAGTTGGAGCAAAAAAAAAACTATTACCAACAGAGGCTATATCTTGTAGCGACAACGACATAACGACGATAACATTGTAACTTTTGTGCTTTAAATCGGCTAACCTCTCTCGGAAGTTGGCCGCAAATAAATGATGTAGTTTAAAATAGTTAACACTTTTACAGTTACTATTTTTATCGTTAAAAAATATTATTGTGTAATTAGAAATCTGTCAAGTCGCATCGTTGTTTTGTAATTCAATATTGTATCCGCCATATTAAAAATACTAAAATATATAAGGATTTATATTGTTTTGTAATAAAAAAACAGGATTTAAAATTTAAACACTTTTGTTTCATTCTTATATGGTTGAGCAGTGAGCAGTGAGCAGTGAGATATACCAAGCATAATTAAACGGTTAAGAATTAAATTCACATTAAAAAAATAATTCTTAACAAAAATTAAAAAATATTAAATTAAAATATAAAACTTAATTAAAAAGTTAATGAAAAAACTATTAAAGTTATATAAAATCAGTAATTGTACTGTAATTCAAAAATATATATTTCATGATATTTAATATTGAACGTAAATTTTAATTAATTCAATATTATATTGAATAAAATAAAAACTGTAAATTATATAAGCATTTGATAATTTAATATTAGTTATTGTCAATTAATGTAGTAATTAACTACTTTTCGTAAAATATTTGTTTTTTGTTTCTATAAATTTGGAAAAGTACTATTTGATTAAATATTAAATTAAAATTTATATTTATTAAAAAAATATAATAAAATTAAATTGAAGTACACACATATATATATTATTTTATATAAAATTATTATTTTCAAACAAAATAAAAGAAATACAAAATTAAATGAATTTGAATTTAAAAAAAAAATTAAAGATTGTTCTTTTGAAAAATAATTAATATTATTAATGTTTTGAATTTTATAAAATTAATTAATTGTTTCCAAAAGTAAAATTTAAATTTAAAAAAATAAAATTAAAATAAAAAATACAAAAATAAACAAAGCCGGTTACAATGAGTAAACACAACAGTGACAATGACGATTTTAATGACAATGGAGAAAGTAGTAAACCAAAAGTTACACCGCGTAAAGAATTAAATTCAAAAGTACAAATAGAAACAGTAGCATTCAAAGCTCCACCTTTCTGGATCGAAAATCCAAAATTATGGTTTAGTGTCGTTGAGGCTCAATTCGTCGCGTCTGGTATTACAACGGATGATACAAAATATATTCATACAATATGTGCGTTAGAACCACAAATGTTAAAAATTGTCATGGAAATTATAGAGTTACCGCCACCACAAAATAAATACGAAATGCTTAAAAATGCATTAATTCAAAGATTATCCGAATCAGAAAATCAGCGTTTAAATAATTTATTAAAAGGTTTTGATCTCGGTGATCAAAAACCATCACAACTACTTAGACAAATGCATGCTTCAAATGATTTCCAACTTTTAGAACCGGTGTTAAAAAAGTTATGGCTACAAAGATTACCACAGCAGGTACAGGTTATTTTAGCTGCCAGTATAGGCTATTTAGATGATTTAGCGACAATAGCTGATAAAATACTCGAAACTTTTAATCCGTCACTAATAAAGTAGAGTCAGATACCAGTAATATAAGTTTACATAATAAAATAGACGAATTAATAAATGTATTTAAAAATCAAAATTTTAACCCAAATAGAAATCGTGATAATCGTAGTCGTAGACGAAGTCGCAATAGAAATTTTTATAGAAATAATAGACTAAATTCACCTAAAGTTAAAAAGTATCCAAATTGTTGGTATCATTTTAAGTATGGTATGGTATCATTTTAAGTATTGCTTTAAATTTTCATTTTTCGTCCATTGACTGGGATACATTATTTCAATCTGGCAATCTTGAAAATAATTATAGTTATCACTTGATGAGGCAATTAATAATTTTCTGCCCAAAGTAAAGAAACGTAATAGTTCTGATCCACCTTGGTTTAATCATTCATTGAAAAGGCTTAAAAATGCCAAAAATAAAGCTCATAAACGCTATCAAATGAACAATGGTCAGATATTTTTGAGAGATAATTTTGTTCCTTTACGTCGTGAATATGAATTCTTACATCGTTTCTTGTACAAAAATTATATGTGGTCGATTGAATCTAGCATTAAGCAAAATTCTAAGTCCTTTTGGATTTATATTAATAAAATTAGGAAATCATCTGCTTTTCCGAGTCAAATAATTTATAATAATAAAACTTCGAATGACATGCAATCATCCGTTGATCTTTTTGCCGAATACTTTAAATCTGTCTATAGCATAGCTGATCCTCCTTTTATTTTATCACAAAAAAAATTGTTTCCAATAACTGATATTGGTAATTTATCTATTTCTGTAACTAATATTATTCATGCTATTCAGTCCTTGGACAACAATCACATTCCTGATTCTGACAACATCTGTAATCTCTTTTTAAAAAGCTGTTGTTCTTCATTAGTTCATCCATTATGGTTAATATTTAATGCGTCTCTTAATACTGGGATTTTTCTGGATAGATGGAAAATATCTGCGATAAATCCTATTTTTAAATCGGGGCAAAAGCATTTAGTTGAAAATTATCGCGGTATTGCCAAATTACTAGTAATTCCTAAATTATTTGAAGCAATAGTAAAAACTAAAATATATGAGAAAGTGAAAAATTGTTTAAGTCCTTTCCAACATGGCTTTATGACTGGTAGATCTACCAACACAAATTTAGTTGTTTATATAAATAAGCTTGTCTCTCTCATAGAAAATGGATTTCAAGTTGACACAATCTATACAGACTTCTCTAAAGCATTTGATAAAGTTTCTATTACGCTATGATAGAAAAAGAGCTACTTGCAATTGTATTTGCGTGCGTAAGATTTGATCAATTAATTGTTGGTAACCCGAATGTGACAGTAAAGACTGATCACAAACCATTAATTGCTATTTTCAATAGACCACTATTAAAAGCACCTAAACGATTACAGTTGATGCTGATGATTTTACAAAGATACAATATAAACATACAATTTATTGATGGTAAAAATAATATTGTTGCTGATGCACTATCTAGAGCTACGTTTAATAAAGCTGATAAAGAATTTGCTAATGAAATTAACAAAAGTAACATATATATAAAATTTCTAAATATGAAAATATGATTAAAAATGTAAATTTGGTTGAAAATTTACAAATAACAGATGATAGAATGAAGAATGTAAAAATTGAAACAGAAAATGATGAAAGTTTACAAAAATTAATATACTATATTAGAAATGTATGGCCGAAATATATTCGCGATATTGATGAAAATGTTAAAATATATTATAAATTTCGTAATGAGTTATTGATACAAGATGGTTTAGTTTTTAGAAACGATACAATTGTAATACCAGTTAAATTACGAAAACTTATGGTGGATAAAGTTCATATAAGTCGTAATGGTATAGAATATACAAGCAATTTACCAAAAAATAATATTTTTTGGCCAGGAATGTTACAACAAATAGCTGAAAAAGTAAGATCATGTAGAATATGTGCCAGATATTCGAATGCACAACAAAGATTACCAATGATGACACATGCTGTACCAACATATCCATGGTAATATATTTCGATGGACATATGTTTCGAAAAATACGAAGGTATCAAGAGAAATGTATTAGTCATGACAGATCATTATTCGGATATGTTTGGATGCAGTTTTGTAAGAAATTTAACACCAAAATCTATTATCGATGTTATGAAGAAAAATTTTTCACGTTATGGTGTACCAGAAATTGTAGTTTCAGATAATGGAACGCATTTTTTAAACAAACAAATGAAAGGTTTTTGCTGCAAAATATAATTTTAAACACAAAACTTCATCACCGCATCATCAACAAGGTAATGGTAAAGCTGAAACTACAGTAAATATAACAGAGAAAAGCTAATGAAGAAGGTGAAGATTTTTGGTGGATGCTACTGCACTGGAGAAACACACCTAATAAAATTGGTTCTAGTCCAGTACAGAGATTCTTATCAAGAAATACAAGAAATAGTTTACCAGCTATTTCAAGTCATTATAAACCAGTCGTAATTCAAAATGTACCAGAAAATATTGAAAAACAAAAAATAAGAAATAAATTTTACTATGATAAAACATGTAAAAGTTTACCAGACTTAAAGATAGGTGAACAAGTGATGGTAAAGTTGAGACCGAACAGAGATTCGACATGGTCGGAAGGTATTGTTTCTGGACAACATTGCGAAAGGTCCTATTTAGTAGATGTCAATAGTGTTCCATATAGACGGGATCGGGTTCATATCAAAACTATACCACATATTGTAAATGAAGAAAACATAGCAACTGATGCAACAACGGATAATAATGAAATAGATAATAATGAAACTCGTAATGTTGAAGAAAATAATGTTATAAATAAAAATACACCCACATCTCAGACTCGTCCAATAAGAAAAAGAAAGGTTCCACAAAGGTTTGATGATTTTGTATTTGAAAAATGATTTTGATATAGAATAGATTACCAATAGAAAATATATTTCAAATATTAATTAGTAATGAATTACATTAACAGTATTAAAGTATTTATAATATTAATAATTAAAGTAATAACTAAATTAAATTATGGTTGTTTGTGCTGTGTAAAACAAGAAACAACAGTAATACCAGGCAGAGGAAAAATTCAGTTGGAGCAAAAAAAAAACTATTACCAACAGAGGCTATATCTTGTAGCGACAACGACATAACGACGATAACATTGTAACTTTTGTGCTTTAAATCGGCTAACCTCTCTCGGAAGTTGGCCGCAAATAAATGATGTAGTTTAAAATAGTTAACACTTTTACAGTTACTATTTTTATCGTTAAAAAATATTATTGTGTAATTAGAAATCTGTCAAGTCGCATCGTTGTTTTGTAATTCAATATTGTATCCGCCATATTAAAAATACTAAAATATATAAGGATTTATATTGTTTTGTAATAAAAAAACAGGATTTAAAATTTAAACACTTTTGTTTCATTCTTATATGGTTGAGCAGTGAGCAGTGAGCAGTGAGATATACCAAGCATAATTAAACGGTTAAGAATTAAATTCACATTAAAAAAATAATTCTTAACAAAAATTAAAAAATATTAAATTAAAATATAAAACTTAATTAAAAAGTTAATGAAAAAACTATTAAAGTTATATAAAATCAGTAATTGTACTGTAATTCAAAAATATATATTTCATGATATTTAATATTGAACGTAAATTTTAATTAATTCAATATTATATTGAATAAAATAAAAACTGTAAATTATATAAGCATTTGATAATTTAATATTAGTTATTGTCAATTAATGTAGTAATTAACTACTTTTCGTAAAATATTTGTTTTTTGTTTCTATAAATTTGGAAAAGTACTATTTGATTAAATATTAAATTAAAATTTATATTTATTAAAAAAATATAATTAAATTAAATTGAAGTACACACATATATATATTATTTTATATAAAATTATTATTTTCAAACAAAATAAAAGAAATACAAAATTAAATGAATTTGAATTTAAAAAAAAAATTAAAGATTGTTCTTTTGAAAAATAATTAATATTATTAATGTTTTGAATTTTATAAAATTAATTAATTGTTTCCAAAAGTAAAATTTAAATTTAAAAAAATAAAATTAAAATAAAAAATACAAAAATAAACAAAGCCGGTTACAATGAGTAAACACAACAGTGACAATGACGATTTTAATGACAATGGAGAAAGTAGTAAACCAAAAGTTACACCGCGTAAAGAATTAAATTCAAAAGTACAAATAGAAACAGTAGCATTCAAAGCTCCACCTTTCTGGATCGAAAATCCAAAATTATGGTTTAGTGTCGTTGAGGCTCAATTCGTCGCGTCTGGTATTACAACGGATGATACAAAATATATTCATACAATATGTGCGTTAGAACCACAAATGTTAAAAATTGTCATGGAAATTATAGAGTTACCGCCACCACAAAATAAATACGAAATGCTTAAAAATGCATTAATTCAAAGATTATCCGAATCAGAAAATCAGCGTTTAAATAATTTATTAAAAGGTTTTGATCTCGGTGATCAAAAACCATCACAACTACTTAGACAAATGCATGCTTCAAATGATTTCCAACTTTTAGAACCGGTGTTAAAAAAGTTATGGCTACAAAGATTACCACAGCAGGTACAGGTTATTTTAGCTGCCAGTATAGGCTATTTAGATGATTTAGCGACAATAGCTGATAAAATACTCGAAACTTTTAATCCGTCACTAATAAAGTAGAGTCAGATACCAGTAATATAAGTTTACATAATAAAATAGACGAATTAATAAATGTATTTAAAAATCAAAATTTTAACCCAAATAGAAATCGTGATAATCGTAGTCGTAGACGAAGTCGCAATAGAAATTTTTATAGAAATAATAGACTAAATTCACCTAAAGTTAAAAAGTATCCAAATTGTTGGTATCATTTTAAGTATGGTATGGTATCATTTTAAGTATTGCTTTAAATTTTCATTTTTCGTCCATTGACTGGGATACATTATTTCAATCTGGCAATCTTGAAAATAATTATAGTTATCACTTGATGAGGCAATTAATAATTTTCTGCCCAAAGTAAAGAAACGTAATAGTTCTGATCCACCTTGGTTTAATCATTCATTGAAAAGGCTTAAAAATGCCAAAAATAAAGCTCATAAACGCTATCAAATGAACAATGGTCAGATATTTTTGAGAGATAATTTTGTTCCTTTACGTCGTGAATATGAATTCTTACATCGTTTCTTGTACAAAAATTATATGTGGTCGATTGAATCTAGCATTAAGCAAAATTCTAAGTCCTTTTGGATTTATATTAATAAAATTAGGAAATCATCTGCTTTTCCGAGTCAAATAATTTATAATAATAAAACTTCGAATGACATGCAATCATCCGTTGATCTTTTTGCCGAATACTTTAAATCTGTCTATAGCATAGCTGATCCTCCTTTTATTTTATCACAAAAAAAATTGTTTCCAATAACTGATATTGGTAATTTATCTATTTCTGTAACTAATATTATTCATGCTATTCAGTCCTTGGACAACAATCACATTCCTGATTCTGACAACATCTGTAATCTCTTTTTAAAAAGCTGTTGTTCTTCATTAGTTCATCCATTATGGTTAATATTTAATGCGTCTCTTAATACTGGGATTTTTCTGGATAGATGGAAAATATCTGCGATAAATCCTATTTTTAAATCGGGGCAAAAGCATTTAGTTGAAAATTATCGCGGTATTGCCAAATTACTAGTAATTCCTAAATTATTTGAAGCAATAGTAAAAACTAAAATATATGAGAAAGTGAAAAATTGTTTAAGTCCTTTCCAACATGGCTTTATGACTGGTAGATCTACCAACACAAATTTAGTTGTTTATATAAATAAGCTTGTCTCTCTCATAGAAAATGGATTTCAAGTTGACACAATCTATACAGACTTCTCTAAAGCATTTGATAAAGTTTCTATAAAAATTTTAATACATAAACTTGAAGTTCTTGAATTTCATTCTACTATACTGTGTTGGATTAAATCTTATTTGTCCAATAGATATCAATATGTGAAAATAAATTCTTTTTCATCGAAGATATTTAAAGTACTCTCTGGTGTACCGCAAGGAAGCCATCTAGGTCCATTGTTATTTATTATTATGATTAATGATCTTCCTCTTTTTCTTCCTTTCTGTTTTGTCCTTATGTATGCTGATGATCTTAAGCTTTTTGCTAAAATTGAATCCATTGAAGATTGTAAAAAACTTCAAATTGATATTAATATATTAGTTGAATGGTGTGATAATAATGGGTTTTCATTAAATTTTTCTAAATGCCAAGTAATGTCCTTCTTTAGGTGCAAAGATCCAATCATTTTTGATTATTTTCTTGGCTCATCAGCTCTCGAGAGGGTAGTTAAGATAAAAGATCTGGGTATTATATTAGATGTAAAGTTAACTTTTGCGTCACACTATGATTAATTTTGTTCCATAGCTTTTTCTATGCTTGGTTTTTTAAAAAGGAATTCTAAAATTTTTAATGATATTGGTACTCTAAAAACCCTGTACTTCTCTCTAGTAAGAAGTATTCTAGAATATGGCTGTTTGGTTTGGTCACCTAATTACATGATTCATACAGATCGCTTGGAAAAAATTCAGAAGTCGTTTTCAAGGTATGCATTATGTAAGTATGGGTTCAGGTTTGAAGCTTTACCTAATTACTCAGCACGATGTAAACTTCTTGGATTAGAATTGCTATCTAATAGGAGGAAGATTTCCTGCATTAGTTTTGTTAATGATATTTTATCAGGCAGAATAGATTGTGCAGAATTGTTAGGTTTAATCGACCTTAATGTTCCATCAAGGATTTTTCGTACTAATCGTTTCAACTCCGTTCCCTTTCATAGAACTAATTATGGCCAGGCGGAACCTTTAACAAATTGTATAATTCTTTATAATTATGTAAGTGATCATATAGATTTTCATCACGAAAGGGATTTTATTCTTAAAAAAATTAAAAACTATTTTTATAATGGGTAATTCAACAATTTATAAACCTTTAATGATTACAATTGTTGTTTATTTTATATATAAATATATAAATGTTTTGATTTATTTTAATTTTGCGAAATATTATTATTTTTTATTAGGTATATAAGTATATTGTTAATTGTTAATAAAGTCTGTAATTTAATTGGTAGACTGAAATAAATAAATAAAAAAAAGGCTAGAAAGTGCATACAACCATGTGAATTTAATCAAGCATCAAGTACAAAGTCGGAAAACGACATGGAACATCACAACTAGCGACGTGTGATGGTAGTCAAACAAATGGTCGCTTGTACATGTTCGATCCAACCACTAAATTAAATTTTTTAGTAGATAGTGGTGCAGATGTATCCGTGTTACCTGCAACCAATAGTGATAAAATAAATTTGCAACACAATTCTCCTCTTTTCGCTGCCAATTCCACTAAAATAGACACTTTCGGGAAAAAACATCTCACGTTAGATCTAAAATTAAGACGAAAATTTAATTGGTATTTTATAATCGCCAATGTTTCAAAACCAATATTAGGTGCTGACTTCTTAAATCATTATGGACTGTTAATAGATTTAAAACGTAAAAGATTAATAGATACGTGTACAAAAATTACATCATCAGGTACAGTAGCCCAGTCACAACATATCAATATTACGACAGTTGTTAAAGATGGTATGAATCCAAAAAAATTTCAACTGGTTCAAAAATATAAATCTTTGACAATACAAAATTTAAATTTTTCGGAAGTGACTCATAATGTTACGCACCATATTCAAACGTCAGGTCCTCCTATATAATCCAAATTCCGTCGTCTATCTGCAGAAAAATTAGATATAGCTAAAAAAGAGTTTGAACATTTAATTCAATTAGGTTTTTGTAGACCTTCAAAAAGTCCTTGGTCCAGCCCATTGTATTTAGTGAAAAAGAAAAATGGCGACTGGAGACCGTGCGGGGATTACCGTCAACTCAACAGTAAAACAATTCCGGACAGATACCCCATTCCTTATTTGCAAGACTTCACATTTCAATTAGAAAAATGTAAATATTTTTCCAAATTAGATTTAGTTACAGCCTATCATCAAATACCAATAGAACCTGATGACATTCCCTAAACAGCAATTAATACACCATTTGGATTATACGAATTTATGAGAATGACGTTTGGGTTGAGAAACGCCGCACAATCGTTTCAACGGTTTATACATTAGGTACTTCGCGGGTTAGATTTTACATTTCCGTATTTAGACGATATTCTAATAGCTTCAGAAACAGAACAAGAACATATTCAACATATCGAACTAGTATTTAAAAAACTTCAGGAAGATAGCTTAGTTTTGAACATAGATAAATGTAATTTTTTTCAAAATCAAATAGATTTTTTAGGTCATTCAGTAGATGTATCAGGTGTCCGTCCGTCACTGGAACGCATTGACGTAATAAATAATTTTAAAAAACCAGACACAGTTAAAGAATTGAGAAGGTATTTAGGTATGATCAATTTTTATAGACGTTTCATTCCTAAAGCAGCTCAAACACAAAATGTCAATATTTGAAAGGTTCTAAGAAAAATGACAATTCAAAAATAAATTGGTCTAAAGAAGCTGAAGATGCATTTTTGCTAACAAAAAAACAATTAGCAGAAGCCTGTACACTTATACATCAAATTAAAGAGGCTGAACTTTCACTGCTAGTAGATGCATCTGATTCAGCAATAGGCGCGCTGGTTCAACAAAAAGTAGGAAATTAAATCGAACCATTAGGTTTTTTTTCGGTTAGATTAAATTCAGCTCACACAAAATATAGTACGTACGATCGCGAGTTATTAGCAGCTTATTCTTCAGTTAAACATTTTAGATATCTATTAGAAGGCAGACATTTTATATTATATACAGACCACAAACCACTAACATTTGCATTTAATCAAAAACCAGAAAAAACTTCACCTAGACAACTCAGGCATTTAGATTTTGTGGGACAATTTACTACAGATATACGTCATATTTCAGGGAAACATAATGTAGTAGCAGACTATTTATCAAGAATTAAAGAAATTGAAATTCCATCAACAATAGATTACACAGAATTAGCTTTAGCTCAAGTAAACGACAGTGAATTAGCAAAATTATTAAATTCAAATACAGGTCTTAAATTAAAAGAAATTTTACTTCCGTGTAGTGATAAAACATTATATTGTGACATATCAACTGGAATATATCGTCCGTACGTACCATATCCGTTACGAAAAAAATATTTAGTAGTTTACATAATTTATGCCACCCAAGTATTCGTTCGTCCGTAAAAGCATTAACGCAAAAATAAGTTTGGACAAACATCAAGAATGATGTAGCGAAGGTGCTAACTTCGTGCATACAATGTCAAAAAAAAAAAAAATTCAAAACACATTAAAAAACCAATGGGCAACTTTCCACTTACCAGTAAACGTTTTGATGAAATTCATATTGATTTAATAGGACCGTTAACAGTGTCAGAAGGACAACGATATTGTCTGACAATTATAGATAGATACTCACGTTGGATAGAAGCTATACTAATTGCAGATATTAGAGCAGTTACAGTAGTTTTCGCATTATACAACAATTGGTTTGCACGGTTCGGTATTCCATTTTCCATAGTTTCTGATCAGGGGAGACAGTTTGAAAGTGAACTATTTAAAGAGCTAGCCAAGATGTTAGGGTTCAAAAACAAACGAACGACCGCATATAATCCGCAAGCCAATGGCTTTATTGAACGTTGGCATAGGACAGTAAAAACAGCAATTAAGTGTCATGATTCAGTTCAATGGACACAAATATTGCCAACAGTTTTACTAGGTTTGCGTTCGGTATTTAGAGAAGATTTCGGTGCTACTTAAGCGGAAATGTTGTACGGTGAACCAATACGTTTACCGAGTGATTTTATTAACCCAACAACAACACAGGTATCACAAAACGATTTTGTTCAAAAATTAAAAAAACATTGCAATTCTCTGTCACCAGCGTCATCGTCGCGTCATTCTAAAGAACGCGTATTTATTTTTAAAGACATAAAAACTTGTAGTCACGCTTTAGTACGTACAGATTCGGTAAAAACACCGTGGCAAGCGCCATACGAAGGTCCTTACGAAATTATAAATAGAAGTAACGATTATTACACATTATTAATTAAAAATCGTAAAGTAAATATTTCCTTAAATAGACTTAAACCATACTTTTGTGAGATCAATCCAGAAGAGTCAACTACAGTTCATTCGAAAAATTCAAAAATTATAGAAAATGCTAATAATAGTACGGTACAAAATAATAAAAATAACAACATATTACCGAACACCAAACATGTAACTTTTAATTCTCAAGTACAAATTAAAGAAATACCCAAGTCAACCAGAACGCGAACTATTAGTAAACCACAAAGATTTTTATAGCGTTTACTGTGTTCACTGACGGGGGAGTACTGTAGCGACAACGACATAACGACGATAACATTGTAACTTGTGCTTTAAATCAGCCAACCTCTCTCGGAAGTTGGCCGCAAATAAATGATGTAGTTTAAAGTAGTTAACACTTTTAAAGTTACTATTTTTATCGTTAAAAAATATTATTGTGTAATTAGAAATCTGTCAAGTCGGATCGTTGTTTTGTAATTCAATATTGTATCCGCCATATTAAAAATACTAAAATATATAAGGATTTATATTGTTTTGTAATAAAAAAACAGGATTTAAAATTTAAACACTTTTGTTTCATTCTTATATGGTTGAGCAGTGAGCAGATTGATGAAAAATATTATTATAAAGATATTATAATAACAGAAGCAGATAAGTACATATAGGTACTGTAATACTATTTTTACTATTTTAATTATTTTCTACTCAATAGATAACTAGCGTGTGCTCCCGACGGTGTTCAAGATAAGACTTATTTAGGTCAGTCCATTCCACCACACAAGCTAACCTCTCTCTTTCTCGCACTACTACTATGAGAAGAGTACACTACTATTTCACAATTAAAGGAACGGGAATACATTTTTCCTTTGTGCAATAATTGTGTTACATTCGGCCATTCAATAAAAATCATCGTCCCGATGATTATAAACTACAATTCATACCATGCAGAATAATTACATTAACAATAATTATTCTTTACTTTCAAATATAAATTTTATTTTATATTATATCTAATTTGAACTATTTCAATTAACTACTTTAAATTTTATATGTGCACATAAATTTTAAATATAAATATAGCATGCGTTAATAAATTTAATAAAATATTAATCAATTAATGACAACTAACTACAATTAAATCATATCAAAATATAATGATTAGTTTATGTTATACAAATAATGAAACAATAATATCATGCTTTCAATTTAAGCTTCTTACTTTTAAACTATTATTCATTTAACTCTGATAATATAATCTGGGGGTACAACGAGCCAACACTCAGAAACCGTACCAGATCCATACTTCAGGTAAACGGGTCCTACAATTGACCAAGCATTATCAACCAATGCTTCTATATCATGAAGGAATTCTTATCCTTCAAATTTTTAAGGATTCATTTCTCTTTTTATAATTTTTTTTCTTTTATTAACTTATTAGAAGTTTAGTTTTTTTTTTAAAACCTTTAAACTTGACAATGAAATAATGGGCGATAGCGAGCTAACACTCAAAATCACTACCAAAATTCACTTCAAAATAAAAGGATTAACTTGCTACCAAAGTTAACCATTCATACATCTTACCTGGTCATGACCAATTTTCAATTACCATTACTCAATTATTTTCCTAATTGCTAGTCAACTTGTGACAATCTAAGCCTGTACAGGATTTCCAATAAAACTTATTAGCTCAAAATAAAATAGATCCTTTCAATTTATTAATTGCATATTCTATTAAAACATAAATATAAAAAAATTATTAAATAACATAAATAAATTCCATTATTTGAAAATCATTATTTGAAGATCAGTTATTTTCAGTTAAATCATCATCTTCATCTGAACTTAATTCAGCAAACGATATATCTTCAAATTTACACCACGGTTTCATTTTATCAGCTGCATAAACCGAACAAAATGGTTTCTGTGTAACCTGTGTCGTTGATGTATCCGTGATTTCATACCTGTCGTTACCTAATACCTTTTTAACTACATATGGCCCTTTAAACCTTGGTAATAATTTTCGAGATTGCCCACTAGCAGGATGTTCAGCTTTTAATAACACCAAAACACCTTCATAATACTTCTTAGGTGCCCTACGTTGCATGTTGAATTTCTGTGCCGTTTTCGTTTGTTTTTCTTTTATACGTTGTTCTACTAGTTCTCTTAATTTTTCCAAATTGTCATTACTTTCTTCATATTCATGTAATGCTAAACTTAATTTATTATGTAACATATTCGCAGGCTCATATGAAAATAAAAGTTCTTGTGCAGTTTGACCAGTAATATTATGTTTTATATTATTTAAACCCCATTGTAATGCAGATAAATTCTCGTCCCAATTTTTCCCAGATTCATCAACAGTATCACTAGCTATAGCCTTGTTAAGTGATCGAAAAACTCGTTCAATTTGCCCATTAGATCGTGGAGTTCTAACAGCTGTTAAACTATGCATAATATTATTTTCCTTACAATATGACGAAAATTGCTTAGCTGTAAATGCACTTCCACGGTCGCTGATTATACGAACTGGCATACCAAAATATTGAGATATATCATCAAGTGTTTTTATAACACCTGCAGTATTTGTAGTTCTTACCGCTCGCAATACTACATACTTAGTGAAAGCATCAATAATTGCAATTAAATGACAGTTTTGCTTTCGGCTTTTGATAAAAGGTCCCACATGATCTATATGGATCGTATGGAAAGGAACAGCTACCTTCTCAATAGGATGTAAATGATATCTAGTTTCATCATTTCCACGTTTATTATATATACATTCCAAACAACTATCAATATACTTCCTAACAATTGTGTGCATTTTAGGAAACCAATAGTTTTTCCTAATAAGTTCAACTGTGTTTTCTATAGCGAAATGTCCAATATCATCATGATGAGATTGTATAACTTTCCACCTCAATCCGTTAGGAACAACGAATTTAAGACCATCTTTAGTCTTTTTGTAAACCTTATTACCTTTCATCTCATACTCCCTCTTAATGTTTTTATCATCTAATGTTGACATATTATTTTAAACATTCGCCACTTTATCAATCATAGGATCCTTCCGCTGTAAAGTGGAAATCCAATCAAACTCTTCCATACCTATCGCCATCTGTTTATGTCCAACAACTGCACTTTCAACTGCTTTCTCAACCGGACTTCTACTTAAAGCATCTATATGTGTCATTAATTTTGCTGGTCTATACACCATTTCAAAATCATACTCTTGAATTTTTAACCACCATCTTCCAATACGACTTATAAGTGTTTTCTTGCTATGCGTAAATTTCAAGGAATCGCAATCTGTGATAATTTTGAATCTTTTATTTAATAAATAATATTTAAACCTTTCTAAACTATCTACAACAGCTAATGCTTCGAGCTCATAACTATGGTATTGTGCCTCTAATGCAGTTGTAGAACGACTATAATATGCTACAACTCCTTTACTGTTATTTGTTCCAATTTGAATTAACATTCCTGCCAATCCAATACTACATGCATCAGTATGTAATTCATGTTCTGCTTTTGGATCATATAGTACCAATACAGGTTCATCACATAATTTGTCCTTTAAAATTTGGAACGCTTTCTGTTGTGTTTCACCCCATTCAAAAACACAATCTTTAGTTAATAAATTATTTAAAGGTTTAGCAATAATAGAATAATTCATAATAAATTTTCTGAAATATCCAGTTAAACCCAAAAAACGACGAACTTCACTAACGTTTGTTGGTATAGCAAAATCTTTAACAGCATCCATTTTTTTATAACCTGGTTTAATACCATTAGCATCAATTTCATGTCCCAAATAAACAATATTACTAGCAAAAAATACGCATTTCTTTAAATTTATTGTTAAACCCATATCTATTAAAATTTTTAAAAATTCCTCAATATTATCCATACTATCCTTTACCGTTGTAGCATGAATCATAACATCATCTACATATACAGTACACTTACGTGGTCTCATTCGATTGGATACTTTTGACATCATACGCATAAATACAGCTGCTGAGTTGGTCAATCCAAACGGCATACGTTTGAACTGATAATGTCCTGTTGGAGTTACAAAAGCAGTAAGATGACGTGATTTTTCATCAACATTTACTTGGTAATATCCACTCATCAAATCAATTGAATTAAAAATACATGAGCCAGAAAATGAATTTAATTGTTCTTCTATATTAGGTGTAGGAAAATGTTCTTTTTTTGTTATATTGTTTAAAAATCTGTAATCCACACACATTCTAAAGTCACCTTCTTTTTTCTTAACTAATATTATAGGGCTAGCATATTCTGATATAGATTCTTCGATTATATCATTATCCAATAATTCTGTAATTATACCTTCAAGTATTTCCATTTGTCCGTATGGAATCCTGTATGGTTTATAACGTATTATCTCCTCTGAATTCAAAACAATTTCTATAACAGTATTTTTAACATTTCCTAATTCAGATATATCAAGCGAAATTGCATCTCTATATCATTTAATATTGCAGTCAATGCATTTTTATCTACCATACTACCATGACTTCCAAAAGTTATATCTTCTAAGACAATCTCTTTTTTTTTTATTCTCATTTGTCTAGATATTTTTGGTTGAACTCTATCAGACACATAAGATGAATTCGAAGTATCTCTAGTAACACTCAACGTGCCATATTTTTTAATAACTATCACCTCTGGGTGGTCTAAAAAATTTCCCAACTAAAATTGGTACATCCTGATAAGCATCATCTACAACTGTTAATTTTATTGGTAGCGTTACATCATTAACTTGGACACATTTATTCATAGTTCCTAAGGATTTATATGTTCCACCACCAAAACCTTTTAGAACAGATTCACATGAATCAAAAGACCAACCAAACTTCTTAGCAACAGATAACTTTATAGTTGAACAATCACTACCAAGATCGATGAATGATTCTAATTCTTTATCGCCAACTAACACATTTTGATAACATTCATTCTCCTTATCAGAAATTTCTTGAATAGATCGAACATTTTTATTATTATCTATTTTCCCTGGCTTTTTGTTATAGCAATCAAACGAAAAATGTCCAGTTTTACCGCACCTATAACATACCTTCGGTTTTGTAATATTTTGTTTTATGTTATCAAATTTGGCTTTATTAGATGTTGAATTTTTATTATTATAGTAATTTCTATAATAACTACTATTGTTATAAGGCATTAATGGTCGTCGATATGATGTGGTAGTTGAATATGATGCTCGTTGAAATTTATTGCTGGGAAAATTGTTCTCAGAATAAGTACGCTTTGCACTACTAGTTATTGTAGAAGTTTGAAATTTTTTCCGCATTTGATGATGATCGTCCATTGATTCAACTGTTTTAATTTCTTTTAAAGCTTCGTTTAAATTTAAAGGTTTCGCTGCCTCAACACGATAAATTAAATTTTTATCATTCAACCCCGAAATAACATATTGAATTGTTTCCTTCTCAGAAATATTTAATTTTTGACACAGTCCTACAACATTGTAAAAATAAACTTCAATTCCTTCATTCGGTAATCTTTGTCTCATTATCAATTTTCCTAAAATATCAGATTTATTTTCAACTGATGGAAAACCCAACAAAAACTTAATTTTAAAATCAGACCAATCCTTCAGTTCTTTCCTTTTTACTTCATACCATTCTTTACCTGCTCCGCGTAATTGACTACCAGCGTAAAACATTGTTGTTAAATTATCCCAACCATAAATAATATTCAAATTCTCTATTGTATTAACCCAATCCTCGGCTGTTATCGAAAGTTTACCTGGTTCGAAAATTGGTATTAAAGTTTGTGCCTCAGTTAAGGACATTCTTATGGAACTTTCACTTGTAACAGTTCGACTTGTAGGATTTGTCGCAGATTGCCGCACTTCGGTCGAAGTCAATAACGGAGTAAAAACTGTAGTTGCATTCTGCTGACGTAATGACTCATTTTCTTGCCTAAGTCTAGTTATTTCTGCTTGTAAATTTTCTAAATTTACTTGATTATTATTTAAAAAATTGTTTTGAGTTGGTATCCCGACATTAGATTCCACATTATTTTGCGTCGCAAGCCTACCTTGTCTCTTCCTGGTATTCATTATTTATTTATTTTTTTTATTTATTTTTTTTATATATATATTTCACAACAAAAATTTAAAATAAATATAATAGTCATCAAACTATAAAATAACTTACAAAATAGCCAGTATTTTATCTTCTTTGTCTCAAATTCTATCTGATTATAATATTCACTACTTAAAATTGTATAATTATATACACATAAAACTACAAAACCATTTAATTCATTTACAAAGCACACAAAAAAAAATATAAAAGTTTGTCAAAAATTCAATTATTTCAAAAGTATAATAAAATGCAGTCTATAATAAAGTTCGCTAAATTTATTTTTAATCACTTAACATAAAAAAAATATAAAGTATCTATATATATAGAAATTAAAGTATAAATATAAAATAATTCTTAGTACTACTAAGTTATTATTCAAATTTCACAATCCTTAATGAATTCAATATTTTTTTTCCGTAGTATCAAATTTTACACTTTTTTTCATATATTTTTTTTAACATACATATATTTACGCATTCATTCAAAATTAACACAAACTATTCTACTTATGCAATTTCTAATTTCAAAACAAAGGAACAAAGAACAAAATATGCGCTATTAAAATGATTCACCCATAAAAACTATTCTTAAATTAAATTTCACACATTCACATTTATGCACAAGTCCAAACAAAGAAAAAAAAAATAAAAAAAACAATCTTTAATGCTAAAAATCTTAAATTTACTATACACTTTTGTACCTACACTCAACAGGTATAAATATAATCATTTCTATTGTCTTCTTTAATTTTACATACAACACACAAAATAATAACTATTTAATCACTTATAAAAATAAAATGTTAATAATGCTAATGTTTTTTTTTCTTTGTTTAATTCAATACTCTAATGTCTAATAAATTTATTATTTTTGGTACCACTTAAATAATATCTTATTTCCTTAATAATATCTTATTTCCTTTTTTTTTATTTAAATATATCTTAATTTCTTTTTACGCGGATTTATCCCACTTCTGAAAATGTAATACTATTTTTACTATTTTAATTATTTTCTACTCAATAGATAACTAGCGTGTGCTCCCGACGGTGTTCAAGATAAGACTTATTTAGGTCAGTCCATTCCACCACACAAGCTAGCCTCTCTCTTTCTCGCACTACTACTATGAGAAGAGTACACTACTATTTCACAATTAAAGGAACGGGAATACATTTTTCCTTTGTGCAATAATTGTGTTACAGTACATAATTACCTATAATCTGATAAAATAACAACAAACAATACAATTCCAAAATAACATTTAGAATTATTAGTTTGCAACTTAATTTCGACCCGGCAATTCTACAAGGACATGATATGAAATACAACATTAACAGATTTTAAAACATGAACATAGCAATTACAAAGGACTAAGAGCTGAACCAAACGATTAAAAATTAAAATTCATTAAGGAACTAATAAATAAATAATTAAAATATATATGAAAGGTAAATATTCTAAATAAAATAAAATAAAATATATATAAAGGTAAATGTACAAAATAAAATAAGATAAAATATATAAAAAATAAAATAATTCGCTGCATGGAAATAAAAATTAATTAAAAGAAGGAAAACTTTAAACCCTTTAGAAGGCAACGGGAAACCACTAAAGTATAAATCCCTTGTAAATTTTATGGAACACAACAAAAACAAATGGTCCTCAGTCTCCGGCAATAAGAGGGTGCTAAGAATCCCCGGAGGTAAAACTCATAGTACTAACATTATAAATACTAATAATACTAATATCAACAACATTAAAAACAACAACAACATCAACAGGAACATTAACAACAACAACAACAATAACAGCAATAACAATAATAACAACAACAACAACAACAACAGCAACAACATCATCATCAACAACAACAACAACAACATCATCAACAACATCATAAACAACAACAACATCATCACCAACAACAACAAAAACAACCACAACAACAACAACAATAATAACATGTATAATTCGAATAGTGCGAATATATGTATATAGTAATAGAAATGGTAATAACATAAAAAACAAAAATAAGAACATAAAACTGGGAACATATAATGTTAGAAGCCTCTTTGAAGCGGGAAAATTGGAAAACACTATTCAGGAAATGAAAAGAATTAATTTAGAAATATTAGGAATTAGTGAAACATTGTGGCCTGATAATGGTGTTATAAAAAGGCAAGACTTTCAAATATTTTATTCCGGCAATAATGAAAGCAGGCATAGAAAAGGCGTTGCAATTATTTTATCAAAAAAATTATTAAATTATGTGTCAGAATTTATACCAAGATCGGATAGAACAATGTTGTTGAGGTTGGACACTACACCAATTAAGATCAATATAATTCAAACGTACGCGCCAACAGGTGATGCAGATAATGAAATAGTTGAAGAATTTTATGGTGAAATATCTAAGCTGACCAAACTGACAAAACCACATGTAGTAACTATAATTATGGGAAATTTTAATGCCAAAGTTGGTAAACAACGTGTTGGTAATATAGTTGGCTCCCACGGACTGGGCGTAAGAAATGGATGTGGTGATAGATTAGTTCAATTTTGCCAAGAAGAAAATTTCAAAATCATGAATACATGGTTTGAGCTTCCGCCAAGAAGATTATATACCTGTTCATCGCCTCAACATAATCAGAACAGATTAGTTCGTAATCAAATAGATTATATAATGATTAATCAAAGATTCAACTCATCAATAATCAAAGCACAAACATACCCTGGTGTAGATGTAAATAGTGATCATAATCTACTTGGAGCTGTTTTTAAATTAAAAATAAATACGCAGCGTAAGAAAACCAACTGTAAAAAAATTGATTATGAAAAACTCAAATCTGTTATTGTTAGAGAAAAAGTTGTAGTTGAATTAAATCAAAAATTAAAAGATGTTCGTCATAGGAATGAGGAAGTAGATGGAATATGGTCAGAAACTAAAGGCATATTACAGAATGTGGCCAAAGAAAACCTTGGTTTTATAAAAATAAAACCGAAACAATCATGGATGACGGCTGAAATCCTGCAGTTAATGGATGAAAGAAGAAAACTTAAGCGTGAAATAAATAATAGTGACTCAAATAATAACTACAAGGAAATGCAGAGAGTAATCAGGAACAAGATTCGCATGGCAAAGAATGCATGGTTGAACAGAGAATGCCATGAAATTGAACGATTGCAACATGTACATGATGACTTCAATATGCATAAAAAATTTAAAGAAGTAACAGGTACACAACGTAAAAAAGGTGCGTCATTCTTAGTAGATTCTAATAATAAAATTATTGCTGATGAAAATTCAAAGAAGGATCTATGGGAGAATTATATCTGTGAGTTATTTGAGGACAATAACAGACCAAACAACACACTAATAATAACAGACAGCAGGTCTAAACTACCGATTACTATGGACGAAATAAGGAAAGCTGTATCAAAAGCAAAAGATAAGAAAAGTGTTGGTCCAGACGAGATACCTGCAGAGCTGATAAAGCTGATAGAGGAAGGAAATCTGAGTATTCTGGAAAAAAATTTTAACAAAATATATAATACCGGCGAATTTCCAACAGAATGGTTAACCTCAACTTTCCTACCGCTACCGAAAAAAAGCAGAGCAAAAAAATGCAATGACCACAGATTAATAAGTTTGATGAGTCATACTTTAAAAATATTTTTAAGAATTATTCATATGCGCATTGCTCCAGTATGCGATCAGATAGTAGGTAAAACACTATTTGGTTTTCGTGAAGGATTGGGTGAGGCTCTTTTTTGTACAAAAATGTTAGTGAAGAAACACAAAGATGTACAGAAAGATATGTTTTTAGCATTTATAGACTATGAAAAAGCATTCGATCGTGTCCAGCATGGAAAGTTGATAGAAATTCTGCATAAATTAAATATTGATCCATATTTAATTAATTGTATTAGAAATTTATATTGGAACCAGAAAGCAGAAGTTAAATATGGAAACACTATCACTAGTACGATAGACATTTGCAAAGGCGTACGTCAGGGTTGTATTCTATCCCCAATGCTATTTAATGTACATACGGAGGAAATTTTTAAGGAAGCAATCAATGATACAAATGAAGGGGTAAAAATCAACGGTGTCAACATTAATAACATAAGATACGCTGACGATACAACAATCATCGCGGATAGTTTAAGGGCGTTGCAGAATCTTCTCAATCGTATCAATCTAATTAGCAACAGTTATGGTTTAAAAATAAATATTGCAAAAACTAAATTTATGATCATTTGTAGAAAAAAAGCACAATATATTAATTCATCAATCGTAATAAACAATGATCAAATCGAACGAGTGGAAAATTTTAAATATGTGGGTGTATATTCCAAATAAAACACAATTTTTATATTAAAATTATAATCCACATTTTAATTCATTTAGTTTTTATACCACTAAAATCCACACTGGTATCTATGCTTTAATTAATAATCTAAGTTTTACTATTTTGTTAATTTATTAACAATCTTAGTTTGTCTTTAACTACTTATTTTATTTATTTAAATATTAACTTTAATTTCAAGTTTTATTATGTAAAAATATTAATTTTAATTTCAAGTTATTATTAACTTTAATTTCAAGTTTTATTATGGATTTTATTTATTATAAAATCTATTTTGATTTACCATACAAATTCAAATATATTTTTACTGCCGACTGTACTTTCGCTTTTTATTTAAATTTTTACACATTGACTAATCGCAACGACTATTGACTTTCGAATGCAATAAATTTTACTTTTATTATCAGTTGTAACCAGTTGTTAACAATCAGATTTATTGAGAAAAAAATTAGAAATTAGAATCAGGCGATAGTTTAAAACAAAAGGTAGAATGGCAATGGGAAATAATAGATTTAAAAGAGAGAAAAACAATTACATTAGTGGCGTGACCGCTACATCACCCCCCCTCAAGTCTGATCGACGAAGGCCGGTTTGAGTCGGTCAACTGAAACTGTTACGTTTTTGTTATTAACGTTAATAATGTAAGTGTTTCGCAGTCTTCGTATAACTTTGTGTGGTCCTGTGTACGGTTTTGAAAGTCCTGATTTTACTGTGTCCGTGCGTAAAAAAACAAAGTCACATGTCTTCAAGTCCTGTGGGAAATGTACTTTTCGTGGGGTAATTCGTGGTGGTGTTGGTGTCAGTTTATTCATGATGTCCTTGAGTTGTGTTGTTAGTGTTTCTTGATCCATGTTTGTTGTTTTGTTGTTGTCTACGAAAAATTCGCCTGGAATTTTAAGACATTGACCATATACCAACTCGGCGGGTGAAACTTTTAAATCATCCTTCACGGATGCGCGGATCGACAACAAAATGATTGGTAATTCGATGGTCCAATTGGAATTATTGCAGCGTGCTCTCAACGATGACTTCAGCTGCCTGTGGAATCGTTCCACAAGGCCGTTCGATTGCGGGTGATAAGGCGTCGTGCGTATTCTGTGGCTGCCCAGTAGCTTGGTTAATTCCCTGAAAAGTTTCGATTCGAATTGCCTGCCCTGGTCGGTGGTAATGACGGCAGGCACTCCGAATCGTGAAATGTAATTTTGAACGAAAGTTTTGGCTACTGTTATGGCTGTCATGTCTTTTATGGGAAACGCTTCGGGCCACCTTGTGAAACGATCCATGATGGTCAACAGGTAGCTGAAGTCATCGGATGTTGGTAGGGGGCCTACAATGTCCATGTGAATCTGCTCGAATCTGTGGTTCGGAAGATGAAATGTACCCTGTTGGCCATAAGTGTGTCTATGTATTTTGCACTTTTGGCACTCAACACAACTTCTTGTCCAGCGGGCGATATCTTGATTTAGGCCGGGCCAGAAATAACGTGAAGCTATGAGTTTACGAGTGGTGCGAATACCAGGATGGGAAAGGTTGTGCAGCAAATTGAAAACAGTGTTTCTCAGTGATTCGGGTACGTACGGTCTATTTTTACCAGTAGAGGTGTCGCAGTATACGGTTGCGTCTGGGAATTCGAAACGTTCTAAACTATATTTCGATGAGGGATCTTTTGTTGATTCTAATAGTCTTTTTAATTGTTGATCTTCTTGCTGGTCTTTTGCTATTTTAATGAGATTGAACTCATTTTGGTTGGAGGAAATTTCCGAAATACGTGAAAGGCTGTCCGCAACTGAATTTTCAGAGCCTTTTACGTGAACGATGTCTGTCGTGAATTGCGCTATGAAGTCTAAGTGTCGCGTTTGTCTTGGGCTTCGTTCTGTTTTTGATTTAATAGCAAATGTGAGAGGTTTATGATCTGTAAAGATTCTGAATTGTCTTCCCTCGATGAAATATCGGAAGTGTTTGATAGCTAGATAAATGGCTAAAAGTTCTCGGTCGAATGCAGAGTATTTGCGTTCTGCAGGAGAGAGTTTTTTTGAAAAGAATGAGATAGGTTCCCAATGACCGTCGTTGAGTTGTTGTAGGACTGCTCCTACGGCTATGTCCGATGCATCAGTTGCTATGCTGTATTGCCCGTCTAATAATGGGTGTGCCAAAATCGTAGCTTTAGCCAGAGCTTCCTTGACCTTATCGAAGTGCTGGTCTAGCTCTGCAGGCCAGTAAAAATTTTTGGGAGATTTTGGCTTTTGAAGCAACAGCGTTAGATGTGAGTGTATAGGTGCTAACAGAGTCGCGAGATTTGGCAAGAATCGATGATAATAATTTATCATGCCGATGAATCGCTGAATCGCTTTTATTGATTCAGGTTTTGGGAATTCTTTGATAATTTTAATTCTGTCATGTGATGGAAAAATGCCAGAAGAATTGATGGTGTGGCTGAGGAACTCGATTGATTCGACTCCAAATACACATTTTGACGAGTTTAGAGTGATTCCGTACTCTGAGAGTCGCTTGAAAAGTTTGTCTAGGTGCTGTAGGTGTTCGTCTTCTGTTTTGCTCGCGATGAGGATATCATCGATGTACACGAAGACGAAATCTAAGTCCCTACAGACTTCATTGATGAAACGTTGAAAAGTTTGAGCAGCGTTTCGTAACCCGAAGGGCATCCGCAAAAACTCAAACAGTCCGAAAGGAGTTGTTATAGCTGTTTTGTGGATGTCGTCCGGAGCCACCGGTATAAGGTGGTAGGCCCTGACTAAATCTACCTTCGAAAAAATGGTACAACCCTGTAAATTCATTGAGAAGTTCTGTATATGTGGAATGGGATACCTATCCGGAACAGTAGCGTCGTTTAATCGTCTGTAATCACCACATGGTCGCCAATCAGAGTTATTCTTCTTTTTGACCATGTGGAGTGGAGATGAAACCGAAGAGTCCGACTGTCTGCAAATACCGATTTCAGTCATATGCTGAAATTCTGTCTGGGCACTTTTGTGACGCGTTGCGTCGAGACGTCGTGGTCTGGCGAAAGGTAGAGAACCTTTGGTTTCAATATGATGCACAACACTGTGTTTAACCGGAAGGAAATAATTTGTGGGTTGTGTTAGGTTGGTATATTTGGTTAGTAAATTATTGTACTTGTTAGGGCTAGAATATTGTTTAATTGACAGTGACATTTTACTGTTTGTCAAGGATATGTTTGGATAGGATAATGTGGAAACGTGGATGAGTGTTTGGGAATCGACCAAACGTTTTCGTTTCACGTCAACTAGTAGGCCAAATTTTGTTAGGAAATCTACGCCAATTATAGGATGTTGTACGTCAGCAACTATAAATGGATGTGATAATTTTTTTCGAAGACCTATATTTAAAACCAGTAATTCTGAACCGTAAGTATTTATTAATGAGCCATTAGCAGCTGTTAATAATAAGTCTGCTTTGGTTGGTTTTTTGGTTGACAGTTTTTTTGGAATGACCGATAGGTCGGCGCCAGTGTCGATTAGGAAACTTTGTTTCGAATTTAAATCTTTAATAAATAACCGGCATGATTGAATTACCTGCGACTGTGCCGTTTCGGTCGCAGGGTGTTTTAGTTTGGGTGATTAATACCAGATGGAGCATTTGTGGAGTTATTTAGAATTTTAGTGCACGCACATTTTCGAGCTTTATCTCCAAATTTTTTATGATAATAGCATAAATTCTTATTTTTATTTTGAGTGCTATTTGATCGAGAACGCGGTCTACTATTTGAGAATCGTCTATTATGACGTCCGCTATTATTGTTATTATTATTATTATTGTTATTGATTTCTAATTTTGAAAGAATGTTCTCTAACCTGGCTAATCTTTGTTCTAAATTGTTGTGAAGTGAATGTTGCTGCGTGTTATTGGAAAAATTACTCGATATTGTGTTTATCGCTGATGATGATGAGGCTTCTGTTGCTTCGAAAATTTTGTCGGCGATTTCGACGAGTTCGTCTGTTGGTTTGTCGCCCACAGAAACTAAAGCGATATTTAGCGCTTGTGGCAGACGACGCAACCATAGTTTTTTAATTATACTTGGCTCGAAAGTGCTACCAGCTGTTTGCTTCATTGACCGAAACAACGCCGATGGTTTTCGATCGCCAAGTTCCACTCTTTCTAATAAAGCCTCTAATCTTTTGCTCTCTGATGCCGAGTGACGTGAAATTAACGTAGATTTCAATGTTGCGTATTTGTTGTTCATTGGTGGGTCGGCGATTATATCGATTACAGATTCACATGTTTCAGCAGGGAGCGCCGCAATTGTTAAACAATATTTGGTTTCATCCTTGCTGATTTTAAAAACTGAGAATTGTGCTTCAGCTTGGATGAACCACGTAGTCGGATTGTTTGGCCAAAAGCCTGGTAGACGAACTTTTGCAAAATCAATTGCGTCTGTGTGTATAGTGGTGTGCTGTGTACTCGTCCCTTGTGTCTCGCTACCTGTGTTTTCGTTCTTATTGTCTGGCATGTTTCTTGAAAAAGTTTGATAAGACTTGAGAGAAGTTGCTGTAGCGATTTCGAAAGAAAAGAAGAATACGAAAGCGAAAGCGAAAAAGAGAAAGCTGTTCGAGTGAAAATGTAGAGAGAAATGGAGAAAAAAAAAATAGTAATAAATGTGAAAATTATCAATGTGTGTTGTAAATAAAAGTATATATGTAAATAAAAGTACAGTACGCGGCGTTAATGAACCAATCAAAATTGATGTTGTAATAAATAAATTTACAAGGAATGTTTGTGATAGCTGTTGTATTTTGATTGTTAAATTTTTATTTTGTAGTAAATAATTGATAATTTATAATAGTAAAAAAAATTTTAATTTTTTTGTTTAAATTTGTTGTATGTATAATTAAAATTAAAATATATATTTATTGTATTTGTAATTTAATTTAAAAATATGTATTTGTAATTTAATTGTATATTTATAAATGATAAATTGTTTGTACAAAAATATTATATATATTATTTTTTTTTTTAAATTTATTTTCCAATGTTTTGTTTCGTTTAAATTCAGTTATGCTCTACTGCGTCTCAACATTAAAATAAAAATATGTCGACAATACAAAAATTATTAGCAAAAATTTTGTAAGAATACAAAATTGTAACGTAATTTTTGGATGGTCTCGTCCAAATGTAATAATCGTATTTAATTTTTGGACGACCCTATATAATTAATTTTTGAGAGCAAAATAAAAATTTGTATATGTAAAATCTGTATTGTTTTATATGATATTATACACTATTTTATTTTATTGTTGCGGGCAAATACCGCACATAAATGAGAAAGTTTTGTATTGTTTTAGAAAATATTTTTATTTTTATGTTGTGACAAATACCAAAAAAAATGAAAAATTTGAAATTTTATATTTTTATATATGTAAAATATTAATTTTATATGAATTTATTATGAATTTTATATTTTGTCTTAATAATTTTTGACACAAAATAAATAATTTTATATTATTGTCGAAAAATATGAAATTTCAAATTTTATTGTGTAAAAAAAATTTTTGTAATTATTATTGCTCAATGTAATAATTTTGTAAAAACATATGAAATTATATGATATTATATTATGTAAAATGTATTTTAGAAGTAAATAAATGCAAATATTTGATTGAAATTTAGATAAAGGAAAAACCTGGATTTTTTTTTTTTCTTCTTCGCTGTTGATGGTGAAAAATAAATCTGGAACTTTCCACAATTGACGTTGAATCTGTTGATTCCTTTTTTTTTTTTTTTTTTGATGATCTTACGATGATTTTCGTTGATGACGACGATTCGACGTTTTATTGTTATTAAAAAAAAAAAATTTTTAAAATTAATTTTTTTTTAAATTAATTTTTTTTTTTTTTTTTTTTTTTTTTTTTTTTGATATTTATTTTAAATTTTTTGTAGATAACGCACTATTTTGTATTTTAAATTGTTATGTTTGTTACAATTAATTTATATTGTATGTGAATGTGATGATTTAGTGAACGTTTCTAGAATATTTTATATGTTTTTTTTTTTTTTAGATATATTTTTTTTAAAAATGCTCGTTTTTTTTATATGTAGTTTTATATTTTTTTATATATGCACGTTTTTTATATTAAAAAAAATAATATTTTGTACTTTTAATGTGTGAATTGTGAATGTTAATGAATTTATATATTAAATTTTATACTTTTGTGTGAAATTTCAACACGTGTTTCTTTTGTTCTCGGGGTCACCAATATGTGGGTGTATATTCCAAATAAAACACAATTTTTATATTAAAATTATAATCCACATTTTAATTCATTTAGTTTTTATACCACTAAAATCCACACTGGTATCTATGCTTTAATTAATAATCTAAGTTTTACTATTTTGTTAATTTATTAACAATCTTAGTTTGTCTTTAACTACTTATTTTATTTATTTAAATATTAACTTTAATTTCAAGTTTTATTATGTAAAAATATTAATTTTAATTTCAAGTTATTATTAACTTTAATTTCAAGTTTTATTATGGATTTTATTTATTATAAAATCTATTTTGATTTACCATACAAATTCAAATATATTTTTACTGCCGACTGTACTTTCGCTTTTTATTTAAATTTTTACACATTGACTAATCGCAACGACTATTGACTTTCGAATGCAATAAATTTTACTTTTATTATCAGTTGTAACCAGTTGTTAACAATCAGATTTATTGAGAAAAAAATTAGAAATTAGAATCAGGCGATAGTTTAAAACAAAAGGTAGAATGGCAATGGGAAATAATAGATTTAAAAGAGAGAAAAACAATTACATTAGTGGCGTGACCGCTACAAATACCTAGGCTGTTGGTTAAACGATGATTGGAATAGTGAGAAGGAAATTAAAAGCAGAATTGAAATGGCCCGAAGTGCTTTCTATAAATTTAAAAAAGTTTTATGCAATAAAGAATTTAATATTAACATTCGCATACGTTTCATCAAATGCTATATATGGTCGATTTTGCTGTATGTTATGGAATCATTGTCGCTGAAAAAATCTTCACTACTCAAACTTCAAACTTTTGAAATGTGGACCTATCGCCGCATTTTAAAAATTAAATGGAGACCCATGAAGAAGTTTTAAGAAGTATAAATGGTCAGAAAATTCTTATTCAAACTGTGAAAAGAAGAAAAACAGCATATTTTGGCCATTTGATGAGAAATAATAAGTATGATTTACTCAAGCTAATTATCCAAGGCAAAGTTGAAAGGAGAAGAGCTGTTGGTAGAATGTGTATGTCCTGGATTGAGAACATAAAAAGTTGGACAGGGTTAAACTCTTTATACGAATTAGTTAGGAAAGCTGAAAACCGAGTAACATTCAAAAATATCATCAATAACATCGACAACAGCATATAATTGTTCCAAAGTCGCTTACATCCAATAGTGGATTGCAATCAAAGAAAGTGCTGTGTTTGGTTGTGATACTCACAACAATAAAAAAAACTTAAAACATTTATAAGTAATTGTGATGTGAATTTTTTTCGTTTTCCAAAAGACGAAACGATGTCGAAAATTTGGGCAAACAAATGCCAAAGAAAGGATAACATTAATCTAAAAACATCTTCTATCTGCTCTAAACATTTTAAACCAGAACATTATATACGTAATTTTCGGCAAGAGTTGCTTAAATATTCGCCCAAAAGTTCTAAAAAATTAAAACCAGATGCATTTCCTACAGAACATCTTACATCTAGTTCTGTAGTAAAAAATCTTCCAGCTACATCTACTACCCAACGATGTGATAGAATTAATAAAAAGAACATTAAATCAATGATTAGTGATTTATTAAAAGAACCTGAAGAAGTTGTTGAATCTTGTTTGGTTTTAAGTAAATCTGACAAAATGACAGACACCGAAGATTTAGAATCTGAAAGGTAAGCGTAAGATATTATTACATAATTTCAAGTATATACTAATTTAATAATATTTATTACAGTAAAGTGAATATGATGTTGAAGGAAATTAAAGAATTGAAGAAAAAATGTTTTGAATTAGAACAAGAAAATTATTACATAATTTCAAGTATATACTAATTTAATAATATTTATTACAGTAAAGTGAATATGATGTTGAAGGAAATTAAAGAATTGAAGAAAAAATGTTTTGAATTAGAACAAGAAAATACCACAATTTCAAAAATTTTTACTGAAACCCAAATAAAAAAAATGCAAAAGAGTGGAGCGAGAAATAAAATTGATTAAATTGATAATTTTATAATTAATGATATGGGGCTACTAATCGATGTCTTAATTTTGAAGATATTTAGAAAAATATTTTTAATAGGTAATTATAATACTGAAAATAAATTAAAAGTAGGTCAAAATTATATTAAAAATTTAATGGAAGCATCGGAAAATATAGATCTGCATGCAGATATAAAAAAACATTTTTTCGATGTAAAATGTTTTTTAAAATAAGAATTTTAAATTCAGATTTACAAAAAAAAAATTTTAGTAATAACAGAAAATTAAATAAAACCATCAATTAAACTAATCTGTAAATATATGTTTTTTTATTCTTCAAATATTTAAAAGGTTTTTTTCAGATTTTACAAGAAATCTATAATTAAATAATATGATATTTCATATATTTCCTTACAATTATTATTACTATAAATATAAAGTTGTCGCCGGCTTACGTCATAATGTGTGAAAGAGATAAAACGTACATGCGCAATATATTATCTTATTAATTCTATATACCTTGGATATATACCAATATATCCAACAACTGCGAAGCGTGATAATGTTTAAGATGTTCACTGAACACCCAAACTCAAATATTGCAAATTACAAAAACATTCATAAGTTTTAATTCTAGCCTAGAGTAAATAATATTTTTTTATATAATATTATGTTTCAATAATTTTTGCGATTTCAGTTTTCATATTTTTTTTTCAATATGTACTCTTTAATACTATATCATACCACTATATAATTTATGCATGTTAGAATTTCCCGATTGTTTTTTTGTTGAGGAAAAATTACAAAAAAATTAATATCACAGATATCGATGAAATTTAGCACATTGATTTCATGATTATGTAGCTGCTTAGCCAGGTATAGGTCAGTAACTTCAGGACCTCCATGATAAAATTTACGATTCATATTTCATATACTCTAGCTAGAGCATATATAGTAATTATCTGTTTGAAATTTTTTTACACATTAGTTTTGTAATTTAGTTTGTGCCTATAAAATTTGGGGTATGGATCCCTATTAAAAAATACATTGTAGATGTCTTGAAAAATGTGAAATTTTTAACAAAGCACTAGATATGAAATTTTTAACAAGTGACAAAGGTAGCGGTTAATTACAAAACACTGTTGGACATAAATAACTGTTGAACCTACCAAAAGGAGTTATCTACTCCCCACCGTTAGCACATTTTTTTGTATTTATTGAACTGGATACCCGATATAAAACCATAAATTTCGTCACTAATACTCAATCACAAGTTTTGTTTTGTAGTTTTCTAAATAACGTAATTTGCAACAAATTTCAATACCTATAGAATCGAGGTTACTCGAAATTTTAAAATAAAACTCTTCATAATTCTTTGAATTTAAATTTATAAGTAGTAATATAAACTTTTATTAAATAAAATTCTTAGAATATATTAGTCTATTCAAATTTTTATTTATTTTCACAACTTTTAATTGGTACCATTACTGTGATAGAGAAATAAATATTTTTTTTCTTATCACTATTACTTGCGTTTATATTTTAATATAATTATACATATAAAATTTGTTTTCATTCAATTTTTTTTTTATTTTCGGATATACCGTATATATAATTGACTATATAAATATGCACTGCTAGTAGCCAATTTCAGTCACGAGGCAACATAAGTGGCTGCGGAAGTGTGATGCAAGCAAAAAAGGTGTTACTAAACGAATTGTCGAAAAATAAACTATCATGAAAAAAAGTCGAACTAAATCTAATTATTAATTAATTATAATGTTTAAATTTTAAAACAATATACATGAAGCTAAATTTAGTTTTATTAAATTAAATTAAGTTTTCAACTTAATTTTTTTTTTAATATACATATTTAAATTTCGTTTTAAAATCAAACTTTAAATTCAATGCCATTAAATGCGGATTCATTTTTATAATTTTTATTTGCCGGAATTATAATTAAGTAATAATTAAAAAAAGTAAAATTAAAAATTGATCATGATTATTTTTTGACAATTCGATAAGTTCTCTTTTTTGCGGCAGCACCCTCCCGACACCACAAATGTTGACTTGTGAGTAAAGTTATGTTAAATTTCTTTGACCAGATCAAAAAATTTGAGATTTTATGAGTTCAAAGAAATTTGCGACGAGATTGATTTTTTTTTTTGTGTTTGTGTGGTTGACAGTTGAATTTAAGTTGAAGAAGAAGTAAATATTTCAACTAAGGCACATTCCATAATTTTATTCAGTTAATTTATAATTTAATATTTCAAAATAAATATTGAAATTCTGCAAAATTAAACACTAATTTCAAAATAAATTTAGTTTTTTTTTTAACTATACCAGCTGACAATTAAAACTTTAAAATTACCTAAAAGAGTATTGGTATTGGTAAAAGGAGGGGTAAATCTTGCTAAAAATCGAGATTTTTGAAAATTGATCTAGATCTAGCTCAAGATTGATTTTTTTGTTCAAAGAAATTTAAAAATTAATCTAGATAAAAAAAAAAATTGATTTTTTTGAAAAAAGATTGATTTTTTTGGTCAAAGAAATTCAACATTAGCTATACTACCCTTTAAGAAATAAAACGTAATCTACCTTGGGCGAACTACCGGGGAGCCAAAAGCACATCGCCGCTTTTATTTTCACTAACATACATTCACGTTTTTTTACGTTAGTTTTTTTTAAGTTTTAATAAAAATAAAGATACACATTTTTTTACTATATCTATAAAGATCTGTTTTTATTAGTTTATAGTAAGTTAAATTAAAAATATTTAATAAAATATAAATTATTTATTGTAAAAGTTAAAAAAAACATATATATTTTGAAGTGTCCCGTGAAATAATAAATATTTGTGTTGTATTTCAGAAATGCTATTAAGAAGTCATGACGAAACCTAAATAAATAATATTTATACAAAAATTTGTGCAAATAAATATACATATTATTAATCTTTATTTAATTTGAAATTTATCAGATCTTTCAGAATCTGAATATTTTGAACATGATGAAAATGAAATGTGATATAATTATTTTTATATATTTCAAATAAATTTAATATTTAAAAATAAAGATATTTTTTCTAATTAAAAATTCAATATTTTTTTTATATGAATAATATCAGTACGTAAACGAACAGCAGTGGCAATTCGCTAAAATTTACTCTAGGCGGTGT
>OY987255.1:53133948-53143382 GCA_963920725.1 Rhamphomyia laevipes | reverse complement strand
AAGACTGATCCAATAGATTTGTATTAGATGTATTAATAAACGATGGTGAATTAAAACGTAACGGATGGAGTGGATAACTATCTGTAGAAAGATTATATGAATCAAATGATGATCCGCATACTAAAATATAAATATTTGATTAACTGTCCTTCATAATTTTTTATATAAATTTAAATCCATATAAAAATACGAGTTATTGCTATATAGTAAAAATTTTAATCTAAGTGAACTGAGTACTGTTCTTAATACTTAATTTAAAAAATGATTATTATTCGATGATCGGATAAATGTAGTGGCGTCAACTAAATGTGAGCAGAATTAGAATAAATGCTTATTCTAATTTTAACGGATTTTTAATTTAAAAATTAATTTCTTAAAATATTTTTGGGCGAGTGTGACAAATATGTACATAAAAAAATATATTTTTAAAATTTTCAAATTATTTTATTTTCAATGTCAAATATGACTGAATATGAATAATTCTATGCTGATCATTTTTAAACTTTATTGTTTAATAATAAAATACAACAAAATTTTAAAACTATTTAAAAAAAAAAATTATTTTAAATTTGTTTAACACAAATTTCCTAACAATAATATATTGTAAATCAGTTAAAAATACAATTCTACACCATAAAAATAAAATTCAAAAAATTTAAATAAAAACTTCAAAATTAATGTCAAAAACAGCTGTGCTGTCAATGAAGCAAAATAATAAGCAACGTGTTGCCGTTTTTTTTAACATACGACTCGCCTAATAGCGAGGCGATTAACATCATACCAAATTATTCGTCGGTCGAGTCGAATGGCGAGACGAGAGACGAGTCGAGAGGCGACTAGCGAGGCGAGAGTCGAGTCGACTTCTATCATAGGGGTCATTTTCTATAAAAGAGAAGAATTCAACAAAAGTTGGCTTGTTAGAAAAGTCAGGTAGAATATTGTAAAAACACCAATCACATCAAACCGCGTGTTAAATTTTTCAAATTTCCAGAATTATACAAGACTTGGTTAAAAAGTTGTAATATGAAAAAAATGCCTTAAAAATTGCAAATTTTATATATGTAAAAAAAAAAACATTTTGATAACTATAGTTTCATCAATAGAAATTTAAAAAAAAATGCATATACAAACTGTAATTTGTTTACAAATGAAGTATCTCATCTTGAAGGAATTAATAACATAATTAAGTCAACAGTTACTGAATCTCCTGTACATTTTCTTTTTTCAAATGTTCCAAAGCAAGACTATTCTATTATAATAACCGACTATAATGAACTATTATCTCTCAGGAAATAGTAAATTTACCATCACTGGAAGAAAAACAAAAATTATCACAAAGTTTTGATGAAATATTTTGTAAGTTTTGTTTAAAAAATGAACAGAGATTTGTATGCTAAAAATTATAGTGGTTTAGAGAAAAAGATAAAAGTTTTGCAACTTGAAGTAGAATGCTATTCAAAAATTCAAAAGGAATATAAACATAAGCTCAAAATAAAAAACAAGTTAATAAAAAACAGAAAAATATTTGTGCAGTAATAGACAAAATCGATTATGTGGATAATAATGATAAAGTTTTGCTCACTGAACGTAGTCCTGCGTTCCTATTGTTTTCTGCGTGACAGATTAAATTTAAACCTACCATCATTAATCTCAATTTATAGGTGGACTCCAATAAAGCATTTAAACACTGGAATTCCAATAAAGCCTTTAACCATTTGATTAAATAAACCTATTTTAGAATCCTTATCAGAAAAAATAAAAACATTCGTAAAAACATTCAAGTGTATATAATTTTCGATGCAATGTCTATTAGGAATTAGGCCATAACTGAACTATTAAGAATTCCATGATAAAATACCATAAATAATGAGTTATGGCTTACTTCAAACAATTAATGGCATACTAATGTATCAGACTAACTTTTCAACAATAAAAAACTCGAAGTATCATATTTATTGACAAAAAAGAAAAATTCAGATGTAATCGAAAACTTTTATGGTACTATTGGTGGGCACAATCGATTTAATAGAAATGCATCAGTAAAAGAATTTAACGTATAGTGTCTATGAAACTTTTAAGTTATGCATCAAATTTGAACATGATGAATACTTACTCCATGTTTTGAACCAAACATATTCAATAAAATCTAATATGGTGAATAAGATTTTTCAAAATATATAAAAAAATAACATTTTGAAGCAGAAAAATTTATTCACACGTGATGAAAAAGAATTGTAACAGTTGTAGATACTTCGATAAGATACTTCGCAGTCTAGATTCTGCATAAATTATTTAAAAGTATAAAGTGTCAATCCCACCAAAAACAGAAACAGAAACTTTTTTTTTTGTTTTTTTACTTTTGTGTTCAAGTTTTAACACTGCACACCCATCAAAAACCGAAACAGAAACAGAAAAACAATCTTTTCTGACAACCAAAACAGCTGTTTTTTTCATAATGTCATGGCTGCAAACAAAATTTGATAGAAATGTGCGTCTGCAAACTATTGCAAACAGAAATTGAAACTTTGAAAAAAAAAGTTTCATTTTCTGTCCGATAAATTGAAAAACAGAAAAATTAAAAATTCGAATTCTGGAACAGAAAAAATATAAAATATTTTTTTATAAAAATAAAGCGATTTCAAGCAATAAAAATAAATTCGACAACTGTTGTTTGTTGACACTTATGCTGTGACCAGAGCAGAAATTTACACACACCACCATAAGTTTTGGAAATTTCCTTTTCATATAAATTTTGATAAGCGCCATCTATAATGAGAAGTCGCATGGCTTTTTTGAGATCACAACAGATGCCGGAAGCATCGTGGCTTTTTCTGACAACGTCATTTTTAAAAATAATTTCACTTTGTTTGCACAAATATCATAATAAATGTCTCTGTTATAAGAGTCTATTACAAAACTATTTGTGTCCGATTCCATTTTTATTAATATTTTATTTATTTATTTAGTTTTACAATTTAAAGTGTAAAATGTCTGATTTTTCAAAGCTCACTACTACATACAGAAAAAAGAAATCAGGTATACATTTCTTTTTTTAGACACCATACAACGCAAAAAACTCCATACAAAACATACATGTCAAAAAAGGAAAGGAGTTTTTTCGACGGAAGGAAATTTCTGCTATGGTCGGTACATAAGAAGGCAATTTTATCGTTTGGCGAACATTGAAAATTTATAAAAAATATATAAAAAAAGAGAGTTGATGATTTACCAAGAGAATAAAATGCTCAAACCTCAAATACTGTATAAAAAAAATACTCACATTTTCTAAATTGTGTATCCTTTTAGACAAAGAAGGAAAACGAAAATAAATATTTTCAAGTATAAAGATATATAAACAAAGTCTTATAATCACCCCTATGATAGAAGTCGTCTCGACTCTCGCCTCGACCGACGCATAATTTGGTATGATGTAAGTCGCCTTACAGCACAGCTGTTTTTGACATTAATTTTGAAGTTTTTATTTAAATTTTTTGAATTTAATTTTTACCGTGTAGAATTTAAATTTAAAGTAAAACAAATTTTATAAAAAAAACTTTGTTACAATATATTATTGTTAAGAAATTTGTGTTAAACAAATTTAAATTAAAAAAATTTTAAGAAATAGTTTTCGAATTTTGTTGTATTTTGTTAAACAATAAAGTTAAAAAATGAGCAGCATAGAATTATTCATATTCAATCATATTTGACGTTGAAAATAAAATAATTTGAAAATTTTTAAAAAAAAATTTTTATATAAATATTGCATATTATATAAATATTTTTATGTACTTTTCTATAATTACACTTACATATTTTAAAATTTAATATTCAACAAAAAAATTTCTATAAAAAACTATAAAATCTCACTAATAATTTAAAATTCAATATAATTTTTTTATAATAACTCAAAAATCACTTTAAAAAAAAATTGTACCAATCGCCCAAAAATTTCTGGTCGTGTAAAACGGCGACTGTAGTCGCCAAAAATCGAGTCGAGACCGACTTACATCATACCGAATATTCGCTAAAACTCTAGCCGGCGAGTATCGAAACGAGTGTCGAGTCGACTTCTATCATAGGGGTAAGTATTTACATATATTGTAAATATATGTAATATATATATTGTAAATATATGTAATATATATATTGTATAGGAATTAGCTATATAAATTTGAAAATTTTCCTCAACTACATGAGCTTTTAAATATTTTTATTATAAATTCCACCATATTACATTTTTTTTGGTAAATTCATGAGCTATAAGATGTATACTTATTCGTTAATAAAATAACTACCTAATTTGTTTTCATATATGTACTTAATTACTTTGTTTATAAAATATTATCATATTACATTATGTGGTCTTTGAATTGACTTTTAATTTTAATTGACATTTTTATAATATCATTGCTATTAAGTTGAATTTTATATTCTTAACTATGATCTTACAATTGCTATATGAACTGATTTATATTGAAATATGGACTGTAAACTAAAAATCTGAGTATTACCACAAACTAATAAACTATACAGACAATTATATTAGAATACCATTTCTGTCGACACTGATATTTTTCAAATAAAAAATTATCGGCTTAGCGCAGCTCCATTTATGTGTGTATTGTAAAAATACTCTACCTACCTATAGTTCAATACAAATTGTTTTCATTTCATATAAATGATTTTTGTTTTTGCAAGAGAGAGAAATGAAGTCTGAGAAATTTATAAGAATTTAGAAAAAACAGCAAAATAAGTTTTGCACTTTGACCTCCACTGCATTGCAAATCATTTTTGATATTTGAATTAAAAAACTATAGTTTTATGATTTTTTGAATTTTTTTTTTTGGAATTTTAAATTATTTTGTGAATGTGAAAATATCGAAAAATTACTGAAAATTATTTTTATAGGTATAGCTAATTTTAAATTTTTTTTGGTCATATTTTAACATATTTGTGAATAAGTAGGTACATATATAAATATGCTTTAAATAGTAAAATATACTTTAAGCTGATTCCATGGTAAATTCAATTAGTTATGATACGGAAGATAGAGACGAAACTAATGATTCAGTTCACAAAAATTCAGATAATTTTAATGTTGAGTCTACAATATACTAATCAATATTTCAAACTATATTATTGAAGTTAATTCAATGAAATATGTTTGTGGATACATAATATTTAAAATATTAAATAAAATAAATCGCGAATATTGTATAAATATATTTTGATAAAAGAAAACAAAACATATGATCTTAATTCAAAGTGGTTCCTCTTAAACAAATATTATCACAAACAAAATTTTTGTTACAAATGTACCTACTATCAGAATTATTTTATGGGTTTTGTAATTATATTTTTACAACAAAAAAATGTATCTTAGATTTCTGCATATCATGTTAAAATGTTTGATTTTTTTTTTATGTAATTGGTTTACGACTAATATTAAAAAAATAGTTGAAATTTGTATTCAAAAACAAATAATTCTTAAAAATATCATAAATGGTTTTCTGACGGACCATGTTTAAATCATCGACAGAATATTCTTGAATTTTACTTTTATTCTACATGGCTTGTAGAAAAATTTAATAAACAGGAGTTTTACAAAAAAACGCAAGAAAAAGAAGTAAAGCTAATGAAATAAATCATAATAGAAAGTTAAAAATTATTAAAGCTTAGCATTTAAATTTTAAAATATTTTCAACCAGTTTCTAAAATAAGAAATGAAAAAGATCAATAAAAATATTTTTCAAAATAAAAATAAATATTTTTCTTTTTTAAATAGGTACATAACTACTTTTGCATTAAAAAATAGCCAAATGATTTTTAAAAAAAAGTCATCCGAAATAACAAAATTTGAAAATATATTTTTCTATTCTGAATCTCAATTATCCATAAAAAATCATTGCTAAAACAACAACAAATCAATGCAAAACAAATTTGCTCATACTTCATATCTTTTCATAATTACAAATTTGTTTTCTCACAACGTAGAACGTAACTATAGAAACAGAGCCTTACATATTACATTACATTACAGAGTTTTATTGTGTATGTATTTGTAATATTTTTGTGGAGCCAGAGATTTTTTGAATTTTGTTCTGGCATAAAAACGACAAAAATCGTATTCTAATATAATCGTCTGTATAGAGTTTATTAGTTTGTGGTATTACATATGAAGCGTAAAAAATCGTACGAAAATTATATCATATATATACACATAAATAAATTAATGATACATTTAGAGCAGCTTTTCAATACGAGTTTAAACTGAGTATAAGTTGAAATACGTTTGTTCAACCGTTTAAAGTTCTTTTTCGGGATAGAATTCGGGAATTATAATTTCAGCAATGTTTACAAAATTTCAGACTTTTCAAAATTCTGGAATGTATTTTAATAATTATTAAATATATTTTACATATATGAAAAATTTTAACAAGTCCTTTACCGACACGTGATTAAATTTTAATTTTGCCTACATTGATAGCAGCAGAAGCAAAAATTAAAACTGCATTATAGTTTCAACTAATTTATATAAACTATTCCGTTAAAACTTTAAATAAAAAAGTCAGTATTAAATAATTTTATCAGCGTGTTGACAACTTTATCAAGTTGTATAATTTGTGAACATGTTTACAACACGTCACAACCATTTTGACAGTTAATGGTTATTAATAATTTTAATTAATAATTTATAATTTTAATTTATGCGGGGGAGGCGGAGCCATTGGTTTATGGCTGTAAGTTGTATGGCGAAGTTATACAACCAAAATGTCGTATCTTACTGTTCTAATGTCGTATCTTACCGTTCTATTTCATGTTTATGTTGATAACACGTTGACAAGCAGGTTGTACAATGTATGGGCAGATTTAGAATAAGTATTACTTATAATATAAATTGTATGATAATTACTTTTAGAATTTTGTAGTGCCCTTATAAGTGCATCTTTTTCACATAATCGATTTTCAAGACCTTTTAAATGTACCTGGAAGACGTCTTCTAAGTAACGTAGTTTGTCTTGTTTTACTTCAGCGATAATTCTCTCGGTTTCCTACTCATACACATTAAATATGTTTTTATATATTTTTATCGAGTAATGTCATTTTTAACCTGTGTATGTGTTTTATCCAAAGATATTTTTGAAGCCGATTGGTTCTTATGTTCCATATTTTTTTGCGTTGTTTCTAAACTACGATTAAAATTATATAAATACAACAAAATAAATCTATACTTTAGATTTTTTTAAGTGCTACCTCATGAACTGATTATTAATTTCTTGAAGTTGCCACTTTGATTCTCTATTAGTACTACTGCCACTGCAGTTAGAATCTTTACCTGAATCATAACCTAGACCAATTTTTTGTTCGTTTTCTTTCAATTGGATAGAAAAGTGTGTTTGATTCATCCTATCAATGTAAAGTTGTTTTTTACGTAGTTCTTCTTCAAGTCTTCGTATATTTTTCTGTGCATTATTTAATGCTGTATCCAATATCCCAATATGTGTCCTTTGTTCTTGCAAGGTTGCTTGTTGCGCCGATAATTCTATATCTTGTCGTTCTTTTGCAGCTAAAAGTTCTTTATCTAAAAATAAAGTCAATATTTTTATATATTATTGTAATTATATATTTTTCTACTTTGCGTAAAAAGCTGTGCTATTAGTAACTGATGTTCTGTAGGCGTTAAGAGTTGCGTTTGAAATATATCAACTTGATCTTTAAGAGCTCTATTTAAAGTCTGAACTTTTTGTAAGTTCTCTTGTAGACGTAACCTTGCAACTCTTTCAAGTTTTTCTCTTCGTTCGCAAGATTGTACTAGTTCTTCATATACCTGATATACGTTAGTAACTTCATCCTCTAGCTGATGTGAATTAAAAAAAAAGGCTATATGATCAGTATCAATCTCTTTAACCTTAGTTTTAATATAAATTTTAATTATAGTTAGCCTTATGTAAATGAAATTGAACCAAATGAAAACAAAAATATTGAAACATCGTTCATATATTTCCAAAAATATTGTACTAATAAAATATATAAAAGTTTTACATTCCACACCAATATTATAGTCACAATAACGTTATCGGATTTAAACCAACTAATCGATTAGGGAGTAGATCATTATTTGGGTTAATGTATTGTGACGAAATGCACAACCTAAAATAATTAAAAAAAAATCTCGTATATAATATTTAGGGGTGTAAAATGGGTAGTATGCGAAATATAGTTGAAGGGTTCCTGATACTTCAACCTAGCCTCTGCTATCTAACGCTAAAGCTCACCTTCACGTGGTACCCCTGTTAAACCAGAGAGAACATATACCTAGATATTTAGTTGGTATGGGAAAAATTTTTGAGAGCGCGAAATTTGAAAATAGTCTAATGTCACGTGACATCAGATTTAGATGTTAAATTAACATGTCGACTTCAGATTTCCATGTTAAATTAACAGATTTGCATGTTAAATTAAAAAGTACAAAAGTTCTCTCGACAAATCATGTTGGTTTTGAATGTGTTGGTTTTGAATACAAATAAAAGCATATATTTCTAACTAAAAAAGGTTTTCTTATTTGATTTTGTCTATTGTCATTGCATTTATTTATTATATGTAAGGTGGTTACGGTATGCGGGAAGTAAACAGAAACAAATACAATAAAACATTTTAAAAATATAAAAATTTCAATTTTCTTTAACTTTTCTAAAATCTTCAGCCTAGTGGAGAATGGTTGTAATCACAAAATTATCATTTTGAGGATATGACTGTTTATATGTTAAATATAGGTTAAATAAATTTTAAAATATCATTCGATATTTCTTTTATTCAAGTTTATTGATTTTTAAAGGTTACATAAAAATATGGTAAATAAATGTGTAAAAGATTTTGCACTTTGGTACAAATTATTTATGAATGTATTTATACATTCATAAATAATTATTTGACTACCCCTCAAAAACCTGTGAAAATCAATAAACTTGAATAAAAGAAATATCGAATGATATTTTAAAATTTATTTAACCATTTTTATACATATAAACAGTCAAATCTTCAAAATGATAATTTTGTGATTACAACCATTCTCCACTAGGCTGAAGATTTTAGAAAATTTAAAGAAAATTGAAATTTTTATATTTTTAAAATGTTTTATTGTATTTGTTTCTGTTTACTTCCCGCATACCGCAACCACAACCATATGTATGAAAAAATAAATTTTTATATATGCAGTAGGCGTACATAAAAACAACTATGAATTAAATGAGGTATACGATATACATATGAATAAAAAAATGTTTTAAGTTGTTTTTATGTAGATATGCGTTTATATTCAAAATTAAATTTGTCTGTTTGAAATTGAATTTTAAAATTATAAAAGGAAAAGTTGGTTTGAAAATACTGCTAATATTTTCTAAACTATTTGTCAGAAAATATCCTTTCTGCGGACT